>JAFIDM010000002.1:30290318-30320140 GCA_023159025.1 Thereuonema tuberculata
AAATGCTGAACTACTTACATTTCCTACAGTTATTTCTTATTTTTTATTCGTTTTGTAATTGTGATGATTTATCAGAACAGTCTTTAAGCTCTAAGCTTATTGACGATATGAAAACGCCATCACATCTAACAATGGATGAAACAAAAGGTAAACAGAATTTCTTAAATTTAAACTATGTTAAAACATTTTCAAAGTGAAAGTTAATCAGTCACTCAGTGTATGTGATGTACATGAGTTTGTGTGATTGTTATGTATGTATTCCTTAGCAACTTTTCAATCGCTGGGTAGATCTTCTTGGAACATGATAAACAGATTGGATGAATTGAAACGATGTAACTTTTGTATTTGAAATCTTTTCCAAACAGGTCCTTGTAGAGAAATCAGAGTGAAAAAGTCAACAAAAATTCCCTTTGGAATTTAAATCTTATCTTATTATTTATTTAATTTATTTTACTATTTTATTGTTTTACATAAGATATATTAAATTTTAGCTAATCCATTCAGTGAATGGATACAAGTAATCTGATTTTGACAATGTATATAATGGAGAACTAATTCAAACAGTTTTTTTTTTCAGAATCGTTTGCTATATAGGCATGTTTTATTCTTATTAATTTATTTGACATAGGGTCTAGTAATCCATGTGAACCTAAAACTAGTCGTTTTGTTATTCATGTTTTTAAAGTTTTTTATGAAAGGTGCGTCGGCGTCCTTTATTTTAACAATTCAAGCGCACGTTATTATCTACATTGTACTTTTTTTTTTCCTTCAAACAATTTTTTGAAAACTTCTCCTATTTTGATCATCGGAAGCGCAGTGGTGTCTCAAAAGAAAATTTACTGACTATTATAATTGGAATTTTTTCTCATTTCCCAAGAATCAAAACCAACAAACCAGAAAGAAAATAGTCACATTTTAATGTTTTAAGTAGCCTCGAACTTCCTTTATATCTTAGCTTTGAAGATTAGGATCCCATTTGTTTAAATATTGCAGGAAAAGTTTTAGAATCCAAAACATTTTTTTTATAATTTTTTTTTTCTATATTTGTTGTTTAGTAGCCATTCTTAACAGTAAATTGAAAGATTTCAACCGTTGAATCAGACATTTAATCTATGATCTTAATCTTCATTAATCTACCAATATAAAGACAAACATAACTTTGCAGGTGTATATCTTTTCTCGTCCTATCCATATCTGAAATACTTAGATACTCTCTGTATACAGTACGGTATAAAGATAGTCTAATTAAAGTCTAAAATTCCCTTTCATGCTTATGTTACTAACACAGTTCGTTAGAATGAATTTTAATGTTTTCAAAAACAATAATAATTTTTTAAATAACTTGAAGACTCCTTTCTTTAACTCCCTGAGGGCTATGTTTTCTTTTTAATGACAAGTGTTTGTTTTCAAAAGAAAAATGAGACTCATCGAATTCCTCAGTGTTTAAGTGATTGTGTCCATGTTTGTATGGGTTTCATCTAACAACTTTGAAATCACTCAATTGATTTTCTTGAAACTTTGAAGGCCTATTGAAGAAGAGATCATCGAAATTTTATATTTCAAATTCTTTCCATATGACTCTTTGTTGAGAAATAAAAGCTTGCAAACGACAAAAATATCCACAGAACACCATTGAACAGTTCAAACACTGAACCTCTGTCTTTCTTTTGAAAAAACAAAAACAAAAAAACTAATCAAGGAAACATGAAAAAGCAAGATTAAAGGAAAGTAGGCTTCAAATTCTTTCAGAAATTAATATCTGTTAAATTCAAACAATAAATTCTTCATTCTTGATACTAATGTAAATCTCTAATTCCCCATTAACATTAGAAGAGTAAAATTTAATATTAATATAATAAATATGAAGTGGATTAAAAGACAGATTGATTTCCATTGCTTAAGATATCGATAGAAATCTAATGGCTCTGTTTCAAAGGTTTTTCTATAGGAATATTTGTTGCCTTGTATTTCAGTAATGACCACAAACAGTTAGATTGGATCTTGCCTTTAAATTAGCATGCTAAGTTTCAAGAAGAAAATTAAAGGAGCACATGTACATTCTACAATCTGATATGTTGTGACCAGTAGGGCTAAAAGTGACAGTCCAAAGTTTGATGAAAATTTCAGAAGTGTTAAGGTTTATGTCGTTGTCTTTCTTATCTTAACCCCATAGTGTTTCGAAAAATAGGAAACTTTAATTTTCAATTGAAGAAGTAGATTGAGATTCATTGATAGAAATGTATTCGCCATTGATGAATGATATAGAAAGATATGTTTAAGTTTTATTATGAACTTCTCCAGTTCACACTTGCAAATGGAAAAAATCAAAAATTAATATCATTTTGCTTTTACTACTTAAATGGTATGTAGTGGTTATTTGTGTTTTTTGTTGGTGTCATCCTCGGTAAGATAGATAGTAAATAGTAATTTTATTCTATTGAAATTATTGAATATAAACAATGATGTGTTAAATAATTAAAAGATAAAGCAATATGGAGTCAGCAGGAAAGGTAACGATGTGCGGAAAGAGACAGTCATTCTCGAAACTATAACTAGAGGGATCGGCGTCCTACAGAACCATAATATATAAGGTAAGGGAAAAAAGGAGTTGTTCTATAAAGACAAGAGCATAGTAGGTCTTGGAAAGATGAAGAATGAAGTCATTACGTCAAAGCCTAAATCAAAGTCTATAAATGAGTTTCTATATAAGAAACAAAGTTAACCTTAAAGTAAATTGTATCATCAAGAATGAACATTTACCCATCAAAAGATAAAACAACTGAAAGTTTAAGAACTTAAGTCGGTGAAAATCACAACCGTTCGAAGCTGTATCAAGAAATTAAACTACATTCATATAAATGCATTTGGAGAAAAGTGATAAATGTATTCATTTTTTGGTGATCATTATTATGTTCAAAATACATGGACAAGTCTTTTGTAAATAAAGAATTTATAACTTTATATCTGCGAAAATGAACTATCACAAAGAACCTTATATTACCTTTAATTTATTATTGAAGTTACTTTATCTCCGTCATCTTTAACAGAAATAAATTTCCCGAAAATTAAAATGGACAATTTGTAAGGAGGTGCTTTTTCCTGGGGTTTTTTTTTTCATGATATAAGATTGATGTAATTCAAGGGAGAAGTTTTCCGTATAATAAATAAAAATTAACCTAGAAATTTAAACTATTTAATATTTTTCTTTTAATTCATAGATTTGAATTCTAATGCAGAGAACAGAAATAATTATGGTTCCAGTTGTGACGTAATAAATGAGTTAAATCAGGAACTACCCAGAGACTGTGATGAATTACTGTTCATGGAAGGTAAATATCTATTTATTTATCTATCTATCTCTCCATCTATCTATCTATCTATCTATCTATCTATCTATCTATCTATCTATCTATCTATCTATCTCTCCGTCTATCTATCTATCTATCTATCTATCTATCTATCTCTCCGTCTATCTGTCTATCTATCTATCTATCTGCGTAAATTACTGTTATAGAACCTCATCTAAATGATTCTTTTATTAATCAAGCATTATTCTCATCGTTGCTTTTACATTGTACAGACGAAATTCTATAATAAGCAAAAGAACTTTCTTTTCCTTAGACCATTCGGGTATTGCAGAAATGTACTTCCTCTGTCATTTATAAAAAAGTGACTTTTCATAAGAAAATTATTTTTTTTCCCTTGAATTTGCGATTGTGCCTTTTATTTTTAATTAAATCATATTTAACTTTTTAATGGACAGAAATATGTTATAATATATTTTCTAAAACACGAAATTACGTAGGATTTGTAATTACTTTCAATCCGTAAAAATGACGTTCCTTACAGTATTTACAAAACAAAAAATACCTTTAATTGCAAGCTTTATTTAATGACTTTTACTTTATTTTTACTTTCATACTTGGAAAAAATTACTTACCTTTAAAAAAAAAATAAGCCAAAATAGATAGAAATGATAGATTTTATATGTTGATAATATAATATAATATACTATACTATAATATAATATAATATAATATAATTCTTATAAACAGTGAAAAACGAAGCCAACACATAAAAAAAACAAATAACATTCACGCTTACGTGGACTTTAGATTTCTGTAAACCGGTGTTAGGTGACTAACAAAATACTGTCTTATGTTAGTTCATGTTCAAGAATTTTAATAAATATTAATCATTATTTAAGTACCTCAAAGACTTTGTTATCAATGCTAACAATGGATCACAGCAATTTTAAAAGATCTATGAAGATAATATCTATTACTGCTATTATATTTTTATTTTATTTTTATTGTAGTGACGCTTTCTATCTGAAATTCTGATTGGAATATTCTGGAATCTATTCTGATTGTCTAAATAGGATCTTTCTGTGCTTCTTTAACGTCTTCAGAAATATAGAAATCTTCAAAATATCAATAGATATTCATAAGTGAACTGATGAGTTTGTGTTCAAACACAGGAATTGGCTTCATATTATTCAAGTTACAATTTAATATCAACAGATTCTTGTACATCTCACAAGAAAGTTCCCTAAAATCATTGAAGATAGATTATTAATGAGATTTATCAAGAAACAATTTATGAAATATGATGAAATAGTGTTATTACTTTCTTCTATATTGCAAAGGGGGTTCAAAAGAGGGGTTCCACTGTACCTCAAAGTCACTGTTATCAATGCTATCAATAGTTCCAATTCCAATTACTAATTTTTACGTCTCACACATTACTGGGTAATACATTAAATCAAAATTAATTTACAATTTATTTTAATGCTTAGGGAAACCGAAGAATGGAATTTATAAGATTTATCCTCAAGGAAGAAAGAATCCTGTTCGTGTTTACTGTGATATGGAAACGGACGGAGGTGGTTGGACAGTAAGTTTATTTATTGACTGCGCATGCTCAGTCTTATTATTCCACATGAACATATTTCTTTTTTATTTCGCTTTTTTAGTGTGAATATCACGTAGCTAAAGATTTTCCATAAAAACTGAGCATATTTGGAATCTAAGTTAAAGTATTCGCACGATATTTTTGTCTCTATCCTTCCTCTCAGTCCACAAGAAAGATAGTCTAGCTCTGCATGGCCTTTCCCCACTAAGTCATGGTTCCATGAGTGTTAATGTAGCGATACATATATGTTTTAATTTGATAAATAAAATTTGTGCTTAACATACGATTAATATGGAATCGCCAGAATGTTATATATAATTTCAGTTTCCTAAATTTCTAAAGATTCGTTTTTAACCCATGGCATTTTATTTCTATATGAAATATTACAGAAATGAAATATTAACTATTAATTTTAACAGGTACTGTAGAAAACCAATTGTCACAAACATTTGTTTGGAAACGATATTTGAAAAAAAAGACCAAAACATGAGACCAAAATTTATCAATGTATTAATTTTAATTTTTATTTCAATACAATTTGTTGTTGCAACAATAATATTACTTTTATTAAAATATTTTTCTCTCCTAAAATTTCTTCCCTTTTTTTTTTAAATCGTGAAAACGAAATAAACGAAAGACCATCTTTTATTTTTAATCAACTTAGATAATTTGCTAATTTCGTTTGTCTGTCCGTCTGTCCTTCTGTCTGTCTGTCTGTAACTCGATATAATTCAGCTATTAAGATAGATCCAAGGTTAATTGTAATCAGCTATGAATTCCGAGAAATGCGTTTATTACGAATTAAACGCGTAAATACTCAGTTATTTGAGTCGAATTCTTTTCTATAAATATTTTTCAAATTCTCATTGTAGTTTCTTGACAAAGACCCACTTGGAAAGGAATTCTAAAATAGACGCAAACACACAGACATTACGATTGGTTTCATACTTTCCTATGAGAATACATACATTACAATTGGTTTCATACTTTCCTATGAGAATACATACATTACAATTGGTTTCCTACTTTCCTATGAGAATACATACATTACAATTGGTTTCCTACTTTCCTATGAGAATACATAAATTACAATTGGTTTCCTACTTTCCTATGAGAATACATACATTATAATTGGTTTCTTACTTTCCTATGAGAATACATACATTACAATTGGTTTCCTACTTTGCTATGAGAATACATACATTATAATTGGTTTCTTACTTTCCTATGAGAATACATACATTATAATTGGTTTCTTACTTTCCTATGAGAATAGGCCAAGAATGAAAATAGAACACCTAAACTAACAACCCTGAGGATGTAATAGACTCTTAGCAAAATCGTTTTACTTCAGTGATTAGATATCTAGAAAAATATTGAAAAGGAGGGTAAAAGGTTTTTCTTATATTCTTTGTCTTTTTCAAAAGAATCACAAATTATCTTCAAGATTTTGTTTTTGAACTTATTCTCAAAGACTAAAGCAATACTTCAAGGAACTTATTTTACTTTTTACTTTTTTAAGCAATATTGAAAATTATGTAGAATTTAAGATATTACTTGTTCGAATTAAAATCTTTGTAGCCATTATATCAAAAGTTGTCATGAGTAATCCCTCTGGATGAAATTAATATGTCAACTCCTTTGTGTAAAGCCTTGTTCAATTATATTTATTCAGAGAAGTTATTTAATCCTATTCAAAATAGTGGAGAAAGAACGAAATAGGGGTGCAATTGTTTTGCTTTATCTTGACATCATTTTTATTTCATTATCTTGACGTCTCATTGCTGCATTTCTGCTATGTAGTTTTCCTGCATTTTAGTTAAGCCAAGACCTTTTACATCATTTGCCTTCTTTAAATACCTTCAATAATTTATCCTTAAGCAGAATCTCATCAACTTCAAAACTCACAGAACAGAATCTCCAGAGCAGAGTTTCGAAGACCATAGAAATGCAGAAAGCTCCTCAGAGACAGAATCGCCTCTTCTCAGAGAACAGCAGTGAAATAACCTTATTAATTGAGGCAGCAAATGCCAATCACGAAATAAGTTTTCCATAAGAAAATCACCTTAAACTTAATCATACTTGCAAATACAACAGTAATAAAATACATTAAATAAGTGAAAGTGATATTGAAATTTATAATTGCAAAAAGAATTAAAGTAGAAAAAAGGATTATGTTTTACATTGCATTTATTCACTTATAGCTTACTTCAGTACGAGGGTAGTCTGAAAAGTTTCCGACCTAACAAAGATACAAGACATTTTATCTGCAAATTTAGTTTTATTTCTCGACGTAGTCTCCTTGTAAGTCTATACACTTCTCCCAGCGATGCTCAAATCTCTTCAACCCGATCAAATAGTACTCGACGTCTTTCTCTGCAATATAGTTGTTTACGAAAGTAATGGCCTCCTCATTCTACGAAAATCTCTGTCGTCCGAGCTCAATGGTTAGCTTAGGAAACCAAAAAAAAGTCGCTTGGGGCTAGATTTGGTGAGTAAGATGGTGGTCAAGCAGTTCAAACCGTAATTCTTGGATTTTCGCCATGGCAACCACTGAGGTGTGAGACGGCGCATGGTCTTGATGGAATAAGATTTTTTTTCTGCAAATGTGTCCGTTTTTCCGAAATTTCTGCCTTCAGCTTGTCAAGTAATGATGCGTAGTATGCTTCTGTAATGGTTGTTCCTTTTTGAAGATAATCGATTAAGACTCCATTACTGTCCCAGAGAACAGTCGCCATCACTGTTCCAGCCGAAGGAATAGCCTTTGACATTTTTGGAGCCGATTATTCTTGGCAGTCCGTTGTTTTGACTGTATTTTTGATTCTACAGTGTAATGGTGTATACAAGTTTCATCTACAGTAATTATCCAAAGCCAAAACTCTGATTTATTGTGCCTAAACTGCTCCAACAGAGCGTTGGAAAGGTTCATGCGAACACGTTTCTGGTCCAAAGTGAGCACCCAAGGCGCTGACAGCTTTCACATGCCTAAATATTGATGCACTATGTGCCAAACACGTTTTTGGAGATATTCATGGCCTCTCTTATCTCTCTAACCTTAATTCGACGGTTGTCTAGCACTATTTGGTGAACTTGAGCGATGTTATCGTCAGTGGTTGCAGTTTGGACGTCCCGAACGTTCATCATCGCCCAAGCTGGCACGGCCACGTTTAAATTCAGGTGCCCAAAATTTCATAGTGGTAAATGATGGTGCAGAGTCCCCGTGCAAAGCGTCTAACTCGTCTTTGATTTGCGTATTGCCTTTCAAAAATAAATATTTAATGACAGCTCAATACTCGATTTCTTTCCATTTTCACAAAAACACTCACATTGACTCACTCAAACGATTGTCAAACAATAACTGCGCATCCAAAATGGCTGCAATTTCGGTGAGTACTTTCAACGCATGCGGAGACATACTCCCTCACTTTTGTTGACGACTGCTGCCATCTTCACGTTGAGGTCAGAAACTTTTCAGATACCTCATAGGTGTCATTACGTTATCTGGAATGATTAATCCATTACTATCTAGCTACGCCCCATTTTAAAGCTTTTCTTAAAATCAATCATAAGCCTAGAAACGCATTAGTCTGGTTGAGCAGCTCAAGCCACAGGAATGTGGGGAGAACTTCATTGGAGAACCCTCTTTTTTGCTGGAGGGTATGAAACCAACTCGGAAAAGTGAAACAGGATTCATCCAGAGGAGTTGAGAACAGGGGATCACTCACAATAGAAGCGATCAGTACACTGCTTGAGGCAGGAAGTAAAACGGAGATTTCTCATCTCATTCCAGCGGTCTGAGTTGCAACGCAGCCAGGTGCGCGCTTACGCTAAGACATACTACTGTTTCAATTTTAGTTAGGGAAGTACTGCTATTTGTGTTCATCTTCAAATTTCCTTATTCCTTATTCCTTATAAACCAGAAAAGAACCAGTTGTTGATTTTCTTTTAACTGAAACTCTAAAAGGAAAAATAATCTTTTTCTTTGTCGATTTTGAAACTAAATCCGTATGCGAATAACAAGACTCATTTTAAACAGATTTTGAATAATATGGAAACGATATTCCTCAAGTTTTTAGCTAAAAAAAATTAACTAAATTCAAAATTTAAATTAAATTAAATTCTTTTATTGAAAAGAAGGCTTTTGAATGTTATGTAGGAGCATCACTATCATTATTTTCATTTTAGAATGTCTTTCTCACTTGTTTGTACATTTGTTAAAGGTCATTCAAAGAAGAGGTTTCTTTGGTGAACCAAGAGATAATTTCAACCGCAGCTGGGATGAATATAAGAAGGGATTTGGATCACTGCGTGAAGAATTCTGGTTAGGTAATTATATAATATTCTTAATATCTAATGAGTAATAACTAATAGGATATCTATTAGAAAATTTGTCTTTGAGTAGAAGTAATTTCTCCTCTTTTAATTTCAAAAAATCTAAGAGAAAGATATATGAAAAAGAATTAAATACAAACATTTTCAAGAAGATTTTATATATTGTTGTATTTTAGAAAAACTACAGAAATCTGAATAAAAATGATTCAATTATGTAAAAAGTTGCAAAAACTTTCTTAATAAAATGTTAATTTTTTTTATCGACTTTTCTTATATTTATCTTTTTAGAAAATCTTTTATTATCGTTCTCTTACTTAAAAGCTGCAAATTTACAGATTATTTTCCAGTAAAAAAAGATAACTGAATCTAAAACTATTACAACAATACTATTCTGCTTATTTACTTTGCTCAACAATAATGCGTTTCTTTCGAAAATTCTTAAATTCACTGTCTTTATTATAAAATTTGTTTATTCCTTAAAAAAACTCCATACTTTTACCTGAAATATTTCGCAGGGTAAATTTTACAGAGAATAAGTTCTATACAATTACAACAAAAGACAATACATCAATAATCATAAACAAGACCCGGAAGTCAAATACCTTTTCCAAGAAACAGACTCTATCTTCTGATTCATTCTATAATCAGGTATTATTAGTAATTGTGAATGTATTAATAAAAAGAAATTAATAAATTTGTAATTGAAAATTTCATATAATAAAACTTCAAAACCATTTATTTGTATTTTAATTTTTTATCATAATAAGGGTTGAATAATAAGTCTGTTTTTAAATCTATTTTTTGTTTTAACCGCGTTGAATAATAATTTGATACACTATGAACTTTTTCTATTTGTTGTAATTGTGTAGGACTTATTCTTTGTTATAACTGACTTGGTTTTAATTTTTTCAAAATGTAGCCTGAAGAAGCAGGGAAAGATTATTACCTTGCGAAATATCGTTTGTAAAGTATGAGTTTTTTAATTCTAAACAAATAAATGATTTCTCGACGATTCGCTCATACAAACGCTTTCCCCAGTTCCAGGACTTCTGATTCGCCTAAATAACATTTTGCAAAATGAAAGCTCCACTTTTGAATCCAGAGGGAATCAGTTTTTTTTACCAAATATGGTTCGCGCTGTACCTCTTTGTAATTAAGTGAATATTAAACTATTTGCAACCTATCTTTCCTTTGTTTTTTGGTAATTACTTTCTTTTCTTTCTTTCTTTCTTTTAACTTAAAAATGAATTTTATGACTAGAAATTTATTGTGAACAAAGACGCCAAAACATTTCATTTCTTTTATCAAGAATCTTTGTCAAGGTGTACATAAAATAGAAAGAAAAGAAACCATCTTTCTCTTTCTAAAATAAACATTCATTACAATCTAAACGTGAAAATAAATATCAAATACAATTCTTGATAATTGAAAGAAAACATTTGGTGAAGTTATATTTTGTCGTCTTTGTTCACAGTGAAGTATTTATTGTTTGACGGATCATTAGTTTGAATATTAAATTTATGAATATATCAATAATTTTGGTTATAAATGCTTTATTTACGTTTCTTTTGTGCAGGTATGACAATTGAAGTGCATCATATGCATCGAGTGCAAAAAAAGGTGTGGTTTAAAAAAAAAGTTTGGACCTAACATTTGTTAATACTTGTGGTTAAAAAAAAAACCGTTACGTATTGAATATGATGCCAGCGTTGAAAAACAATACACCCTTGGCATCAATTTCTATGAGTAAAATAATGAATCTGTGGTGTTTTCTGTCTTACTAATTCATTCTATCTTGTGTCTTTATTTCTTTATCATATTATCTACTGAAAGGATGCCATAAAAGAAAATGATTTAAAGCAATATTAAAAACTGAGCAGCGATGGTTGAAATTTTTATTGCCTTTTTTATTGGCAGAAGAACTTCAACGAAATACACTTATTATCAAAAGAAACGACGCACCTAGAAGGAGTTATCCGATTGTAATGAAATTTCATATGCAAAGACATTGGGACAAATGATTAAACTTTGTTATCCAATGAATGAATAGCGAGAGCTACAGCGCATCGGAACTGCGCATTCAGCAGTTGTATATAAGAAGCGATTCTCAATCTGATGGTCAAAATTTCTGTTGCATTGCGAGTTAGGATACCTTTCAACGATTGAAAAAATGCTTCGCCGCAGGATTCGAGCTCATTACGTGCAACTGTCAGAGTTTGAAAGATGTCGTATCATTGGATTGAAGGAGGAAGGTTGGGCAATCGGAGGATCGCTCGTCATATGGGTCGAAGTGATGCGGCGATTAGAAGATACTGGCGGGAATGGGTGGACAATGGCAGATTTCAGCGTCATGAAGGTAGCGGTCGCCCTAGGGCCCCAGCAGAGCGGGAGGATAGAGTGATTGTCAGATCAGCTGTCACAGCGCCTGAATCATCGTTATCAACCATCAGACGTACGACCCGCACACGAGTGTCCACCATGACCATTCACAGACGGCTGAGAGAACGACATCTACGTTCGTACCGACCGCTACGCCACCTGCCACTCACGTCTGAACACCATGGGGCCAAATTACAGTGGTGCTTGGCTCGATCCGGTTGGAATGAGGCTGACTGGGAACATATAGTGTTTAGCGACGAATCCCGCTTCCAACTGTGTCCTGACGATCGTTGCAGACGTGTCCGGAGACGCCCAGGGCAGCGTGCCGATCCTGCTTTCACTATTGCACGCCACACAGGCCCTCAACCAGGAGTTATGGTCTGAGGTGCCATTTCCCTTGATAGCCGGACCCCTTTGGTCGTCATTAGCGGCACACTTACAGCACAGCGGTACGTCGACGACATTCTGACACCTGCTTTGCTACCCTTCCTTTTGCAGTACCCTGGCCTTATTTTTCACAAGATAATGCCAGACCACATACGGCACGTGTTGCTATGACCTGTCTTGCAGCTTGTGAAACACTTCCTTGGCCAGCCAGATCCCCAGATCTCTCTCTCTAATCGGGCATGTCTGGGATATAATGGGAAGGCGACTGCATCCACCAGGGAATGGGGATCACCTAGCCCGACAATTGGAGCAAATTTGGCGAGAAATATCTCAGGAGACCATTAGGGAGCTTTATCACTCTATGCCACGTCGTGTGGCAGCTTGCATTCAGGGTAGAGGGGTGTCAACACCTTATTGAGCTCGTTACTTTGTAACTCTGTAACTCTGAAATAAATCATTCAATTTTTCTGAAATTTTAATCATTTTCTATTCTGTACGTAATCTTCCTCTCCACCAATTTTTGTCTCCATCGGACAACTCCTTCTAGATGCGTCGTTTTTTTGTTAATGAGTGTAGTTCTGTTATCTAAATTCAAAATTAGAATTTTTCAAAAACAATTATTTTAAAAAACGACTCAATAAACATTCTTTTTTATTAACTGAAAGCAAATTTTTAAGAAGATTTGAAAATTAACAATGTTAAAACGCTTTCAAAGATTCTTATTAAGACTAATGTTAAGCTTTCATTTTTTTTTCTTTTTCTTCAGGTAATGATCTGATATCTTTGTTAACTCTGCAAGACCGAATGACCCTTCGTATTGAATTTCCAATTGAAAGAGGTAAACCTAGATATGCTGAATATTCCGACTTTATAATAAATGGAGAAGACGATGAATACGCTATGACTTATTCGAGGTTCAGAGGAACTGTCGGTCAGTAAATTAAATAAATGAATAGTAATTTATGGATTTTCATTAATCTCAAATAAATAAACTAATCGATTTTACAAATTAAGAAATTTTAAAAATGATGCTTTATTAAATTTTATTATTATTTTCAAAACTAAATTTTTATTAAAGAACTACAAAACAAAATTAATAAAAAGCTAATATTTCTGTTTATGGATGTCTGTTCACAGACTTTGAAATCTGAAACCCTTTACGATGTTAAAGAGGAATTCTTAAGAACAAAGAAAAATAGAAATTTTAACAAATGTGTGGTGAGTTCCGAGAATTGTTTAATATAGTAACAGATAACAATCATGTCAAAGTTTAAAAGACTTAAGAAAAGAAGTTTATTTATCCAGAGGAACAACTTTCGTAAAACGATAAAAAGACAATACAAATTACCAGAAAGACTTATTTGCAATAATACAAATAAGCTAATTGATACAACAAAATATTAACATCACTTCAGTCTTCAAATTATAAGAAAGATAATCTTTCATCTTTTATCTTGGGTGTCCACACTTCGCTTTCCACTATATTCAAAAAACTTGCTGGAAGTTTATCTTCGATAATTCGATGGAAGAACTCATATCAGTTCCTTAGAAAGCTACACTGTATGGCCAAAAGTATCCGAACACCCTTTCAACGCAGGTCAGAAGGTTTGATGCGTCAACGGACGCTATGAGAGCGTTGGTGGGGACTTGGGCGATCATAACACCACGTTCTCCAATAACATGAGTAAGTCAGGCGAGCTCAGTGATATTGAACGTGGCATGATAATCGGATGTCACTGTTGTGAAATTGCGGACATACTGCATGTGCCGAAATCAACTGTGAGTGATGTAATTGTAAAATGGAGACGTCGAGGCAGTGAAACGACACCTGCACGAAGTGGTAGACCGAGAAAACGACCGTAGCCGTCGAACCCTGAAGAGAGTATGGTAGCAAAATTGCAAGTCTCCGTTGCTAGTGATGACGACGGAGTTCCAACATGCGTCGGGTGTTATCGCTAGCAGCAGGACTGTTCGCCGAGAACTAAACTACTTGTGTTTCCACAGTCCTGCGGCCGCTCACAAGCCGAATATCTCCGACGTCAATGCGAAGCGTCGGTTGCAATGGTGCAGAACTCATAGGACTGTGAAGAAGCGGTAAAGCGTTCTGTGGAGTGATGAATCTCGCTTCACGATCTGGCAGTCCGATGGCTGTGGGGTTGGCGGATGCCCGGCGAATGCTTCTTATCCGACAGTTCGCTGGCGGCAGCATAATGTTGTGGGATGTTTTTTGTGGTTCCGCCTGGTTCCCTTAGTTCATGTGACGGGCAACATGAACTCTGTGATGTATCGGGCCATTTGGGAGAATGCTGCTCTCCCAACTCTGTGGCAACAGTTTGGGGAAGGCTCTTTTCGCTTCCAGCAGCGCTACTTTCCCGTACACACATCGAAGTTTGTGCGGCCGTAATTTGACGACGAGGGTATTCCACAACTTGACTTTAAGTCATAATGAAGAAGACAAACAGCACCGTCACCCACATAGCAGCTTTTTGGTGCCTGGACAACAACATATGCAACATACCAAGGACAAACATAAAAAGAAAAGAAAGTGAGAAGAAAAAGTGAAGTGTGGAAAAGTGAGAAGAGAGATGGAAGAAAATGAAAATTTTCCAAATAATTATTACAACAAAATTAAGCCAAAAAGATAAAAAGGTTAAACATAAAAAAGCCTCCTTGTTTTAACAAATAGATCCATAAACAAGAAGTAAGCCAGGCTAATTACATGATAAGGTATGAACTGGTCGGTAGGCCCACCTCACTGGCCGTCTCAGAGCCCCCATCTCAACCCCATTGAACACCCGTGGGACGAAATAAGACGCAGATTACGTGCCCATCAAAATCGCTCATCTTCCGTGGCCGGACTCACTTCAGCTGTCATGGCCGCCTGGAAGCCAGTTCCTTCGACCACCGAATCAAAACCTGGTAGAAAGTCTTCACAGACATGTACAGGCTATCATAGATTCAAAAGGGGGACTGACATCATATTAATACACGCCTAAGGAACCTCCGCATCTCGACCATGGGTGTCCGGATACTTTTGGCCGTATAGTGTGCTCAACTATGGGCATATTTAAAAGATAACACACTTCCTTAAAACTTTTTTAAAAATTTAAAAAAATGTTTAAAAAACATGTTTGAAACCAAACCAGGTTTCAGCCTGGTTACAGTCTTTCTTCAGTGAATGATTAGGAACAGGAGAGCAGGTAATATATGAGGTTAAGGGACCAATGGAATCGCTGAAGAAAATGTGCATTGCAGGAAACGGAGTTTGCCACGTCACCCAGTGGAAATCACAAAGAAGAAGGTCCATGAGTTTATGTTTACAAATAAAAAGATAGGTGTAAATTGGGAAACATAAGTGTTGAACGTTTATAATTCCACGTGTCAGTGTTTACAGAACGTTAACGGATGACAACTGAATCTTTTAAACAAAAAGGTTCTTCCATTCCGGATTGTTTCCGGCTTTATTTAAGTTGTTAAGTAAACACAATATCTTCCTTACTGCTAGTAGTAAGAATACTACTGCAAAAGTTACGATTACGAAGTTTAGATAAGACCAAAAGTGTTTTATATTGATTGCCATGCCTGGAATACGATACGAATATATCTTGGGGAAATACGTAATCCGATTGCATGTTGGAACACGTGCGAGTTATCAACCATTCTGATATATCATATGCTACCGTGCAAGTCCGAATATTTGGACGTGCCTTCGACACTTCCAATCCATCTATTTTGACCAACGAAGGTCCGCATTACCTTCGCAAATGCAAGAAGTCCATTTTCAGTCTCTCTACGGACAAATGTATTAATGACAGGAAAACTGTGTTTTGGAACTCTAAGTTTAGTTCTGCAAACTCAATTTTTCTTTTGTTTCTTCTATTCCCATAACTTTGCAATCTAAGGCATCTAAGAGATGGCAATCCGAATAGTCTACGCTGTTATTAATCTATTATTCTATCCGAATAATATTAAAATGACAGTCCTATTACTTATAAGTAACGGAATCAGAAAAATTTGGCGCACTATAGAATTCATCGAATATATCCTTGACAAAAAAAAATCACAAATATTACGAAATAATGTAAAACGTAAAAGAAATTTAAACAGACATAAACAGATGTTTTAAACAATAAAATAAAAAATATTTGACAAATTAAAAAAAAAAAAACTGAAAAAAAAGTAATCTGAAATAATGCAAAGCATAACAAGTTCATCAATAAAATTTTAATGAAATCAAATTAACTTCTTTTCCCGTTTTCTTTTTCTAGGTGATTCTCTGATTTTACATAAAAAGGAAAAATTCAAAACGTTTGATCACGACAATTCAGATGCGTGTTCAGAATTCAGAATTGGATGGTGGTTCAGGGATGATGGTTATCTTTTTGATTGTTCACATGACAGTTACCTAAACGGTCTCCATGATACTAACCATAACGTTTGCATTTACTGGTTTCTTATAGATGGTTGTACAGAAATTTATTATGAAAGTCAGAAGCATTCAGACGAATGTAATAAAAGAAGATGTCAGTCAAATGTTGAAATGAAACTAAGACCCCAGTATTCTATTACAAGAGAAAAGATCAATCATAAATGATAAGTTTTACGCCTAACTTTACTGTATTTTATCATCTTTAAAGTTGAATGCAAAATGTAAGATTGAATTGTATTAAGATCTACCATTCTGGGACTGCTAGACCCGAAATTAATTCATTTTAAAAATTAACTGCTCTCTCCTATGCATTTCTAATGCCTATGTTCATAACAGCAAAAGAATCAACTTTCACTTTACAAAACATGAATGTAGAATCAATGGAAAGGAGCATCACTGAAAAGCCTAAATGTAATATTTTTCTGGAATGGCTGAAAGAAAGAAAAATTTAACTACAAACTGCACAATGGACGGATAAAATCTATTATATTTTGGTTCAGAGAGAGGAAATAGTAGAGAATTAGAAAAGATAATTGTTACCATAGATAATTTTTTTTTTACGGAGGTAATAAAATTTCTACTTTATGGCATTACCGAATCTGCACTAATTATTTGATTAAAAGTAGCATGACAATTTATAAGTATTTCCGCCTATTGCAGCGGATAAAAAGAATTCATTAATAAGCTTATTTCAATTTCAGTATTGTCATTTGAAACTAGGAAAATGACGAAATTAAAATAATGTGAAAAATATTAATGGGATCCGGTCGAAACACAAAACTGACTGAGGAAGACCTACAACTTCTGATAAATTATTGCTTTCTTTTGAAACAAATCGTTAAAATATAACAGTACTTCTACCAATGTAAACAAGTAATTTAGTTACATCATGAAATTTTATAAATGAAGCTGAAATAGCAACTTGCTACATGTGATGCCGAAATTGGGGTTGAAATCTCAACATTGAGGCATTAGTCTCATGCTGTAGTTTTGTTCATTCTTTTGAAGAATTGCATTTTTAAATAAAGCTAATTTGAGCCTGTATTTTTTGTTTCTTAAGATTTTCTGATCAATCATCCATACTGATAATAAGTCGAGTGATATGTGAATTAATTTATCTATTTTCTTTTGAGCAACATATGTTTGGTAGCTCTCCACCAACCACACCTTTTCCCACAAAGTATTTCCCTCAAATGTTCTACAGAAACTTAAGCTTTGCAGAAACTTCTGGCCATTCACAGATAAACCATATCAAAAAGTCAGAAATACTTGTTACCATACAATAAATTTATTCTTTTAAATTTTGTTTCAATCTATGGATTTAAAAACAAATTGATACTAAGATTACATTCACATATCTATCTCGTAATAACTGATGCACCGTTAGGGGGAAAGCGTCCAATTTCAGGACAGGGGTTGATTGAAACTAAAATGATCGTTCTATATTTTACATTGGACGGTAAATGTCCGTCGTACCAACTTTTCAGCATTCGTACCAACATATTTCGGTGGTGATTTTTTCAAGGGAGTAGACCTAAATAAATCTGTAACGTTTCACGTTGGATCTAACTAAGAGCTAATCCATACCAAGTCATCCAGGGCTGACACCCACTTGCCACAGATTTCTTTGAAAATTTGTACGTTCAATGTGTACACTAAGTTAAGAAAAAAGACAAAATTTTATCCAATTCTAACAATTAGTTTCAGAGTTATAGCCTTTTAAAGTTTTAGTTGATTTGAACTTCCGAGGACAATTTGGGCACCTAACGAGCTTGTATGTATTTGCGTTTTCCTCGATAAAGTCAAAGTTTATAAAGCTAGAGGTTTGAAACTTCATTCATTTGCTCTTAATTTCATACAGAATATGATGATACTATCAACATTGAAATTAAAACCTTTCATCATAGTGAAAACATGTAATAAAAATGAAGAAGTATATTTTTCCGAAACTGTAACATGCATAAAGAAAAGAAGTTATAGCTAAAATCTCTCTCCAGATACCCTAACTCAACCATATATCACTGAAAAGAGTATAAAATTATCTTTAAAATTGTGGAATAAGATTGTTGGGGTTTTGAGTTTTAAGAGTTTTATAGCAATGTAAAGTAACAAATAATGTTTAGGTTGTTGCACCCATCAATGTTGGGATTAAAATAAGGTTTTATGGCCTTGAAGTAAAAAGTACAAGCTTCTAAAAAGTCTACTTAGCCTATAGATTGAACAATGTAGGGGTAAAAGTGAACATAAATAAGCCTATGGTCATGCCAGTCTATGGTTAGTAGAACTAGATATTTCCTAGTCACCGAGAGTCTGAATTAAACAAAATCAGCTGTAAAACAAGTTTGAGATGGTTGAAATTTAAATTTTTACTTTTGAAAAGAAAAATACAATATGGAGCATAGTTTCAATAAAGAGTTTTACAAAATTAAGAATTTACAAAACTTTTTAACAATTTTTTCTGAAAGTCTGTCTGCAGTTGGGTCTAGTACATTTTGTAACGTGTAAGGTAACCATAGGACTTGACCTGTAAGTTAGGGTAAGAAAAAAATAAATTAACAAAGTTTCCATTTTTCACCCTGAAAATGTGTCTCTTAGTAAAGTAAGTTATTGAAAGTCTTTCTCAAATGAAGTTTTGAAATTGTTCCGATTCTTGATTATTTCCTTCCTCGAGTTGGAATCAATCGTATATAACCTGCCCAATTGTGAGACTATTTCTGGAGGGTTTATGATGCACAGTAGATGAGGTGGTGGAACAGGACACTGGTCTTCTTTTTGAGGCCACAAGGAATTTTGAGCTGAGCTCGGATACATAAATAATACTTTATAGTTACCGTATTCCTCATTAAAATGTTGAACCATTCCAATCCACCAATGGCTCTCGTACATACAGACCACAAACGAGTGGAGATTTCGTTCTATAGTTGGTCGTATATTTTTAAAAATGTTTTGCCTGAAACAAATATCAATGTCTGAATTAACTCTTTTTGCTGTTATTTCTTCTTTTGTAGCAGGTATAAACAAGCTAAAGCTTCTTGTTCCTGTAATGGTTTGGCCAGATTCATAGCGACTTTCAAGAGCTTACCTGTTGATCTCAATATCTTGTTCACTTAAAAAGAAGAAAATTATTGTTGAAAACAGGTTTTTACAAAAATTGTACATATGTTCTGAAGTTACTATCTGATCACTTTCTTTAGTGGTTTGAAGGTTTTTCTTCGTTACGGTTCTTTTAACTGTGTCCCCAATGCCGTCACTCACAGTTTTGAAATGACTAGTTGCGTGAAATGACCAACTGCTTTTTAGTTGAAAGTCTCTTTCTTGGCAACACAAGTTCATCATAGTTTTAAAATTTTTGTACTGTGCACTGCAGCTATCAGTAAAATATTCAACCTTTCCTACTTGTGGAAACTTCAACTTAACAAACTCCATAGTTTTTTCTTGTACTGAATAAAAAAATGCTACATAATGTTTTAAATCATCTGAAATGAAACAGTGATGTTTCCTTTGTTGTGTTATCTTCATTTTTTAAATAAATCACTACTGGATGTACTGAACAGCTTAAGTGGCTCCAGTGATAAGACTGCACTTCGTTCTGCAGTTCTGCACTTTGTTCTGCAAAACGAACAAAGTTTTAATTTTCTGCAAAATCCATAAGCACTAAAACTTCTTCAGACGCCAAATTATCCTCCCTGTGCTTCATGTAAGAGTTTTGAGCTTTTGTTATAAAAGAATGAGGGATAAGAGATTCAATTTTCCGAATAGTATATTCAATGAATTCTTCGTGAGGACGTAGCATTGTCTGTAGCTTCAATCGGCCATCACTTATCCACTGAGAAAATTTCATTTCGTCTTCATCATCAAAATACCTATATTGAACTTATTTACTAGACCTATTTTGTTCAACCTTTGACCTCTAACTCATTTTTTAATAAACTTCGTGGAGCATAAAATTTTATAGCGTTAAAAATAATTTACTAATTTTATATTGTAATAAAACTCTTATAACTCAAAACCCCACCAATTTTGTTTCATCTTTTGAAAGACAATTTTATTCTCTTTTCAGTGATATATGGTTGTGTAGCGATATCTGGAGAGAGATTTTTGCTACATGGTTTTTTCTAAATGAGATACACAATTCCTTAAAATACTTTTTTGTTTTATTTCAGAATTTTTTTAACTATGATGAAAAGTCAAAGTTTTAATGTTCATAGTGTCATCTGATTCTGTATAGAATCCATAACAAATGAGTAAAATTTGAAACCTCTATCTTTATAAATATAAATTTGGTAACAAAATACGTGAATACATACAAGCTCGTTTGCGACCGTAACAGTCCTCGGAAATAAAAACCATCTAAACCTTCAAACGGTTGTAACTCAGAAACTTCTTGTAATAATTGAGTGAAACTTTGCATTTTTTCTTATTTTTGTAGTCACGTAATGTATATAAATTTTCATTACAATCTGAGTACCTTGGGTTTAAAATCAAGTTTTAGCTGTATGATTTGGCAAGGAACGGCCCCTAAGCATCTTATTTAGTTTTAACATATCGAATTTTAAGAAATTATTAGTGAAATTTGGGAGCTATTGTGATCAATAGTCGTTAGCTATTCAGTTTGTCCTGTCTGTCCCCCTCCCCCATAACAAATCCCGAACGGAAGTTCGGATCGGCAAACGGATTTCACCATCTCCTTCAGAGGCCAAAACAACTTAGGAACGGGTATTTATAGGGGATAACGCTCCCCTCCCCATGCTCGAGATATTTGGCATTGTTTTCATTGGATTTCCGATATTAGCTTAAATGTTAGAAATGCAACCATAAATTATAGTTGTCGGCTGTAGGTTGATGGGTAAAGTCTCGATCTCATTTGCTGTTGGTTGTCGGTTCGAATCCGTATACGTAGTTTTTTCTTATTTTTTTTTCCCCTCAATGTTCGCGTGAGTTTTTTTTTCTTTCTTATTTTCCTAACTTTTTTATTTTTTCCTTTTTTTTATTATTATTTCTTCCTTTTTGTATTATTAAAAAATAAATTTATGCTATAGCTCAAAAATTATATTCACTTTTTTTTTTGCTTAATTCGGCTAATCTCGTATGCTCAGTCAATTAAAAATGAAGAATATGTAAAGCTTTTCCAAGTAGTTCTTCAATTGTAACTTTGAAAACTAATCAAAAAACTGTTATTACAATTAATAAAAAAAAAACTAGTTTTTTTTTGCTATCCTGTATTTGCTATCAAGCAGAATTATGATCCGATTATTTAGGATTTGGTTATTACTATTTTCTTTTTATTTAAAATGTTTTTTACCCATTTAGATTTGTTTAGTCTGAATATATTATGGGTTTCTTTCAATATTTAAAATTGACAAAATTTTCCTGTATGATTGATTCAGTTTCTTTGGTATTTGATCTATTAATTATGAATCTAATTTTGCATCGAATCAGTTACAATGTTTAATGTTTGTATTTCGTTATAATAAATTTGCAATAAATATATTTAACTGAAATTATCATTTATTTTATAAGTCTATGTATCTTGTAACAGCTGGTTAAAGAAGTTAAATAAAAGTAACCACACCATGGCTAGGATTTTACTGATGTATCATATCATAGAAGTTTTCTTTTTTTTCGATTTTCACTGTCCCTATAAATATAAAATCCCTATAATATTTGCTAGGCTGATTATTGATGTGCTAACTGTATAAACAATTATAATGTAATTTTCTCATCATTTCAAAAATAACAATTATTACATATTGTAAGTTTCAGGTATTTGTATTTCTTTTAAGGAAATAAAGATATTTTCTATTTTATTCCTTACTCCTAATATTTTTCTAATCACTTACTGTAAATTGCAAATGCTTTTTTGAAGGTTAACCTTTGTAGAATCATGAAATGGTTTCAGAGGTAAATCAAAATATAGTCATCCCTCGACTTACGTCCACTCGAGTTCCATCCGTTCGAAGATACGTCCGTGATCCCATAAGAGAATAAACAATTATTTTGAGTATTCTTTCGAACAAGACTCAAGCAAGTGTAAAGTAAAGAGGTTTCTATTTAGGAACAATATATCATGCGCAGTGGCAACAGCGCATTCAGAGGTCACTTCTCTGGGCAATCAGCAAGTGTCTTCTAACAATTCCTGTGTTGATTATGTGCTTGAGAAATAGATTATTTTTGTATTTATCGATAAATATTTCGCGATATTTTGTGCAATATGGTCTCAACACGACCAATGAAAAAAACCAAGTGAAAAATCACAGAGAGAGAAGCGAGCAATTGATATTGAAGTGAAGCTGGTAAGACCGACAATTTGATCGCACATGACTTCGGATGGTCTCCTTTTTCAGTGATGACCATTTTGAAAAATAAGGTTAGATAGTAGAGGTCGTGAAGGATCTGCTTCCATTAAATCGAAGATGATGACGAAGCAACGACAAGGCCTTTTTCTAATCTAAAGCTCCAAAATACACAACTGTCTTTGTATATTATAATCTCTTCTTCTCTCTTTCGTCATTACTAGTGTTCTTTTTAAAAAAGACTAACAAAGCCCATGCATCTGTTTAAAAACTTTTTTAACACGCACTAAAAAATATATATTTACAGAACCGGTTACTTTCCTGAGAGTGACCTTTCTCAAGCTTCAAGTTACATATAAAATTGGTTGAATAAATAGCAAACAGTTTTGGTAAATGTCCAATGACAGTTTTCGATCATCAGGATTTCTGGTAGGACGTCACAAATATACAAATCCGTTGTTCGACGCATCGACACCACGTTGACCGCCTAACTGCGGTGAGTTGATGAAACTCCTGCCAAAAAAAAGTAATAGATTGCGTACTTTGTGGATGTGAATTCAGTGATCACCACTGTCCTAATATTATTCTTACTTTATTTACATTTTCTATTAGAAGCGGAGGAACTTAAATTACTTTTGAACCACAGCTACTTAAATGTTTTATAGATAATTTCAAGTATATTTAGGCAAATTACCGTTAGTATTTTTTGAGGCTATCAAAACTTGCCGCGAATTTTAAAATGTTTAAATCTAGAAGGATGAACTCAACAAAATGAGACCTCCAGCATTGAAGAGATTTGTGAATAGATTTCTGGTTGCCTTTAAAATAATCACAAAGTTAAAAAGGATCTGAAAGCTAAAAGTAAATTTTTAATTAACATGAATAAAATGCTAATGTTTATCAAATTTTACAGAATGATGTGTTGATAAAACTCGTCATTAATAAAATATTAAATGTGTTTGCTTGTTTTCTTCCAATGTCAGAAATTGATAATGATGGCTTCATAAGTTTTAATAAAAGTTCAAGTCAACAATATTAATAAATTTTTTTATCGATAAGGTAATCCTTCAAATATAAACAATAATTGAAATAGATTTTAATATATATACATAGGATAATATATTTTAGAATATTAATATTTTAAACAAATCTAATTTTAAAAATTAGAATTCAATAATAAAATTTTGAATTCCATTTAATGTTTTACTAAAATTATTGAAATTTTATTTATTTATTTTAGTATTTATTTAAATACTACTGAAACATAATTTAAAATAATTAAAGATTACAATTTCTTTTAAAATTTATTTATTTAAATTATTTACGGATAAAAATTCCATATTTATAATTTTCCTTTTAGAAGTTAAAGAAATAAATAATTTACGGAAATAAAGACATAAAGCAAGAAATAAACAGATGAAAAATTAAACGCAATATCAAGTTGATAAATTAAAGAGAATAAACAAGTCAACTACCCTTTGAATAAGTTCAAGGTCACTTAATGTGAAAGATGTCTTATCAATAGATATGATTTCAAATTTAATTCCTGGTTATTATTATTAAAGAATTTTTATTATTATTATTATTATCTTCTCTTTTCTTCTCTTTTCTTCAGTGTTAACTGAGTTTTAAGTAGAGAGTACGGGTTTTAGCCAAAGTAACTCTTTACTATTGAAGGAAGTTGAGGAATTTTCTTGTGATGTGGCAAGTTGAGATTATTATCGCCTTTTGTAACTTGATATATGTGTTTGGATTCAAATGCAGTATGATATGTTGAATTGTTTCTGAGGCCTGATAACATCTTCTGCATTTATCGTCTGTTAAGTTGCTGTCCTTTAGTATGTATTTTGCGTAGTTTTTAGTATGGATAACCTGATCCTGTATAGCTATCATGAACCCTTCCGTTTCACCATAGACCTCACCCAATGACAGCCATCTGTTAGACGCAATTTTATCCACATATGGTTAGTTAAGATCATTAAGATGACGTCCATGAAGTTCCTTCTGGGTCCATAGTTCAACCTTTCTATTCAGATAAGTGCAATTTATATTGGTTGTTGTTTGAGGGACTCTATTTTTTAGGTTTAATGATGTAAGATTGTTGTCAGAACATACTATTGATCTATGCAATGGTGAGCTATGAGATTTGCTGCAGAAGAAATTTTGAAGGCTAAGTATTTGATTTTCTAGAAGTTGTTGTATGTCCATTAGTCCTCTACCTCCCATATATCTAGGAAGTGTCATTCTCTCTATTGCTGCTTTTGGGTGATGCAGATTGAATTTTGTGAGCAATGTTCTGATAGATCTTTCTATGCCAGCTATTTCAGTTTTTGACCAATTAATTACTCCAAATGAGTATGTTAACACAGGTACAGCATAAGTATTGATAGCCTTGATAGTATTGCGTGCATTTAATTCAGTTTTAACGATGGATTTGAGTCTATTGTTGAATTCTGTTGTTAATTCTTTCTTAATTTCTTTATGCTCTATTGATTTTGATTGACGGAATCCCAAATATTTATAGTAATCATTCGCTTCCATAGAGTTTATTGATTCATTGTTGGAAACTTTATAATTTCCAGACTTGATTTTTCCCTTATCTATGTGGAGCAATTTGCACTTATCCAATCCGAACTGCATACATTATTATTATTATTATTATTATTATTATTATCATGTTTGTATGTTTCAAACCTTGGGTTTCCCCAGCAAAAACAATATGGCGGGTCAAGGACCAAAGCACATACTGCCAAGTGTAAAGATATGTGCAAGAATGATTAGGGATGTGTGCTTGTGTCCATAAATTTCCTAACTATGCGTGTAGTGTTGAGTACCACAGCCTTCTGCAGTTGTGCATAAGTGATTTTGTGAAGTCCTAGTGTGCTGAGACTGTGGTGCAATGTATGAGGCACCAGACCAGTGGCAGACAGAACGATGGGTACAACACGTACTCGATCCTGCCTCCACTGCTTCTGGAGCTCGTGTGCTAGATCAGTGTATTTACTGATCTTGTCTGCGTAAGTTTTCTGCATGTTCTTGCTGATAGGCACTGCAATATCAATTAGATAGGTCTGTTTGTTGACCTTATCAACAAGTGTGATGTCTGGTCTGTTGTGATGTATGGTTTTGTCTGTGTGAATGGGGCGGTCCCAGTATAGGGGAGACCGGGGCCAAGTGGACCTAGGGGTAGAGTGGACCGTTGACTTTAGTAATTCGTGTAAACGCTAGAATGCGCCAAAAATCGGAAAGATGGTTGGTACCATTGTGGCGCTGCTACCACAAAAGCGTCAGTGAATTCGGCTTATTGGTCACAGTGAGGTGATCGATTGTTTTGTTTTTGTCCAGGTAAGTAAATGTTTAGTGTTGTTTTTACTTTAATATTGCCGTTCAGCGATGCATTGAATAACATAACCGTAATATTCATATTGAAGGTGGTAATCTAAAGATCATTTTAAGCTGTAGTATGAATTGAATACTTATAGTAGTCGATAGTTACAACTGAAGGAAACGCCAAAAAGGCGATGGGGCAGAGTGGACCGAACGACACGGGGCACATTGGACCAGTGGTCCACTCTGCCCCACTGTTTTTACAATAAAATATTTTGGCACTATACATTATATTTTTTTTCTCTATTATATATTTATTAGGTCTATTATATTATATTGTATTACATTATTGCATATTATATTTTTTATATATTTTTTTTTATGTAGCTTACCATATATTGTGTGTGGCCTATATTATTAAAGGAATATTATTAAAGGATATTACCCCTTTAGTAATTCCTCTCAGCAAGTACCGTAATAGGGGAAGACTTCGCGCGAAGGCATCTTAATCTTCGAAAATAACCAATTTACACATTTAAGTGGTATTAAATTCTAATTAAGAACTATGCAAACTGTCACGTTGTGGAATTGGCAACATGACACGATTAAAATCTTGGTCTCTGAGGGAATATATTTGGATTTTTAATAATTGTATTGTTGTAATTATGTACTTGAATTTTTGTATTTGGTAAAGTCTTCTATATTATTATTGTGATATTTCATGGTTAAATATTATTTTAATGGTTTGAGCTTATTTAGAAAACAATATGTGCGAAAGAAAAAGAAAAACTTCGAAAAAACAGTTGTGCGTTGATTGAGTGATCACGTGGTTTTATCTGTTTCGTTTTCCCATGGGAACAAAAGGAGAAAAGTTAAGTACACTCTGGCGGGAAAAATCAGATCAGTTGATGAATCTGAAACACACGGGCAAAAAGTACACCCAATCAATCTAAACATTTCAGGAGAGGGAGCGTATTCTAAAACACACAATTACATCCCTATGTGAAGTGGATTCAATGTACGCAGTGCAAGAGATGGGCCCATAGTTCCTGTGTAGCCAGTGATATTCGGGGTTTATTTTACGAATGCCTCAACTGCAAAGAAGATTTCTCTAGTGAAAGTGATTAATTAATTCAGTGTAAACCTATTTGATATCATTCATTTACGACTTTCAACTGCATAATGATTATTTTAAATTTTCACTTGATATGTAATACCTTAGGTAGTCTATGTTAAGTTAAACTTTATTTCATAATATCCTAAATGGCATGTTATTTTATATTCAATAAAAAACTTACTTTAAATGTTGTTATTCTTACCCGGACCAACGTGTCCCATGGGGTGGTCCAGCCTGCCCCGTGGTCGGGGCAGGTTGGACCACTCTACCATTTTTGCTTTGCGAATTAATACCAATTTTATTTATGAAGATAATGAAATGAAATCAAGTATTTACATTCTTGAATAGTTTCCGATTCTGACAAAAAAAAATGCAATGGAAAATCTCTTAACAAAAAAAAGAAAAAAATTCAACAAAAAAAAGTGGACCGCTCTGCCCCGGTCTTCCCTAGTTTATATGAGGGTGACTCTAATACGCTTTGTGGTATGTACTTGTAGTACGGGACCGTGCTCTTAATAAGTGAATGTTTGTGTGCTAGTTGTTGATGAACGATCGACGCTACCTGATTGTGTCTTATTATTATTATTATTATTATTATTATTATTATTATTATTATTATTATTATTATTATTATTATATCAACATTTGACAGAGTACAAAGACAAAAAAAAAACCACATCTTTGACTGGAGTTATTGAGCAACTCAAGTCTCACCCAGAGACCTAAGAATTGTCGAAGTATCTTCGTAAAATATAAGCAGTGCCTAGTAATGATGTTTTTTGCAGGTCTCTTATTGAAATCTCATGAAGTTCCAAGCTATTAAAGTGTTTTACAAATTCCTTAGATAAAGCACCGAGGGCACCAATAACTATAGGTGTTACAGTGGCACGTTTGTTCCAGAAACGAGAAATTTCAATCGTCAGATCCCTATATTTTGTGATCTTTTCCAGTTCTTTCTCAACAATTCGTGTATCTCCAGGTATTGCCACATCTATTAGAATAATAGTATTATTATTATTATTATTATTATTAAAATTTTTATGGGTTAAAAATGGGTATATCTTTTAATAACATTTAAAAACTAATAACGAACTACAAACGAACTACAAACTCCATGCTGATATTTCGTCCTTTTTACAGGACTTTAACGAGCCATTTTTCTTCTAAACTAAAACAATAATATCACAACTCAAGATTTCAAAAATTTTACAATAATAGAACGTGACACTTAAACATGTTCAAATTATAAAACCAAATAACAATTGTTAGAAATTCATTCTTTAAATATTCAAAATTAAAAAATTTAAAGTCCTTTCCTGATATAAGTAGTTTCCTGAGTTTGTAGTTCGTTTGTAGTTCGTTATTAGTTTTTAAATGTTATTGAATGTTATTTGCAAGCCGTGGAGTTTGTAATTATGAATCTCATTTGAAGATTTGGTGAGTTGAAGACAACAGTTCAAGAATTTAAAGGTTTAATAGAGGTTTCAAGATAAGAAGAGGATTTATGAAAAGTGTATGCAATTGTATGAGTTTATTTATCTCCGCGCCTGCAGGGATAGAGTGTGCAAGGGGAGAAAAGAACTTAACATCTTATATAAAGTTATTGGAAATAGTTTTTAAAGAATAGGTTTATATCTTGGAAGTTTTATTAAAATATTTGGAATTTTCTAAAAGGACATTGGAATATTATATTTGGAATTTTCTAAAACACAGGGACATTGGAAGATTATATCAGGAAATTTTTAAATTACAAGGAATTGGAAGATTATATCAGGAAAGGACTTTAAATTTTTTAATTTTGAATATTTAAAGAATGAATTTCTAACAATTGTTATTTGGTTTTATAATTTGAACATGTTTAAGTGTCACGTTCTATTATTATAAAATTTTTGAATTCTTGAGTTTGATATTATTGTTTTAGTTTAGAAGAAAAATGGCTCGTAAAAGTCTTGTAAGTGTAAAAAGGACGAAATATCGCCATGGAGTTTGTAGTTCGTTTGTTGTTCGTTAGTAGTTTTTAAATGTTATTAAATGTTATTTGCAAGCCTGGAGTTTGTAATGGGTATATCTTTGTTAGAAAAGCAGAGAATACAAATATTCTAAAAATTGAAGAAATTGAAGGTTTGTAAAAAATTAACTAAAAAAATAAATAAATAAATCATGGATTCTGATTTGATTTATAAAAATATTGAAAACACACTAATATATCGAAATACAATTACATTAGAAAATTTAAATGAAGGGAAAGAAAAAAAAGATGAAAAAATTTGGAAACAATGTCTGAATGTCGCACAACTTAATATAATATGATCTAAGATCATTAAGAAAAAATTGGGAAATCTTATTATGTAAAACAAAAAACCATCTAAAATGTTTTGATATAATTGCTGTTACTGAAGTAAATATTACAGAAACTGAAACTAACATGTACAATATAGATAATTGGAATATGTGCTATAACTGAAGAGATAACAGAAGAGGAGAAGGTATCATGGTATTTATCAAAAAGAAGATCAATTACACTATAAATAACATAAACTCTACAAATTTCGAATGTTTAAACATTGAGATAGAGAAAGAAAATTGGAAAAATAGATATAGGGCCGAGTGCACCAACACGAAAGAGAGCAGTTATCAGTTAATT
>JAFIDM010000002.1:30325140-30338226 GCA_023159025.1 Thereuonema tuberculata
TGTTGCCAATTGCCTCTATTAAGGAGATGCAGAGAGCTCCAATGTGTATATTTGTAAATCTAGTGCTTTTTGTTGAATACTGTGTGTAGACTGTATTTCTTTTCAATATTTATGTATTTCCAGTTGTAATAAAATGTTGTACAAAACTATAATGTTTACTGCCTATTTAATTATTAAAGAAACCATTGATGATGGCCTATAGCTTTCTAGTTGCACCAGGTTATTGTGGCTGTATGTCTGGAGCTCCAGGTTCCACCATATCATGATAACCCTAAGGAATTAAGAAATATATATGTTGTTATTTGGTTAGATATTCATAATTACATAGATCAGTGTAAAATTTTGATGAAAAAAATTAAACTACACATGATGTTGCATACATATATCATTAAACATTTCATAAATTATTTTCTCACTGTTTATTCATTAAGATGTAACCACTATTTCTATAAACTACTATTACGTGTATTAATACTCTAATCAGATTCAATCACAATTCATTTCAAATGTATCAATGATTATTAATAGTTAAACATAGATTTGAATATAATTAGTATGCATTCATTAATTGAACAATTGTAAATTGCTAAGCTGATAAATGATGACTTATGAAAGCTATTAAAAACACATCTACTTTCCAGAATACTTGTGCTTATTGTTAACATGACTACAGTGATATATATTAATGTTAGTAGGGTTTCTCATTATTATTTCTACTTAGTAATTTGATTGTACTTTATCTGCAATCCATTGGCATTGCACCTGGCTTGCAAAAATTCTTCAAATTCTACATCAATTGGTGGATTTTCTTCACCTAAACAAAAACACCACTAGGATATTAATTTTAATTATACAATTATAATGAATAGTTTTATTAATTTCAATTTCACCAATCTTATGCAATTATCATTGATATGTGGCACTATTCATTTAAAAAAAAAAAAAAAAACTACTGCTTACAATGCATGGATAAACCTTTCTGCAACAGGAAATATATAATTCTATATTATCAAAAATGCAGCATTTGTGTATCGCAATTTTATAATTATGTTTCTCATAAAATTTTAAATATTTCAGTTTCATCATTCACTTCCACGACAATTTTCGTAGTAATGTATTAAATAAACTAATAAGCATCCATAAATTTTATTTCTGAATGCATATTACTAACATTCAAGCTATAATGATCTGGATAAGTTTTTATGTTGCTTTTCAAATTGAAAAAAAAAGAAATAGGTCAGATTTCTGTTACAATTCGATCATCAACGCAATTTTATCGCGAATATTTTTTTTTTCCTTGGAAACAAATTAAACATCAGTGAATGTGAACAAACACGGTAATAGCAAAGCGTTAACATACACGTTATAAAATTCACTCAATCATTTCCTACGCAAAACTGTAGGTGCAAACATAACAAATTTATCCAGACCACATTCACGCAATAAAGTTCAAATGAAACGATAAGCAACTTACCTCGCACAAAATTCGGTGAGTTGCGGCTTTCCCAAACCGAAATCTTTGCCTAAAACGTTCTTCGGTTAAATCTTCGAATGGATTACTCCTATCTAGAATTATTCTCGGAGGGTTCACCGCAATTAACATCTGTACATCGTCTAAATCCTGAAATTCGCATGAATCGGTATCGATGTCAGCCATTTTGGTTTAGCTCTACGGCGCGGTGGCTGATGGGAGTTTTTCTTTGATTACGCATTTAAGTGGCCAATGTTCTCGATGTTATAATTTCACCGCCGATCAGCGATTTATCTACTGGTTAACTTCTAATTTACGTTCGTGCACAGAAAAAATGACTTGATAGTCGCTTCAGCGGTTATCAGCGCTAACCGGAGATTGGTGCACACGGGCAATAGTTTGTTTATAATATACAGGCCCCCTAATCTAAATTCAAAACAATTTATAAAAGAGTTAGATCAAGTATTATAAGATAAAAAATATAATTGGAAAAACTGCATCATACTGGGAGATATGTAATGAGGTTTTTGTTATAATTATTTATGTTTATTTATTTAAATAATTATGCTTGTTTACAATCTCTTAAATTATGTATGTTTTGTAATTTGTGAAGTAGAATATGCAAATTAGGCTGACGAACTCCGATATTAAGGACTGTTTCAAGTCGAGAGGAGGGGAGTTCGACAGAAGACACGAGAGAGAACGGTGCGGTTGGAAAGGATGCGTTCGTCGCCGAGATGAAGCGTTGGTAGCCGATGAAGAAATGAAGAACACGTTAGTCGTGAGAAGCCACCGTAGTTCTACTCTGTTCCTGTGTCATCGAAGAAAGAAGAACCTGCCAGCGAATCAAGCAAGAAGCAAGAAAACTGCTTAAGAGTCAACCTAACTAAGAATACGTGAGACAAATTTGACTTTAATAATACTTTGTGAAAAGACAGAACTTTAAGTATCAAGCCGAAACTCTGTGTAAATTTAGGAACATAAACTGTGTATTAATTTAAAATAGAACTTATTAAAGAACATTTAATTTAAGCCACCCAGATCCACCCATTTTATTACAATTTTTGGTAGCAGAGCGTTTCATTGCCTTTCTGTGGTGGTTTATTCTATTTTGTTTATGTGGGGAGTTCTACCAATTTTTAGTAGCAGAGCGTTCCATTGTCTTTCGGTGGTGGCTGGTTCTATTTTGTTTATGTGAGTTCTACCCATTTTTGGTAGCAGAGCGTTTCATTGCCTTTCTGTGGTGGTTTATTCTATTTTGTTTATGTGGAGAGTTCTACCATTTTTAGTAGCAGAGCGTTCCATTGTCTTTCGGTGGTGGCTGGTTATATTTTGTTTATGTGAGTTCTACCAATTTTTGGTAGCAGAGCGTTTCATTGTCTTTCGGTGGTGGCTTGTTTATTTTGTTATATGTGGGGAGTTCTACCAATTTTTGGTAACAGAGCGTTCCATTGTCTTTCGGTGGTGGCTTGTTCTATTCTCGTTTATGTGGGGAGTGACGGAATGTCATTCCCGTTGCTTAATAGGAATTGTTATAGCTTAAAGGCATTTGTCTGTAATAATTACTTTAGTATTTTGTAATTGACTCAGTAAAAAGGTGTATTATCAATAATTTTTTTTTGTACCATGACAGACCCTACAGCTTTTGTTGAGGCTATGATAGCCGGAATTCAACAGCAGACAGAGTCTATGAAACAAATTAGTGAAATGATGCAGCGTCAGAATGTGAATTTTGGCAGTTCAAAATTAACGTCTTTGCCTAAATTTTCAGGCGATACCATTATTGACGTGGGGACCTGGTTGTTTACATTTTCGCAAGTTGCGCTCGCAAAGGAGTTAGATTATAATAGTAAGTTAGCTATTGTAATTGGGTCACTTGAAAAACAAGCGTTAAGCTGGTATGTTGGTAGACTTCGTACGTTTGGTGAATTTCCAACCTGGCAAGCATTTGAGCTAGGGATTACGGCAGAGTTTCAAGTGTCTAACCTTCAAATAGAATTAAGGAGTCAGTTACATATCTTAAAGCAAACTAGTACTATTAATTAGTATAATAGTAAATTTCAGGAAGTTGTCAGTAAAATTAATGATATGTCTGAAATTGATAAGGTGCAGTATTATATTGAAGGTACTAATACTCATGTTATGTCTGAGTTATTTTCTAGAGCTCCTTCCACGTTACAGGATGCATTTAAAGTAGCTATGTTATTCGAAAATGCACGTGTTGTTTCACAGGGGGTAAACTCTTCTAATACCTGTCACCCTGAGTTTCAAAATAGAAGTGAACCTATGGAATGTGATGCTCTAAATAATAATAGTAGTAAGAGCCCAAAATCTGGTTTAAGCTATTATGTAAATGTAAAAAGTGATAGAAAACAAAATGGTTTTAATTATCATAAAGATCAAAAAGATGGATTCTTGAACAAATTGAAAAAAAATAAATTCGGTGTGTTGTCTAAATTAATATTTTTGAACATTGATTATTCTGCTCTAGTAAAAACTAGATTTCAGCCATTGAAGGATAACCTTATCGATAACAAAATTTATTAATATTGAAAATTATGAAAGCCATCATTATTAAATTCTGACAGTGGAAGAAAACAAACATTGAAAAACACATTTAATATTTTATTAAATACGAAAGTTTTATGAACTCTGTAAAATTTAATAATCATTAGCATTTTATTCATCTTAATTCCAACATTTACTTTTAGCTTTCAGATCCTTTTTAATTTTGTGATTATCCTGCAAGTCCCGGTTTTACCGCAACCAGGAAACTGTTGACCAACCTCTTCAACGCTGGAGGTCTAAATTTGTTGAGTCCATCCTTCTAGATTTAAACATTTTAAAACTCACTTTAAAGATATATACTGAAGAAATATATACACATAAAGAAAGACAAGTCTATTGTTTTTTCTTTGTTGTAGTATTTTTTACTTTAATTTTATTAAACGTAAATTGTAATTCTTTTAATCATATTTCAGTATTGTCTTTTAAATTCCTTTTATAAATGTAATAAAAAATGCCAGAATAATGACTATTATTAAGAATTATATTTATCAGAGAATGTTGTAGTCATTGACAAATTACCTGAAGATATTTCTACTATTAAGACTTACTAAAATATTTCACTAATACATGGATTAACATACCAGAGTGTCATTGAAGTAAAGCTATTTATTGTGGAAGATAATTTTAGTTACGTGTCCCAATATTATTATGAGGATTTTTTTAAGTCAGTTTTTATCTGAAAGAAGGACTAAGAGCTCTTTAATTAGATATTGACTTAGAAACTGTTGTTGATGCTAAATTATTCCTTCTTACCTAACCAGAATTCTTTATTTAAGCTTCCGAATCCATTTTTGTAATCAGTCCAGTTGCGGAAGAAATTCTCTCTTGGTTCACCAAAGTCATCTCTTCTCTGAAATACCTGTAAGAAAAATTACGAATAATTAAAGATGAGTATTAAGTAACTGTACTTGCTGTGTGACACCGTTGAAAAGTGAATCCGTTGAAAAGCAAGACATCAATAGAATTATGAAAGAAGCTTCTATTTTTGATGGAAGCAATTGTACAGTTGTTGATGTTAGAATCTGAAAAAGAAATTTGGTTCTAGTACCAATTACAGAAGAAGAAAATCAAAAAGCAGAAAATTAAAGTTGAAGAGCAAGTGTACTGAAGTAAACCTTTCACAAATTTCGTAATACTTCAAAAAGTAATTTTATTTTATTTTCATAAAAATTAAGCTTTTTCTCCAACTGACACGAATTATAAAAAAATCTGTACTTCTTTAACGTTTGCTAATTTACATATTATTTCTTGTTGAAGATACTAGAATTATGAAAAGGATATTAAAAATTTCTGATCATTATTTGAAATACTATTAGGATTTTATTGAAAATTTCGTTTTATAACTGCTAATTTAGAGGCAATTGAGAATTTGATTCAAAAGGAATATTACTTCAACAAAGCAGTGATATCGTAGTTGCAGTAAAGACCCGACAATGCATTTGTAAGTTATGAAATCATATGCATAATTCTGACACCTATTACAGCAATTGGTAAATACAATCTTACAGCCAACTGGCTGCCAAAGCTATAAAATATAAATATAAAAAATATGATAAGAATGCAAAATGCTAGAACAACTCATTTTTCTATTCTTATGAAAACTAAATTTTCTGTACATACAGAATGATAGCAAATATAAAGGAAAATAACAAATTAATAGAATAAATTCCTACATTTGAATACAGTAAACTTTAATTATAGAAAATATATCATCTTTTTCCTTAGGATAACAATGTAAGAATAAAGTAATAAAAACAATATTCCACTGAGCAAAGCAGAGCAATATTCTCTTAGAATTTGATTAGAAATTGTACTTAAAAAATTGCCTTTTCCAAAACAAGGTCTTTCCATAAAGTGAAAATTGAGTCGAAAATTCTAATAAAAAATATGTTTTTCTGCGTTACTTTCTTTAATTTTTTTGGAAATTTATGGATATATCTTAATTTTTGTACAAAAATGTGTTTCTATAATATTTAATGATTAGAACTTACTGTCCATCCGCCTCCAACTGTCTTCATATCACAGTAGACTTGGAATGGAGTTGGGTTAATTCTTCCTTTAGGATACACATTATAAACTCCATTTTTTCGAATTCCTAAGATATCAATTATTAAAATTATAAAAAAAACTATGAAATTGAATAAATTTTACTATTAAAAATTTGTAAAAGATGTGAAATCTATTGTAAAAAAGTACTTTGTGAGAAATTTTTTTGTATTCAAATGATATCAGCTAAATTGAAATATTAGAAATATCTTGGGATTCTTTTTTATTCAAATTAAAAGTAATCGTTTTATTCATTACTATTTTCTCGAGAGATAGATAAATATAATCAAACAATCTTTACCTTGTCTCAACTGAATTTCAAGACAGTTGGAAGGTAGAAGAAAATGGGATTCCGTTTGTGTATGGTTAATAGAAAACCCTTGATCAGCATTCTCCGACTGAAAATATGATTCTTAAACTAAATAAAAAATGAAAGAGAAAAAAAGGATGAAGTTATCTTAGCATTTCTGTGTTTATTAAGAAGTAAGACAGGGCTGCAAATTGAAAAAAAATATTATTTATAATTATGTAGTATAAACCAATTCATAATGAAAACATTGTTTTAAGTTATATACATTTTTTAGCAGTAAAAATGCGATAATTCACTTTATTTCTCCAGCCCTCTGTAACATGGAAACCGTGTTTCTTTCCCACCATTAAAAACGGTAGGACGATGGAATGACGTTAACCAAGAAACGCCGTCAGCCTTATCTAGTGCGACCCCAAAGGACATATAGGTCTGTAATGAGTTACTTTCCTTCCTTTTATCGAATTTGGCCAACTAGGGACCACGGAACTAGCTCAACCTGACAACGTCAGGGCGAGGCTAGTGAAATTCAAGAAAGGGGGGACGAGAATTATATCCCGTCCAGGATAACCCTGAGAGAGTAAGTCCCAGATGAGTTACTTTATTATATTTATAAAATGTATTAGGCATTTATAAATGAAGTATTGGTAATTCAGTATCCCCCAATTATTGCCTGGATGAAATTTTGTCAATATCTTCGCGATGTTCAGAATGAGTTTTTCGCTCTCTTTTATCTTTTGTGATCTACGTAATCAATGGACGGAGATATGTTCTAGAAGCAAGTGATGAAAATGCCCGAAATTTTCAGACAAAATAATGAGCGACTATAATTTTCCAATAATAATATTAATAAAAAAAATCAGAACTCATTTTGCCGACTTAGGTTATTGGTTCAGTAGAACTCCCCAAGTTACACAACTGTATGTCATCAATTTTTACTGTGCTTTTATAGTTGTGCAGATTATATATCAATATTTTTGTTTTATTTTATTTATACACATTTTTCTGTATATTTATTATCCTTTAGCATTTAAGTAAGTATATATGTGATGATTACGACCAAAAAATTAACTACTATTACTATGCAGTTTCAATATATAATATGATTTGCATTCTTTAATACTCCTATTGTAGTTATTAGTTAACTTTAGTTATTATTAAATTGTAATTAGCTGTTTAGTTACTATCTATTACAGCTGTTCACTTCTTAATGCTAAATAACTCTGGTAAATTATGAGAAATATTGATAATTAGAACTAAAAACAACCGTGACATTTTATATTTGAAAAAAATAATAATAAAGAATCCTAACAAATCCTGCAAAACTAAAGACAAGTGATTAGTTTCACTTAGTTTTAATAGGATTTTGAAATATTAAATTTAAATAACAAAAGATATCCACATTTCCTTTGATTTATTAAATGTGATGTAGAATAATGCTTACCTTTTCCTCTGTAGATGTAATGTAATGTTTGCTGTAAGGATTTTTCCACATTTGCAACAACATTACAAAATGTAGAATCATTGGTTAGGGGCTGACTTTTACAAAACTGCTGGCAAATGGAATTCAACAAAAGGAAATGTAACAGACAAATTATTTTGCTCATTCTGAAGTGATTTTTAGGCAATATTAATTCAAATATTCCTAATAGAATTTAAGAAAAGAAAAAAGAGGAATGTGCAGTGAGACCAGGGAATAACCTTCCGTTACAACCATCTGCTGATTACTGGGAATTCAATCCGGATTTATATATATTCTAAAACTAACTGTGATAACCGGAAGGCTAAAGTTCAGTTGCAAAGGTTTACGGAATGTCTAATCTCTAAATTGTAAATAGTTACCAAGCAGATATTCTTAAAATATTGTTTTTTTATTCCTAGTTTGCATTTTCTAATAGTTTTGTAAATATAGAATCATTATTTTTTCTTGTGTATTTTCCACTAAAGTTTGACTAATAACTGAAACTACTTTATGTCGAAAAATAAAATAAGTAAGATTAGACAATGTTTAATATTATAGAAATAAGACTTGTATTCGATCTGTAATTTTATACTTAGTATGAAAATTTTTATTTCTATGGAAATTACGAATTTTATTTAAATTTCATGTATTTTGTAATGAACTGAAGAATTAACGTTCAGCTACAACTATCTCCTGAGAAATCTTTCTGGTTTTATATATTTTCTAAATCTAAGTGTGATAACTGGAAGGTTGAAGTTCAGTTGCTAAGGTTTTCGAAGACTCTAATGTCTAAATTCTAAGCAATAGCTAAGGAGGGAGGTACTTAATTTTTTTTGGAACATTTTGGATTCTGCAATTCTCTGTATTTTTCAATTTTCTCTATTTCCAGAAGTCATTTTTAGAAAAGAAACTTACATTATGTGATATTCTGTTTTTTTAATAATAAAGTTTTAGTTTCTCTGAAAATTACGATTTTATTCACATTTTATCAATTGAGGAATGAAATTAATAAGTATTAAGTCCATATTTACTCCTAATCTCCTCTATTCTTGTCGTGATATTATTATTAAAATAATCACATCTTCACACCCATTAAATATATTAAATAAAATACATTATTCAATATATTAAACAGTAGTAATTTTTCGGAAAAAATATATTCTTTCCTTTTTTGAAGCTTATTCAAAAACCAAACAATTTCTGGCGGTAACAAATTTCTGACATGAACATAAAATCTCAAATCATTATTAACACACATTTTTGCTATTATTAGGTTGTTTTGTGTGTCAGTAATGATTTTATTTATGAAATAAAATTATTACATGTTGTAAAGTATATTCATGTTCATGTCTAATTATTTGAAGTTGTTTATTTTTTGCATAAGCTTGAAAAAGCAAAGAAGCTATTCTTTCCGAAAATGAACTGTTATTTAATATATTGAATGAATGTATTTTATTTAATATATTTAATTGGTGTGAAGAATTGGTTATTTTCATAATAATATGACGACTAGAATAGAGCAGATTAGGAGGAAAAATGGACTTATTAAGTTCATTCCTGAATTGTTGAAATTTGAATAAAATTCGTAATTTTAGTAGAAACTAAAACTTTATTATTAAAAAAATAGAATCACACATAATGTAAGTTTCATTTCTAAAAATGACTTCTGGAATACACAAAAAAATAATATTTTGTATTAAATATAGAGAAAATTGAAAAATACAGAGAATTATTGAATTATTTTAAAATAATATTAATATAATTATTACATTTATTTCTTTGTAATTTAATTAGCATTTTCTCTCTTTTATTTTATTTAATTAAATTATTTATTAAATATTATTATTTTTACTATATTATTCATTTTATTTAATTATTTATTTTTTATCTATTTAAATTAAACAATCAGTTCCTGTACTACAGATGTGCATTTGCATAAGCACACCTAATAGGACTGAGGAACATTAAAAAAAAAATATATATATTTCAAGAAAAAATTAAATGTCTCTCTCTCTCTCCTTAGCTATTGCTTAGAATTTAGACATTAGTCATTTAATAATGAACTTAATAATTTTTAATTTCTGCTGCAATTAAGATGACGTGATCAGAATTTCTTTCTGTAACTAAGTAGGAATAACTATAACTGCAACAATTTTTGTAACTATAAATAAGTATAACAATAATAGAAATAGAACTTCCATAATTTATTTGTATTTAGTTGTTGCTGGCATGATTGATAAATTTTAAATCATTATTTATCGGAAGCGCAGTGACGTCACAAAAGAAAAAAATACACGATAAATTTGCGCTTCCGACGATCATTAGCTTCAGTACTGAGACCTCGTTGTTTACTAGTGACTGCTCTTGGCTGATGATCACCAAAGAGCGTGAAACAGCTGTTCCAGGATGTCACTTGATAAACAATTTGATCTCACCTATTGTTGTTTATTATTATTTATATTCGTTTTACACTGAATCTGATGTCAGTTTTACAATAATAATTATTGCTTTATTTACTTAATCCAAAATATTCATTTTCAAAATGAAGGAAATGTGATAAATTTAAACATAAAATACACATGTTAATACACAGCATTATGTGATAAATTTGAATTAAGACCAAAATTCTAAAATTTATTATTGCAGGACGAGAACCAACAGCATTTTCAAATCTTACCAAAAATAAAGGATAGTGCTGGATTTAGAATATTTAGAATAACATCTTTTAGAAATTGTTAATATTGATATCCGAACCCGGTATATACCTAATATCCAACACTAGAGATTTATAAGTTAGAATTAACTATCAGAACATTAAAAGAATTAAATATTTGCGAAATACACCTACATTTTCTGAGGTATGTTGGTAATCAGTCAGTTGCATGTCGTTGGAAATGTGTCAATAGATATTTGTTAACAATCAATTGAAAAACATTCAATTTGAAGGTGAAAGAAACTTTATTCCTAATTCGACCGTTTGAACGCTGAAATGTGGCGAAACTCACCTAAAGACCCTAGAATCCATTTTTAGTTACCAAAGATAATTTATGTACACAGTCTATGAAGTACTTTAAATTGATGGAAACCTATATTTTTATCAACGTTATAATTCCATCATTTCAATTTACGCGAAATATGTAATTAATTAGAAAAGAAGATAAGTGAATTAAATAATTTCATAATAAAAATTAAACTGAAATATTTCTGTTTATCCTTTTAAAGAAAAAGCCTGAAAAGATAATAATAATTTTTAGGTTGCAGATGTTCATATTTTAAATGAGTCATTTATTTTCACTTAAACTTTTGTTTAAGTTTGAATATTATTATGTTAAATTGATCCAATCTTAAAAATTAGGACTAATTAATTAATTTTTTTTAATTCATTTCATTTTATACTAAATAGGTGATAAGTTTTTTATGATTACTTTGTATTCTTTAATTCTCTATTCATTCTCTACCGATTCATTCATAAATGGAACTGAATTATTGCTTCTTCTATAGTTTCCAGATAAGCTTCGCTATCAAATAAAATGTGATGTAACTTTTCTTTTGTAAAATAATTATTCGAATTGTTACAGAATTCTTAATATTGCAGCATTCGAATTACATCTTTGAGTAGGAGCTCTTCTAAAATAACATCATTTTATTTTCTTCAAATTTATTATTTTAGTACAGACTTTAACTCCTTTAAAATTATTCTAATTTCAATGCAAATTATAAATATGATTTTATCAGCATTTCTATTTCTATTATAAACAGACTCGTATTAGAAATAAACTTTCAATAAGTTGTTAATTTAATAATTTTGTAATTATTGTTTTTCAAGTAATAATGATTAACCAATTTATTTTAATGAATATTAAACTAATAACTTTATTCCACTTCTTCTATGTTGTGAAATGCTATATTCGTCATATCATTACTATATATCATTGCATATTATATATTATATTACATATATCATTACTATATTCGTGTACTGAATTTGATTTAAAGTTTAACTATAATCACTTTAGCTTTACTAACTAAATCCAAGATATTCATTTTGTGAAAGAAATTACATAATTATTTTCGTATAATCCTACAATTAAATATAAAAAATATAATATATAATATAATATAATAATATAATATATAAAATTTAAATATCCAATTAAATACAATCCTACAATCTGTGATTGTACAACAGAATCAATTGCATTTTTTAAAATCTTATAACAAATATATTCGCAAGTAAGTATGAATGTATCTGAAGATGTTGGAGTTAAATCTACAATAACATCTTTTCTAAATTGTTAAAATTTATACCATTACTGGGATCTAACCAATACCCAATGCTACTAGTTTATAAGATGGAGTTAAACTCCACAAGACTCACAGAATTAAGAATTTATAATGTAGAAGTAATTTTATCAGAAGCTCTTCAATGTCACTTAATATGAAAGATGTCTTATCAATAGATATGATTTCAAATTTAGTTCCTGGTTATTATTATTAAAGAATTATTTTTATTATTATTATTATTATTAGAATAATTAAGCCTTAAAACTTGATAGTTGTAAAAAAGCTTTCAGACTTACGATGGTTTGATTTGTCGATGGTGTGAAAGCGATATACATTTAGCAGAACAGTATCTCTTCACGGGCTAATGATGTGTATACGTCATGTTGGACTACGGCACTTACAAGTTAGACTAACCCTGAGTAAGCTAATGATTTTCGGTATGTTATATATATTAAATAAATTTCTACTTACCATGTGTTTATCGAAACATTGCCCCATCATTTGTACCAGTTATTAAAAAAATTGAATTTCTTTGAGTTTCATTATTAATTACTAACAGCAAAGCCTGTCGGCCGACAGGCATAAAGAAAATCTGAAAAATCATTTTATTATCAACTATCAAATATAAAGTAAATGTAATCTAAATCCTGTGCTAACTTGTGAACGAAGCTTCTACGACAAAAAGGGTTTTGAGTTTCGAAATCAGCGTAAACAACTGAGTAAGTATGCCAAATTTCATTAAAATGGATGCAGTGGTAACAAAATTATTTGGTTTTGAACGTATGTTTTGTTAGAATTTCAGTTGTCGAGGTCAGTTCCCAAGAATAAATTTTCTTGGAAACAACGTGGTATGACAAAATGTAGAATGACAAAATGAACTAATATTTCATCCAATTTCAGTACTTTTGATTCAATGATACCAATGAGAGCCGTTGGATCTATCTTAAT
>JAFIDM010000002.1:30345129-30362345 GCA_023159025.1 Thereuonema tuberculata
TATTTCTACACATACCTTCAGCGACATTGTATTGATGATATGCTTGTTGGCTTAGACCCGTGTGAATTTGGTTTTGCAGTGATAGAAGATGATTTGGTGCCAGAAAAGAACTTATAGAAATATCCCACTGATTTTATTGGGATGTGTAATTGTTTAAAATGTGCCAAATCCTCCTGCATTTGTAGGGAAAAGGAAGTAAAATGTTGCTCCTTTAACAAGTGTGGTAGTAAGGGGTTAGATTCAACCAGCAACAATCCTTTTTAGATAATCTTAACAGGTTTCAATATAATCACTGTTTGTATTCATGATATTATGTGATAATAGAAAATAATACAAAATTAACTATATTGTATTTATATTTTTATAGTGATAGTTAAAACACATTGCTATTCACCTTACAAATATTAATTACAACATACTGACTCTATTTTCACGCAAATCGATCAAGTATTACCATAGATATGAGCAGTTTTGTGATCGAGCGGCCGCCATCTTTGATGACGTCATTTCTCAAAAATGTACCAGGTGGCGGATGTCCACCCAAACCCAAAATACTTACTAGGCCACCTACTAAACATTCCTGAAAAAAAATTCTCCATACTCAAACTTTCCCACAGGAGTGCAGTCAGGTCCAGGACTATATAAAGGATCAGGAAATACATACTAAAGGACAACAACTTAACTGACGATAAATGCAGAAGATGTTATCAGGCTTCAGAAACAATTCAACATATCATTTATGGCTGCAAGATGTTCGCCAACACAGAATACCTTAATAGACATAATCAAGTCGCAAAGATCATTCACCAAAAACTAGCCCATCAACACAAGTTAATAGATAATTAAGCACCATATTATAAATACAATCCAAAAACTATTCTGGAAAATACCTCATACAAACTTTATTATGATTTGACGATTCAAACAAACAAAACCATTCCCAATAACAGACCAGATATAATTCTAACTAATAAGCAAAATAAAACATGTTATTTGGTGGATATTGCAGTACCACTTTCCCATAATGTCAAGAGAACAATTGAAGAAAAAGTCACCAAATATCAAGAAGTAGCAATGGAAATAAAGAGAATTTGGAGAATTGAACAGGTTTATATAGTGCCCATTGTTATTTCAGCTACTGGAGGTGTTCCGAAACAAATTCAAAACAGTCTTAAAATACTCCATTTGAATCCAAGCACATATATTAAGTTACAAAAGGCGATAATAATCTCAACTTGCCACATCACAAGAAAATTCCTCAACTTCCTTCAATAGCAAAGAATTACTTTGGCTAAAACCCGTACTCTCTACTTAAAACTCAGTTAACACTGAAGAAAAGAGAAGAAAATATTAATAATAATATTTATATTGCCAATTAAAAATATTTACAACAGTATGTATTGATTACAGTTTTGACATCCCAGTTGTCTTAAGGGGGATCCCGTCGAGCAGATAAAAGGGTGTCGGCATCGAGGCAAATTACATATGAAATTAAAACAAAAAGCATTACAGGGAAAAATAAAATATGAAGAAACTGGATTATTTTCCTTTTTTTTTTTACAAATATTTCACATTGTACATTATGAGGGCGAAAAAAAATTCAGTTCGTCACATTTTAAGGAAACTATATCTTGAGGAAATTATGTATACTCATGGACAAAAAAATTAGCGCACCATGAAATAATTGCGGGATCGTAACGAAACTTGCAATGAAGGTACATGTCGGGGAGATATGCAAATGATTAGAAATGCAGCGTGATTGCGCATTACGTATAGCCGGTAGAGGGCGTTCAACATCGTACTCTGTGGAGTATAAAACAGGTAACCAAAGCTTGTTTGAGTGTGCTGAATCATTTACAAAGGAAGAGCTGAGTAGACATGCCATTACGCCGTGTTCGAAGACAGTATACGCAGTTGTTGCAGTTTGAGAGAGGGAAAATCGTCGGGATGATGGAAGCTGGGTTGTCAGCTAGGCGAGTAGCTCGTCAATTAGGCCGCTCTGATTGTGTTGTGAGGAGGTTTTGGGACCAGTGGACCCGAGAGATGTCATGTACATGAAGACCAGGCTCAGGACGCCCTCGACAGACCAGTCGTTGAGAAGACCGCCACATAGTCAGAAATGCACGCGTACAGCCAACTGCTTCATCGGCCGCCATCCAGGCACAGGTAGCACCTTCACTAGAGGCCGCTGTGTCTTCTCGAACCATACGAAGGCGCCTGGCTGAAGGACAGTTAGTATCGCGGCGCCCCTTATGTGTGCTGCCCTTGACACCCACCCATCGACGCCTCCGTTTGGAGTTTTGCCGCGCACGAGGAAACTGGACTGCAGCGGAATGGAACCAGGTCGTCTTTAGCGACGAATCCAGATTCAATCTCGGCAGTGATGACAATCGTGTTCGTGTGTGGAGAGCCCGTGGTGAACGCTTCAATCCTGCCTTTGCTGTACAGCGACACACCGCTCCCACAGCTGGTGTGATGGTATGGGGTGCCATTGCCTACAATACACGGTCACCCCTAGTATTGTTCCGTGGCACCATGACAGCCCAGCGGTATGTTCATGAAATCCTGCAACCAAATGTGTTGCCACTCATGCAACGGCTCTCAGGAGCCATTTTTCAACAAGACAATGTTGAGACAATGTTCGGCCTCATACAGCAAGGGAGTCACAAGACTGTCTCCGCACTATTACTACCCTTCCTTGGCCTGCCCGATCCCCAGATTTGTCTCCAATCGAGCATATCTGGGATCAGTTGGGACGACGAGTTGGGCATCCCACGAGTTTGAACGAACTAGAGGCAAGGTTACAGCAAATATGGAACGAAATGTCTCAAGACATCATACAGAACTTGTAAGACTCAATGCCTGATCGTATCGCATCGTGCATTCGCGCTAGAGGGGGTCCAACGGAGTATTAACTCCTCCGTTCTTTTGCCTTTTTCTCTGAAATAAATTATCCTTTTTCTTTGATTTTCTAATTATTTACTTATATCAAAGTAGTCGTTACGTATGTAAATTTTCGTTTCATTTTGACGACTCCTTCTTGGTGCGCTAATTTTTTTGTCCATGAGTGTAATATAAAATTAGACTGATGGCGTATCTAGATAGAAGAAAGAGAAAATAAAAAATGTGAGAGAGAGAAGAAAGAGGGGAGAGGGGAGATTACAATCAATTATTGGGTTCATGTAAATAGAGGAATTATATATCTATGAGGATTTATTAGGATTAAGTTGAGTAGATACGTATTGTTCAAGTTTTCTTTTAAATTGTGCCAGAGAAGTGCAATCACGAATTTCATTTGGAATTTTATTCCAATTTAGAGGAGCTGAATAACTGACTGCTCTTCTTTGATAGTAGAAGAACAGGATTGATTCTAGTTTTATAAGAATTGGAATTGGGTTTAATATTGACAGTAATTGATGAACATAGTTTTTTGTTAATTATTTTATAGGTAAAAAGAGCCAACTAAAGCTTCTAGATATGTTCGCAAGGAATTATTTTAAATTTTGTCCAGAGAGATTGGGTAGAGTAGAGGCGGGGCTTTTTATCTAGGAATCTTAGGAAATGCTTTTGAACTTTAAGTATCATTTTTTCTAGAAACTAGTCGGCTACCCGTCGCTTCGCACCGGAAGCCTCGCTTATGTAACGGAAAAAAACTTTTTATTTATTAAAACACACACACACACACACGCGCAAATTAAATCAGGGAAACTAAAACTGAAATTTTTTAAAAGTGTTTTTTTTTAATTTAATTTTTGATGTCTATATTCTCTCAATCCACTACTGCTTTTAGAACCAGCGTGAAAATCATATATCTATGATCTATTTTTATTTTATTTAGAGATTAAAATGTGGGCCTCGTAATCTAATGGCTAAGACGTTTAACTTTTGAGCAGTCTTTTACCTAATAGAAATAGTGCATCTTTCTTTCTTGACTGTCTTTTTTTTATTCCAATTGATATTTTTCAGTGGTTTCTGAGTTACAATAGTGTTTTTTCAGTATTCTACCAAATAGAAATACTGCTTCTTTCTGAGTCTTTTTTATTCTAATTGTCACTTTTCAGTGGCTTTTGAGTTCCAAATATTGATGGTTTCTGAGTTACAAATAGTGATTTTTTCAGTATTCCACCTAAAAAAAAAAAGTGTGCTTCTTTCTATCTTGACTCTGTTTTCTTAATTCCAACATCTGCCGTGTACACGCACTTATTTTTCATTATCTCATAGAATTTGGTTAAGTAGGAATATTTAATATATTGCAACGTTTCGGCAATTATAGTTCTAATTGTCAGTTTCGAGTTACAAATAAACTGACGGATGGGAAATAAATAAACAATCTTGAGATTCAAAAAAAAGATTGAATACATTCCTTATTGATGGGGGAAGGGGAAGGAAAAAGAATATGAAGAGAGTTGTAGTCCCTGTGGCCTAATGGATAAGACTTCTGACTTCGGATCAGAAGATTGCAGGTTCAATTCCTGTCGCGGATGTTTCACTGTAAAAATTATTTCTCTTTTCCATTCTCACAGAAAATTGCGCCGGACAGACAGACAGAGAAATAAAAGATTTTAGTAATATAGATTTGGCAGTGGTACCCCAGATGATTACACCGTAGCACAAGTTTGTATGAATTAGCGACCAATATAGACTCAGAGGTATTTGCCTAGGAAGAAAATAAAGTTTACTAATGATGCCTAAATTTTTTGAGACTTTATGGGCGATTTGTTGTGCATGGAGATTCCATGATAGATCGTGTGAAAGAGTAACACCTAAATATCTGAAGGACTGAACTTCTTGTAATAAGGAGTTGTTATAAGTGATAGAGAAATTGTCTGTGTTGAGTGTTTTATTTCTTTGATAGAAAAACATATAAACCGTTTTGGTTGTATTTAAAGTAAGGTCGTTTGAAGATAGCCAAGATTCAAGATAGAGAAGTGAACATTGCACCTCGTGCTTGAGTTTTTCCACATTAGGATGAGCAAATAGGAGGGTTCCGTCATCGGCATAGAAGATACATTTGGGAGCAGGTGATGTGAGAATGAACTCGTTTATAAATAAATTAAAGAGAAGGGGGGAAAGGATAGACCCTTGGGGCAAACCAGTCGATTGTGATGTGCTGAAGAGCAATATCCGTTTATTTTCAGCTAGTATTGTCTTTGTGATAGATATGAAGAGATCCATCTAAGAGGTGGGCCTCTAATACCCATATGTTCTAACTTTTGAAGTAAAATATTGCTATTAATTGAGTCAAAAGCCTTTTTCAAGTCCAAGAAGAGATCTAAGACGATCTTATTGGCCGCCATATTCTCCGTGATAAACTCTGTGAGATCAATTAGCGCAGTTTCGGTATTTTTCCCTGTGATGAAGCCGTGTTGAGCAATGATTCTGTTTTTTGATATATATGTAGAGAGTTTACTATGATATGATTTTTCAAATATTTTTGAAAAAGAGTTTACCATGTCTCCTGCTTTCCATAACGGAACAACTTTCGCTTGTTTGAAGGAAGAAGGAAAGACGCCTTCAGATATTGAGATATTCAAAATAAAAGAAAGAGGGAGTGCAATGTCATCCACGATCTGTTTGAGAAAGTATGGGGAGATCTCATCAGGAGCAGAAGAAGTTTTGTTGGATAGTGATTTGATAGCTTGTTTAACTTCAGAAGGGGAAGTAGATAGATAGTAGGGGAAGAAGGAGGAAGGACTAGCATTGTTCAATATGGGATGTATATTTTTATCGGATGAGCTGGAGGGAATATTTGGTAGAAGAATGTTAAGAAATTTACTTAGGTTTTGCTCGGTTTTTTTAAAAATTATTTTCTATTATAAAAGTAGATGGACATTTTGGTTTTCTGTGATTAGATATTAATTTGTTAAAATTATTCCACTTTTCTATTATCGAGAGATTATCTTTAAATAGATTTTATAATAACTTTCCTTGGAAGCTCTAATTCGTGAGGTTAATTCATTCCGCATGACTTTAAGGTGTTCTAGTCTTGCAGGTGTAGGATCTTTCTTATACGATTTATATAGTTTATTTCTGTGATGGATATTTTTCAAAAGTTCAACCATGGTTTCTTATTTATTGTGGAATTATTTTGGGAGATAAGAGAAAAATTTCTTAAATCCAGAGAAAAAGAGATCGTGGAAGATTGAAACGGTGTTCCGTATAGGTAATGTTTTCCATTTCTTCAGCCCAGTCAATTGAATGTAAATTCTTTAAATTTACTTATGTTATTTAGGGAGTTATTACTATTTATTATTTATCAGTGTTCCCCGATTATCGTAATATAATTTTGTTTTTGTTTCTGCTATTTTTCTTGCTTTATTGTAATTCTGATTTTCATTTCAGTTTTATTTCTTTAATATCTTTTTCAAATAACTAAAAATCTTATACCAAATACCTTGAAATTTCTCACGGTTTCCCTAAAATAACTTAGAAAATCAAAAATGGCAAATGATCTAACATCAAGACACTAATAACCTAAGCAATGAGAAAAACCACAGTGATTTTATTCATTTCTCAATTTACAATCACGATTCTCCATTCACTTGCGATTTCCTGAAATCAATTCAAACATCACATTGAATCAAAATAATGCAAAGAAAACAATTAATTATTACCATTTATTATTAAGTGGTTAATTTCTTTCGAAATGATTATTTTTACTGTCAAAAATATTTCTAAATCTCTGAAATCATTGTTTTAGCTACATAGTATCAGCAGTCTCTTTCGCAATAAAATACTGAGGTCTCAGTTTCATTTCGATTCGCTTCATACAGGTATTGATCCAGCTGGTACAGTTCTCGAAATATTTAGAAGTAATTAAATAGATACCATTAAGATTGCTATGTCTATAGCTATTGTACCACCAGCCACCTTTATGAATTTTGCTACAATTGAGTTCGTTGTCACGATCATAAGTTACGAAATTATGATTTACATGATAACTCAAAGCATCAGCTGCAAAGAGAAAATAAAATAAATAAGAATTAGGCAAAAGTCAATACTTAAATTTCCACATGCTTAAGTAATAAATAAAAGTCAGCTTTTATTTTACTTTGAAAAGATTTAATAATTCATTACGAAAATACTGTTTTAGGAATAAAAAAAAGCAAACGTTCGAAACTATAAAGTAAATATTTAATTCTAAAATAAATGATTCACAAGTTTTTAGTAGAAAAATGGTGTATCCCTCCAAAATGTATTTCAGGGATATTTATTGTTTTGTTAGATTTCGTATGTCTCAACACACAAAATATTAAACATTAAAACTAATTAAGGTATTAAATTAGTTAGATATTGAAGTTTAGTTAGATATTGAAGTATCTTTCCGCAAATGTCGAGCATATTTTATTTATTTTCATCATTAGAAAATTTCACTAAACTTATCACATATAACATTTTACAATAGAAAAAAAACATAACTTTTAAACATTTGAATCGTAATGCACCTCTAAAACAACATCGTGTCAACCCACGTCTTCTACATTACCCCCTCCGTTAGTATCTGATTTCAAATTTAGATAAAAATTATGATGAACAGAAGAATTAAACTTTCAACATTATTAATATATAGTTTAGTTTTACAACTTTGATAGGCCTTTCACTAGGATACTGATGTTATATTGCTGGTCTTGAAGGATTCAGTGACTTTCCTTTACTCTGCTGCGAGCTATCAGCCTCATAAGAACTTAAATCATTGTATTTGTATAGCACATTCACTTTATATCCATCATAGAATCTCCAAAATAATCGCTTTTTTCAATTCACTTTTAGTTTTCCTCTGACCCAAAAGCTAGGCATTTCGATAATTATAATCCCCTAGGTTATAAAAATTAACAACGAGATCATTCTTTTCTTATTCAAATAAATACATGTATCCACATCATCACTTTTACAATACTGAATGTTAAGCTTATCTTCAGCAGGCACTATTTTACCACTTCTCGATGCCTTCTCTTATCCATTGTTACCTTGCCTTTTTCCTATTGATATTCTGTCATTTCCTAGGATTTCTTTTCTTCTTTCTCTTTTTATTTATCTCAATTTCTTAATTTTTATCTAGTGTGGGATTATGCCTACTTGTATTCTATTATCAATACATAAAACAAAACCTTAGATCTCTGAAATTCAAGTTTTATTTTACTACAACGGTTATAGAAGCTTAATCAAGACGAATAGAATAGAATTGAATTCTGAAGGCAATATGGAAACCACAGAGAAATGGAAAAGAGGTAGTAAAAAATAAATAAAAGTCATTATTGTTGTATTGATATAACTTTGTTCAGTAGCGGATTTATCAGTCTGCATTGAAATTATGTCTTGCGTAGAATGTTTAAACTTCAGTCATTACTGGGACTACAAAAAAGATATTGTTTTGAAGCTTAAATCAGTAGGAAAGAATTTCTTCTTGTCAGCAGATGAAGAATCATTGCTGGAATTTACCAGAATATTGTTTGTGAAGTTCACTGAGATTACTACAAAATTTATTTAGCTGCCGATTAAAAGTGTTCCATATAATTAAATAACATATTTTAATGATTTAATGAAAATTTCTATTTAAATTTATTATTAAGATCGTAAAATAATATAAAGTTACCTTATTTGAAACGAAGTAAAACGTACATGAACTACAAAGGAGAATCTTTAGGGATCCAAATTTTTCGTTGACTGTCCCAGGAATGTTTCGATACAAGTCGGAAAAAAAAGCAGATTTAATCATGCTCTATTCAAAAGTGAAGATAAAAGCTATTCGAAAAAATGAAGAGACACAACCACCCTTCAACGCACACAGACATGAAAGCAGTAGAAAGAAAAACAGGTGACTCGTATTGACTCTGATATCTTTGTAATTTCCAAACAAACATCTCCAAAAACTGTATAGACTCTTCTCTTTTTTCTAAGAGAGATTAAATTTCTTCAGCTTTAACATTTATAAATTTAGTTTCTTTGAGTCCCAGAAGAGATTATCCGCTGATTAAGGGGACACGAACGGGGAATCATCTCAGGAATGACTGCATAGGCTTGACCTTGAGGATTTCTCGAGCCGGCCTCAATTTCCTGTCAGCCACACATTCTCATGAAAATCCTAGTCAGAACTGGAACAATAAAAAAAATATTGCTTTGAAGCTTAAATCAGTATGAAATAATTTCTTCTTGTCAGCAGATGAGGAATTATTATTGTTGCAATTTACCAGAAACATAAATGGTGTGAATGAGGTTATGGTAGTTTCTTTGGTACCCAATGTCTTTTGACCTTATTGTCTTGTCAGTTCAGTTGATCATGGCCTCATCAGATGACGTACTGACTGTTTTCGGATATTTATTGGCTACAAATTGTTTTAAAACTAGCATTAAAAAGCTTATTAATAGAAGTGTGTGGTGCAAACAGTAGCTAAAAAAAAAAAGAGGAGAATATTCCAATGGAAACCTGCTTTCTGAATTGAAGCTAGTACCTAACTGTTATCATTGGTTAAACCAATCATAAAAATAAAAGACACTATCATGCGAACAGCAAAATATCACCTGACAAGAAACTCCCACTGCGACAATTCAGTTTTTGGCAACTGGAAGAAATTTCGAAGACCTCAAGTTTACAACAGTAATATCACCTCAAGCACCCGGCAACATCATACATGAAATGTGTGATGTTATTTACGAAGTTCTTAATAAAGACAATTTAAAAATAAGGAACAAATTATTAATATTGATAGTAAATCTTTGTATTTCACAAAATTATACAAATAATGTTTTTGTATTGTATAACTGTTTTTTTTTATAATATTCAAAAAGAGTTATCAGGCATTATCCCAAAATTTGACACAAATATAGCCAATATCTCATAGCATCCTTCAATGATGCTGTCGTTGTGATTGGTAAGGTGTACTTGGTGTGGATTAAGAGGGACTGAAGTCTGCATGAAACAAAGTGTCATTAACAATTTTCTTTTAACAAAAAGCATTTGTTATTTTGGAAAACCGCGCAATTTCATAGCAATTTTTTTTCCTACAATATCAAAACAAAGCTCTTGAAGACCAGGGCTTTTAGAATGGTCTTGTACTTTAACAATATCTCCATGGTCCCCATCTGTTGCCTGAGCACTTCTTTTCTTAAGTGGACGTTTGCGTCACGTTGGTATAGAGTATTGAAAGTACCTGATGTATCTGAAATACTTTCGGGCACGTTGTCCTAAAGTTCAGACACGCCAAAGGAGTTATATGTTGGGTGTTAACGCTGACGTGCAATTTGTCATCGTTTTCCTAAAATATAAGAATAATAATTTTCATTAGTAGTATAATTATTATTATAACTATACTAAAAGTTATTTTCGTTTGAAATAAATGCAAAGAACTGATATCCCAGCCATTGGTTAGAATGCGATACATAATATGTAGCTCAATCCAACCTAATTACAATCGCTCACAAGTCAATAAATACGTAAAAAAATATATGTTTTTTTCTACGCAACATAAAGGTTTCCGTTTTATCGCATAACTAAAAAAAAATTAGAAATGCTATTGTTTAATTAAAAATTGATAAAGATGATGTAAACCTGTTTTTGAACAAATATTATTTATTTATCAGACTATGTACTTTTAACTTAAAAATATGTAATACTTATATAGAAGAAACATGAAACACGCACAAATAAATAATGGTGAAAAATAAAAGTTATATTTAAACATATAAATATACATGATATATTTCGGCTACTTCACGTAGCCCTTGTCAAATGTGTTGTATACATAAAAATCTCACAATTTTATACGGGAGGGTTGGATCTTCGTCACAAGAGGAGCCAATCAGGTGATCTTCGCTACAATGATTGTATTTCCGTAAACAATATTTATCAATATGGATTTGCACGCTGGACTAATGATGTTACTTAAATTTTAAGAAGTGATTCACTTCACTGCATTTATTTTGTTTATATACATCTCCATGGGCTATCTCGACACTTTACACCTCCTTTTCCCGATCGTAGTCAGATGCCGCATGTGTTTCCTTTAACCTCACCTCCCTCCCTTCCATTGATCCGCCGTTGCTATAGGGTTTCCTTACTCCCTGTCTGCTTCCTGTCCCTTATTGGTCTGTTCACCCTTTATACGCTTATGTTTTCTCGTAAGACATCATTTCCCCTCCGATATCCAATCGGCAATTTGGGCGCCATTAGTTGGGAGCCTTTTAATTGTAAATAGTTTCATTTTTTAATCAAGTGCGACGGCTGATGCAATTTTTATCTGAAAATGTAGCAGCTCTGTTTGAAGAAAGATGGAATTCCCCCCATTGTCTTGCAGCAATGGATGGGAAGCATAGAAACATTTTTCCTCCAAATCGAAGCAGGTCATCATTTTACAATTACAAAGGAAAACACAGCATGCTTCTACTGGCAATAGTAGATGCCAAATATCAATTTATCATATACAAATTTTAGAGTTTCAGATGGAGATGTTCTAAAAAATATCAGATTTTTTAAGAAACTCCAAAACAATCATTAAACATTCCCGGAGAAAGTAAAATCTTCTACATGTATTCCATATGTATTTGTAGTCGATGATGTCATTCCTTTGAGAGTAGACGTGATGAATTTCCGTTTAAGCAAGCAGATGTAATTTCCCAGATAGAAAATATTGAATTACCGCGTATCACGAGCGCGACTCATTGCTGAGAACGCGTTTGGTATTTTGGCTTCACGTTTCCGAATATTTCACACAGCAATTAATCTACAGTCACATAAAATTGAATCAGTTGTAATGGCTTATCGTGTTTTGCACAACTTTCTCATGAACTTGGTGCCAAGTTTTTATTCTTCTCTAGATTGTTTTGATCACGAAACAACAGATGTTGGAATTATTATTTCAGGATATAATACAGAAGACTCTTAGATGATAAGGTTAAAACGAAATGCTCCGGGAAACACAGTAAATATTCCGTAAATAAAGGCCCAAAATCTTGGCAACTTCATTTTATTTGAACTTCATTAACTTATTTTTTGGATTCGAAGAATATGTTGACATTGAAACATTCATGCTATAAGTTCAGAATAATTACTTTTGTTTGTGAAGAAACCTACATACTTTGTCAATATAAATACGTATCTTATATATTTCATTCTTTTTCTGTTTCAGGGACAAATACATAACTACGTTAATGATTTAACTGAAATAATTAAATAATTACTGGGTCATTCCACGTCAGATGACCTGATGAGTTCACCACACCATCACAGATTTTTATGAAAATTAATTTGCATGTAAAGGGTCATAAGATAACACATTCTTCAAATATGGGATTTTTTGGTTAAATATTTGCCGAGATATGAATTTTTGAATTTTTTTTTTATTTTTTGGGTGCTACGCCCGTTTTTTGAGGTATTTTCTTGAATATCTCATCTCCTAATCAATCAAATCGAACCAAATTTATTTTCCCCATGTATTTTGTAATGCTGAATCCAAAACTTTCAACGAAATTAGTCTAGGACTAATAGTTTTGTAGAAATAGAAAGCATGTAAGCATTTAGGAAAAAATTAAATGATCATATAGAACAACATTTAAAAATTTGAGATTTTAACCCAAGTCTATAAAAGGGCTGAAGTAACTGATAAAAAAAAATCAGGATGGTGTTTTGCTCCTTAGCTTGGAAAACAAAATCGCAAAGTTGGTATTCTTTTCGAATCGAGTAAATGAAATATCCAAAAATTATTACTTTGTCACTGCATATTTATTAAGTAAATTCAAGTTATCCCTTGCTTTTCTCATAGCTCTGTCAGCAGTAACTCTCACTTATAGCCAGGTAAAAACCATATTTACAAACTGATTCAAACGAAATATAGTTTGAAAAGACGACGATTCAAACAGAAAATTCATCCGTTCCATTGCCGATGCTAGGCACCCATAATAATCCAAAATATTATTGAAAAAATACAGGCCTTTTCATTAACTTCATTTGCTTTAATAAAAGTGTTTTACTGAGGTGTTAATTAAAATATTTTCAATAAAAATTAATTTTTTCAGACAATAAAAAAATTAAAATACTAAACTCTGTTATTATGTTCTATTAATTTCAAAATTATTAACTAATAGCTATTCAGGACAAAAAATTTAAAGCAATCATTTTTTTCTCGCTTTCTTTTCAAAACAGTTTCAGTATTTTTGGTTTTGAATCATACAATTGTACAATCATAAAATTTACGTTAGTGAAATTTTGGTAGGAAATTCAGCCCCCAAAACCGAAAGTGAAAGTATCTGGCCTCAAATAGAAAGTAAAAATCATTTCCGCCCTTTCCACAATTGTATGAATCTGTTTGAAAATATGGTTTTTACCTGGCTATAAGTGAGAGTTACTGCTTACAGAGCTATGAGTAAAGCAAGAGATAACTTGAATTTACTAAATAAATATGCAAAGTAATAAGTGACTAAGTAATAATTGTTGGATCTTTCATTTATGCGATTCGAAAAGAGTACCAACTTTGCGATTTTTTTTCCAAGCTCAGGAGCAAAACACCATCTTGATTTTTTTTTATCAGTTATTTTAGACCATTTTTAGACTTGGGTTGAAATCTAAAATTTTTAAATGCTGTCCCACACGGCCATTTAAATTTTTTCCTAAATGCTTACATGCTTTCTATTACTATAAAAGTATTAGTCCTAGACTCATTTCGTTGAAATTTAGGTTTCAGCATGACAAAATACATGGGGAAAACAAATTTGGTTCCATTTGATTGATTAGGAGATGAGATAGTAAAGAAAATACGTCAAAAAAGGGGCGTGGCACCAAAAAAATAAAAAAAACTTCAAAAATTCATATCTCGGCGAATATTTAATCAAAAAGTCCCATATTTTGAAGAATGTGTAAATAAATAATAAATAAATTTTCATAAAAATCTGTGATGGTGTGCTGAACTCATCAGGTGATCTGACGTGGAATGACCCAACTACTTATATAATTACTATTTTTTAAATAAAATAAATAGTGTTTAAATATTCAACTTACCCTAATTATAGTATCGTCATCATCGTCATCTATGTTGGAACGTGAGCTTTGAGGAGTGTCTTGTTCTTCTAAATGCCTTTAAATAACGTGAAACCGTAATTACAATGCAGAAACACTTAAAAAACAATATCATAAACAATGTCATAAACAAATCCATAAATAGAAAAATATCAAGAACTGTTTAACAAAAATATCAAGAATAAAATTCTTTGCATACAAAGTAAGTTTTTGACGTATTTAAAATTCATATAAAATATTTATGCTTACCTCAATATTGGATTCGAATATATTTCGTCACTTCCCGATCCACTCTTCATTGATGACTTAATTTTTTTAATCTCTCTCCTAAACGCACTTCTCAAGTTATTAATTTTTTAATAACAGTTTCTTTATTAGCACCTGGAACAATAATCTTTAATTGTTCCATTAATTGCGCGTAGGTGGCTTCTTTCTTTGGTTCTTTCGTGATACTCCTTCTTTTTTACAAGCCAAAGACACGGCTCGGACTCATCTATTTTAATTATACCTTCTAAATACTCGGGTGTCATTTTCAAAACAAATATAAATAGTGATTTCAAATAGAGATCGGACTGAGAACTGAATAGCCTATGACACTTACGTTTCGATCGTCCTGCTGTGTTCTGAACTGCGCAAGATTATCAAATGATTTTTCCTTTATACTTTGATGGCTTGTACAGTCCGCCAGAACTGTACAGTTTTCCTCAAACAGGTTCCGGAGATCCTCAAGACCTGGCCTTTGCAGTTATTCCTCAGATGATTTCCCGTGCATGTATGATGCACATAAGATCCTGAAATTCATTCCTTTATTTTGTGTCAAAATCCAAGATAAAAATAGGAATAAAAATTTTTTTTTTTTTTTGAGATTAACCACAACTTTTACATTACTGGATTTTGGTAATTAACTGATCTGTAATAATAAGGAAGACCTAAAAAAACATTTATTATCAAATTAGTCTTCTTCTATAGAAATCTATCGGAATCTCCAAGTTACCTGCGTTTCCTGTAAATTCATCAAAGCTCATTTTGTAATTGTAGGATTCTCCTTTTATTCTGAAATTAGAATATTCAGCAAAAACAACTGATCTACCAAAATCTTCCAAATCGATTCGAAGAGTCATTCTGTCTTGCAGAGTTAGGACTGATATGTGATCATTACCTAAATCAAAGACAAAGAAATTTTAGGGTAAAAATACTAATTTCGTTATTTAGATTACTTTCACAATATTCAGCTCTGTAAAGCCTAAAAGGAAGAAAGAACTGTTGCAAAATCCCGGGAGAACTGTTGCAAGCTTCAGAAGAAGATTCAGAAACTGAATTGCTTAAATTATCAATCACATTTATATTAGCGGAGGAATCTCAATAGATTTTGAAACAAACAAAATCATTATGATTGCAAGCTCTCTCCTACCTCAAACATATTAACTAACATTGTGTATAATGATACGGAAAGGAGAATAGCGGAAGACATTTCTGATGATCAATTTGGATTCAAAAGAAATAAGGGAACAACAGGAGCTATTCTTAATCTAAGAATAATTATAGAAAAATCTCTCAGGGTGAACAAACCAGTCGAAACAGTCTTCAACCTGATAGAAAAAGCCTTTGACAACATGGACTGGAGCATTTTATTCAGGTTCTCAAAAACAGAAATATGGATTATAAGGGCCGGAGAATAATATATATCTTTTAAAATCAAACTGCAGTTATTGGGAAGAAAGATATTGAAGCCAGTACTGAAAAAGGAGTCCGACAGGGATGTGATCTCTCCGCACTGCTATTTAACATATAAGGAAGAAAATTTAAAGGACTTCTCACTGAATAACAAGAAAGGCATAGAGATTTCATGGAAAGATCAATGACACAAATTGATATGTCTGATAGTTATGGAAAATTTGAGAGATCTTCAAGAAGCGCTAGAAAATCTGGATCAACTTTTGAAGACCATGTGTAGAATGACAATTACTGAAAAAAGCCAAAGGTCGTGTAGTGCATCAGGGACGGAAGGCTAATTATAAATATCTCAGTGTAAAAGAATAGCACAGGTCAAGGAATTCACTTATCTTGGAAGTATCATTGATGGCAAAAAAAGGGATGTGAGAGCAAGAATAACACAAGCTAAAAGTTCCTTCTACAAAAGAAAAGGAATGTTAATGTCTATATCTTTAAAAGTTAGAAAGCAATTTGTAAAAGTTATGTCTAGATCTTGGCAGTATATGGAGCAGTGACATGGATCCTTCGAAAATTGGATAAAGAGAAGTTCCAATCATTTGAAATGGGGTGCTGACGTCGGACTATGAAAATTGCATGCATGTAAAGAATTTTAAAGTTTTCAGAAGAATAAAAGAAAGAAGAGAAATTTTTAATATTATAGAAAAGAGAAAACTACTATGTTAGGCACCTCCTCAGACACTGTCAAAGCGTCACCATCTTGATTGAGGGAATGATAGACTGAAAACATAGAAGGGGGGGGGGACCAAGAATAGAATACATGAAGGATATGAAATCAGATCAATTCTACAGGAATATAAAGAAACTAGCAGCGATCCAAAATTCTTATGGGACTCCATACTATCCACCAACACTACGGTTGAGGAGAGAAGAAGATTGTAACTTGTATCAAATTTGTAATAAACTAAAATTAGATGACTTATTTACTGTCAGTACATCATCCCATTCAGAGAAATGAAATGGATTTTTTGCACAAATTGAAAAACAAATTTCTAAGCGATAACGTTCAAGGAAACTGAATAGATTATCTGCTAATACGATGAATTTACGTGCACTGAATATCATTGAATACAATAAATAAGCCATACACCTGATTAAACAAAAATAATTTATAGACATGAATTGAAATACAACAACGACGTTTCGCTGTCGAGAGGCAGCCTTATCAAGTGAGGGAACAAAATTTTGGATGTCAATTTATACATAAATTTCTTGGGAAGAACACGACGGCGAATGCGAATGCGGGTGACGTCATGAATGTAAAGTCACTGTATGGTCTTTGTGTCCATAGACAAGTATGGAAAGCGATTGATCTTGGCATTTGCCGACAATGCGAATACGCGATTGGCTGAAGACCGCCACGTGACCCCATGTCCGCCATTTTCGAGACATCGCTTAACTTGTGCTCGATGACATTACATTAGACGCTGATTTTGCGAGGCGACTACATCACTTGCTCATACTTTTTATCATTTTTTTT
>JAFIDM010000002.1:30362445-30382282 GCA_023159025.1 Thereuonema tuberculata
TTTTTTTAACGAAAACATTAATTTTAAACAATCTATTTATTTTTCATCATTAGCGGTGAACGTAATCTTGAAAATATCTGAATCATTGATTTTGATGAAGTATTAAGGGAAATAAAAAAAAACCTTTGAGAAATTAATATAGGTATATGAGAAGTTGACTAATTTTTATGTTTCTATTGAAATAAATCGTTTATTTTTATTAAAATATAAATCTTTGTTTTGTTTTTTTATCTGTTGTTATTAAATAAACGATGAAATATCATTTAAAGTGCATTTTTATTCAAAAAAGGAAATAGTTGAAGGTTACAACGCTAAAGAATATTTTCGCTTTCGAAAAATAATGCGCTTCTGTTAAAGCGTGTCTACATTTTTATAAAAAGTTTTTAAAAATAAAGTTTTTTAACGAAAACATTAATTTTAAGCAATTTGTTTATTTTTCGGCATTAGCGGGGAACGTAATCTACAAAATGATGCCTCAATCATTGATTTTGATGATATAGTAAAGGAAATATGGCGTTCCGACAAAAAAAAACCCTTTGAGAAATAATATATAAAATAATAATATATGAGAAGTTGACTAATTTGTATGTTTCTATTGTAATAAATCGTTTATTTTTATTAAAATATAAACCTTTGTTAGTTTTTTTATCTGTTGTTATTCAATAGACGATGAAATATCATTTAAAGTGCATTTTTATTCAAAAAAGGAAATAGTTGAAGGTTACAACGCTAAAGAATATTTTCGCTTTCGAAAAATAAGGCGCTTCTGTTAAAGCGTGTCTACATTTTTTAAAAAAGTTTTTAAAAATAAAGTTTTTTTAACGAAAACATTAATTTTAAACAATTTGTTTATTTTTCGTCATTACCGGGGAACGTAATCTTCAAAATGATGCCTCAATCATTGATTTTGATGAAGTAGTAAAGGAAATATGGCGTTCCGACAAAAAAAACCCTTTGAGAAATAATATATAATGATAATTACAATGCAGTCACAATTAGATGAAAGTATTAGAAAATTAAAAGGCTTCTGTTTCACTTGAGGCTCATGAGAATTTTTTTTTTAAAGATTGCTTTAAAAATCTGTAAATGAAAAAACGTAAGAACCGCTTTATTTCTAGGAAGTTTTCGAGTCCCAACTGCATTTGAGAAACACTGATTAAAAGAATATTAATGACAGAGAGAAGAATTATTTTTTAAAATTTCTCTTTAGAATCGAAATCTCCTTTTTTGAAAGAACGAGATATATTAAAGATAAACATTTGATTTTTTTTCTGTTCTTACATTAAATAATCTTATTTTTGTTCTTGAACTTATTTCGTTGTAAAAATCGGATAAAGATCAATAGTAAAATCCTCTATTAATAGATGATATTTTTCACTATATTCTTCATTTTCTTTTTATAACAATATTTCGATCAGCTACAAATTCTTTACTTATTGTTGAATTCATAATTGTTTTTGCATAAATTGTTAGTTACATTATTTTTGATTTGATATCTTTTACTGCTTAGAATACGAAGATATTATTGAGTATTGATTGTTATTTCATAAACTATTAGCTTAAAATCTTTATGAATTTACTAGAAGGGATTTATTCCTAAAAATGATATCTGAAGAAGCCGTGCTGGCGTGGTCGTGCGGTTTAGCCGGCGGGCTGCCGTTGTGGCCGATGCGGCAGCACCCGGGTTCGAATCCCGGTGGTGGCATGGCTGTTTCTTTCTTCTTCTGTGTTTCGTCCGTTTCCCACCTGGGACTTACTCTCTCAGGGTTATCCTGGACGGGATATAATTCTCGTCCCCCCTTTCTTGAATTTCACTAGCCTCGCCCTGACGTTGTCAGGTTGAGCTAGTCACGTGGTCCCTAGTTGGCCAAAATCGATAAAAGGAAGGAAGGATATCTGAAGAAGATCAGGAAAGAGTTTGTAGCTGATCGAAATATTGAAATAAAAAGAAGATGGCGAATATAACGAAGAATATAATGAAAAATAGTAAAATGGCTTTTTTTTTTAATATTTTTAAAAAGTTAAGTTTTCAGGAAAAACTCTGATTGTAATACACATACATTTTTTATTGCTGTAAATGAAAAAAACAAAACAAAACTTTATTGAAATTTTTACTTTAAAAGTAAACAAAAAACGTACATAACTAAACAAAACACAAATATTCACTGAGCTATTTTTGGTATTTGTGCTGGGAATCGGAGACAGTACTGTTTCGAGGTTTGTTGACCTCTCATCAGTCCGATCCAGTATACCTAGCTCAGTGAAATAGGATAAAATACAAAACGGACAAACTTACAAATCAGTGACACCTCAATTAAAAAACCATCAAAACAAAATCAAGAATAAAAAAGGGGTAATTAATTAATTCCCGCTAGCATTCAGCTTAGCATTAAAGGATTAATTTATTAAAAGATTAGTAATTACAAATGAAATTTAACTTGTTAGAACAATTTTTACATTAAAAGAAAACAAAAACGCACATAATTTTTTTTATTAAAATTTATTTTAGAATTTTATCTTAATTTTTTTTTTTAAAAATTTTTCTTTTTGTACATAGGTTATTTTATATTACTACTAGGATTAGTTAATATTTTTTACCGGAATTTATTAAATATTTATTATACAAAAGTTTTATATTATGCTCCTATTATTTTTGAGAAATGGTTTATTTTTTGTCAGTAGTGAGATATTTGAAATACAAAATACTTAGGATATAGATAAAATTGTTAGTTACTAAATTTAGATTTTAAAGATTCAGACGAAGAAAAATAGCTAAATTTCTTCAAGCTGAAGCTGTGCTTCTCCGTTCAATAGAATTTCAACGATAAAGAAATACAGACGCATATGCCATATCGACCTGTAAGGTAGTGACCTCTGTTGGGTAAATTTGAAACTATATTCAGGGAATTTTTGTATTTAGTGTATTACTGTATTGTGTGGTGAGGGTGGTTTTTTTTTTTTGATTTTGTGTCACTGGTTGCATTGTAACGATAATAAAAATATCGTATTTTTCTTTATACATTTAACGAAATATTTTACTATTACGTAGTTAAATAGTTATTATCATTGTTATTTCTTTTATTTTATTGTATTATTTAAATTTATTAATTGTTTATTAGTATTATAAATTTTTAATAACAGATTTAAATTAAGGCACATACATAGCTCTGATGTTCTGTATTTTATGTAAATTGAAGAAAGTGAAAGTGAAAAAATTTTATTTATTAGAAACAGAAATCCAATCTGTCAAAAACATTACAAAAAACAAATCAAATACAAAGCACTAAAACAAAACATTGTTACTCATTATTCCTCAGTTATCTTGTGTTAATTTTAACTTTGATTCCATAAGCAAAAGTTTGCCAAATAAAATAATGGCAGTACTATTAATCATGCCTAAAAATTCACATTGATAGGAATTATTCAATAGATGAAGAAATACCTATAAAGTAAAATTGATCATTAAAAAAAATAAGGAAATACAGTCAAACCCCGCTATAGTGAACCCGGCTTATAATGAACTCCCGGATATAATGAACGAAATGTTTGGTCCCGTGCCGTGCAATGCACGTATAATGTTATTTTTTATGGATATAATGAACCAAAAAAAATGAGAAGTTTGGATATAATGAACTTTTTTCTGCCGTTGACTGAATTTATTTTTCATTTTTTTGGTAATAATTTAGAAATTGCTACTTCAAAATAAATATATATACCGATTTTTAAAACCACCATAGAGCGATGAGCATTTTTTCTTAAATAAGCTTGTTTTATCTCTCTTACCCCCTCCCCCCTCCCTAAACAAAGGCCACCCACCTGAGGTCGAGGTCAGTGGGTGAATCCATTTCAGGAAATTCAGGGGAAACTCAAAGGAATGACCTTTATTGGTCAAAAACGGACACGGATAGGTGTTGAAAAAGCCCTCCTTTCATCCCGTTTTTATTCTCACTTGTCAGTCCAGTTAACTGAAAATGGCGAGCAGTAAACGTAAAACGTTCTCCATTGAAGATAAAATGGGCATAATAAGAAAAATTGAAAATGGATGCAATCAAGCCGATATCTGCAGGGATTATAAAATATCCAAATCTACAGTTTGTACCATATGGAAAAATAGACAATTGATAATTGATGCTCATGATAAAAATTTAGATGGCAGAAAAAAGTTGAGAAAAGCAGATCAGAAGGATGTTGAAGAAGCATTACTGAAGTGGTTCAGGATTCAAAGAAGCCGCAATCTTACAGTATCTGGACAAATGATTCAAGCAAAAGCCAATGAATTTGCCAAGCAATTTGGTGAGACTACTTTTGTGTGCTCGAATGGCTGGTTAGACAGGTTTAAGAAGCGGAATAACATAAATTCAGGAAAAATTGTCGGAGAATCGGGAAGTGTTTCCGTAGCGGATGTTGAGGACTGGAAAAGAAATGTTTGGAATGATATCACTATGAAGAGAAAGACATATTCAACGCCGATGAAGCTGGATTATTTTATAAAATGACACCTAACCAAACATTAAAGTTTAGAAATGAAAAGTGCTCTGGTGGTAAACTTTCAAAAGTGCGAGTCACCGTCCTGGTATGTGCTAATATGAATGGATCCGAGAAGCGCAAACTTCTGGTAATCGGCAAATCTCAAAAGCCAAGATGCTTTAAAAACGCTAAAAACCTCCCAGTTTCATACAAAGCCAATCGTAAATCATGGATGACATCTGATCTATTTGAAGAAGAGATTCGAAAGTGGGATAAAGAATTATCGGCCCAAAAAAGAAAAATTTTGCTGTTGATTGATAACTGCGCAGCTCATTCAGATATTGAAAACCTGGAATGGATAAAGATTGTTTTCCTGCCACCAAACGCAACATCTGTAGTACAGCCCATGGACCAAGGGGTAATTCGAAGCTTAAAATGCCATTACCGAAAACAGCTGATTTTAAGGATTTTGGAGGATTACGAAAAAGGTGTTGATTGCAATGTTTCCCTCCTTGATGCCATACTAATGATCGAAAAATCTTGGCGACTTGTTACAGAAACAACCATTCGTAATTGTTTTCGTTGCGCTGGTCTGTCAAAAGGTGTTACTGAAGAAAATGACGAAGAAGATGATAATTTGCCTTTAGCGAAATGGATTGAAAAACACGGCATCACAACATTTTCCGAATTTGATATGGAGCTGTTCGAAACGTGCGATCAGGATGTCATTATATCTGAAGATCTCACAGACGAAGACATTGTTGAGGAAATAAAATTAAAAAATGGTGGCATTGAAGATTGTTCATCTGATTCAGACGAAGAAATTGAACAAACTGAAAGCAACCTCCCCACCATGAAGGACGCCAAAGCAGCAATTAAAGTACTGAACCAGTTTTTGTGTACACAAAATATAGAGCCGAGAGTGATGGAAACATTTCGGTCCTTCGACAAATATATGGATAAATTTTTTCTTGAATCAGCCTCTCATCAGCTAAAGATTACTAATTTCTTTTGTACGCAAGAGTGAAAAATATTAAAAGTAAGTTAACATGTTTTTTTTTGTTATTATTTCAGTCATTCTGTATTTCATTTTATTGGTCATTTATTTAAATAATGTGTATTTCGAGGCAGGAGTTCAGAACCGTTTAGTTAAAATTGTTTGCGGATCGGATATAGTGAACTCCCGGTTATAGTGAACCGAAATCTCGGTCCCTTGAAGTTCACTATAGCGGGGTTTGACTGTATTTGAATTTACAAAATAATATGGATACACTAAACGAGTTGTAATAATATACAATACCACATTATTTTTACATTCATTTAAGAAACTGTTTACAACAGTTCATTTGTCAATAGTTACCTAGAACTTTTAATTCATAACTAAAGTCCATTCACTGTAAATCTGAAGACACGTGACAACTCCTTATATGGTAAACGATTGAGCATTAGTTATTCCCTGTACTCAGTGGCGTAGCAACGCCTTTGGGGGTTCGGGGCGGGAGTTCCATTATTCCACAACCAAAAAAAAAAAAAAGGGAATCTCTAAACTTAATAAATCTTACAACTTCTTTTACTCGGCATTCTATATTTCGTCCTTACGATAGGACTTCTTCAGGAATCTCAAATGATACAAAATATAAAATAAAGATGAAAATAAGAAAGAGAAGACTTTCCTCTTCTTATTCAACATAAAATATGACAACAAAGTACATCGTAACAATTCTTTGAACAAATCCATCATATTAGAAATTCTTTTCAATAATCCCTTCATACTACTAATAAACAATATGAAATGATCGTAAATTTAAATAATCCAAAACAAATACAAATTTTATTTTTAAACAGGTATTTTATCTCATTCAGTGTTCAATAATGTTAAGGAAACCGAAGCCTTGCTTTTCACTAAACCTAGCCCATTGTTTGAAAAGGGCAAGAAAAGAGAGCAGTCGGCATCGATAACAGAAATGGACGAGTAAAAACAAAACTTTTTATGAAATCGAAAATACGAAAATAAATAAAAAGAATGAATAAATATATAAATATATTCTTAATATTGAAAAACCAACAAAAATAATAAAAATAACCATTTTAACAGAATGACGAATTTGAGGTAAACACCGGAAATAACTTACAACAACATTCCGGACGCGACCAATCAATAACTCCAGTGAAAAAAGGAAATGTTAATGATTGGTTGACTGAGATCATATGTATTCAGATTTACAGTAAATCGACTATAATTGCCACGCCCCTATTGAATTTCTACTTGACCTGAATTATAAGTTTTAGAATTTATTTTAAAAAAGAAGTGTCACTTGTTAATTAAACAAATTCAAACAGATGGATGCACATTTATTAGTTTTTGAACGTTTCTTTGTAAGAATATCTAATTAGAACGGAAAATAAATTCTCTCTATAAATAAAATTCTGAAAAACAGATGTTAATGAACGGCAATATCTGAACTTCACAATGTCAATTACACTGGTCGATAACGATTTTTGTTAAATGGATAATGTTCGCTGCTTGTCGCGTAATTTTTCGGTGCCGATTCCGAAAATAAGGTGAGAATTTGCTTTTTAGGCGCCAGATTTCTGTAACCGATATACTTTAAAAAAATATAGATTTTGCTTAGAACAGCCAATTGTATTGTTCTAATTTTTTTTAAATAATTTATTTTTTCGTCGGAATCAATGTAGAGCCTGCAAAGCTAAAAAGTATTGAAGGCTCTACATTGGTTCCGACGATATTTCCTAGAGGCCTGTGTATCGAGACCTCGTTGATTTCTGGTGACTGCTCCTAGCTGATGATCGCCGTATTAGCGTGAAACAGCTATTCTAGGATGTCACTTACTAACAACTTGGTCTCACCCATTGATATTTATTAATTTATTTTTGTTTCAAGTCTTTTATAAAGAACAAAATATCATTAAATGCAGTAGCTTTTCCCTATGAATCATTTATTTATTTCTTAAATAGAAAAGAAAGTAGAGGAATCTGCTGTGTAAGATAGTTATTTCCGTTAAAGGCAGCAGGAATTCGAACACTTGTTCTCCTTGAAAGATGACTTAGTATAGTGCCATGATGTGAACTCTTTATTAGATGCGTTAGGACAAGCTAACTTAGGACTATAATCCTGAGGAATATAGAATTTTTATAGATTCTTCACAAAAAAGTTTGAACGCTGTCCTCCTTCATAATGGAGATGAGAATCCGTCCAATCCCCCTAGCTTATACAGTAGAAATGAAGAAGTCCCATGACAATATGAAATTTCTACTGACAATGATAGAGTAATTGCGGGATCTAAAGGTGATAGCTTTTGTACTAGAACCTGAGGTTGGTTAAACAATGCTCTGTTGCTTTTTATGTGAGTGGGAAAGTAGTAAAGTGGAAAAACGTTTTTAAATTTTTATTCCTAATTGCATCATTGAAGTCGAAGATTTTAAAAGCGAATTCAAAAGCTCTTAAAATGAATGGATCTAAGTGTACTTCTTTTGAAGACATACCAGGTCGTTCGGAAAATAATTACAGATTTTCGGAGGTGCCACATTCACCTCTCCCACAATGGTAACATACCAACATGATCCATCATTCATACGATTTGCAGGGCCAACTCATTGCGCCACCTCAACACCATAAAACGTTTAGCTGCAGTTATCAATAGTTTGTATGAGAGTGGTCAGTATCTCAGTTATAAAGAAGTTGCAGATGGTTCTGCTTAATGGCTTCAAACTGGATCGTAATGCGGCACAAATCTACCGTAATATGGCCGAGGCATGGAGCAACATCTAAACGTACTGTTCGTCGGTAGTTTGAGAAATTCCGTTCGGAGACACGAGCCTACAAGATGAAGAGGACCGACGGCCTTCTGTCATAAATAACGATACTCTAAAGGCATCTGTGGAGACAAATCCTCGCGTTTGATGAACAGGAAGGGTCCTATCCTCCTACATGATAACGCAAAATCACACTTGTCAAGAAGAATGACACAACAGAAACTACATGAACTGAGGTACGAAACCCTACCGCATCCACCATACTCCCCTGACCTGGCACCCAGCTTTTCATGCATCTAAACAACTACTTAAAGGATAAGATCTTCAGAAACAGAGAGAATGCAGGAATGACATTCCAGGACTTTCTTTCTTCCAGGCAGTCAGGCGGTTTTTCTTCCGGACTGGCATTCAATTACACCTGGCAGAGGTATAAAGCTGCTGAAAGAGCCTATTTCGATAAAACAATAGTGTGTGCTATATTGTATTTTTCTTTCAATTTATCCTCCTAATCGGCTATTATTTTCCGAACGAACTGGTATTTAGAGCGTCGATTTCCTGCAGAATTAAGACGAAACGAATTATAAATATTTTCTGTTTATGAAACAAATAAAAAGTAAAAATCACATCTAAAGTAAAAGAAACAACAACTTATATATACATAGAATGCCATAAATTCAAACATTAAAGGCTTCTAAATAAATTATTGCAACATCTTGGCTGGTAATATTTCGAATTTTAATCAAAGACTTCTTCGAGAGAGTGTTTCTCTTTTCCTAAGAAATTTTTATTTATGGTTCGAAGAAGTCTTTGAATAAAAGACGAAATATAAAGATGTTGCATTTATTTATATAGAAGTCTTTAATGTTTGAAACAACAACTTAGTTTCCAGATTTATTTTCCGTAATTTATTTTCAACAGATTAGATTAGATCACAATAGCTTTAAAATAATGCTTCAATTAATATAATTTTTAGTACATCTAATTAAAATACAATTTAGAATACAATTTAGAAACTTATTATTTATTTATTTATTTATTTATTTTGGTTATTTAGAATCCGAGTTTCAATCACCATACCACAATGATATAGATTATGAGCTCATAGATCTCATTAATGGAACTAAAAAGGAATCTCGTCCCCTTCTGCCAAGCAACTGTGCTGAAATCCAGTACATGCACGGTAATACATCTTTATAATATTGTTGTGTATGTAAATAATCATTTCCCTTATGATTATGTGTTTCAATAGAAATTGTTCTTTAAAATATTTTTATTTAGTTTAACACTAAAGAATAAGCAGGAAGTCAAGTTGAAAACAAACGATTATAATAATGGCTCGAGAAATATTAGAATAATGCTATGTGATGTGAAGTGGGAACTATTGTTCAACAATGAGGAATCACGAGTTGAAAGCCGTGCTGTTCGGACGGTGGTCGATGCAGAACAGTTGATGCCGGGAACATGGCGTGAGAAGGCGAATTGAAGGAGAAATGCCATGACTCATGGATATGGACGATGCTATAAAAGCAACCCAAGATTATTCGTATCATGCAAGTTTGATTCGATAAAAGGTTTTTCATATATTATGAGAATTTAGAGGAATTTAACATTGAAGGATAAATGTTATCTTATTTTCTTTCTGAGCTTTTACAGGAGAAGAATCCTCGGAAAATCCAGCGGCCATTTTGAACCAGCGTTCGAAGAATAGAACGATGTCGGACATTTTGGATTCGACGATGCCTTAAAATATTGTAATGCACTTTGGATGTTTATATGATTCCAGTTCCCGAATAACGATGCAATAGGTATACGGCGGTAGCTATTAAGGAAGATCAAGTTCCTTTTCGTAAGTAAGACTTTTGATAAACTTTGTTGCAGAGATTCAACCTAGTTACATCGAGGGCCAATACCTGAAGAGAATATATTATTATTCTAGAAGAATGCATCTTAGATAAATCAGAATATTGAACGTGAAATCAAGTTTATAAATACTATTAATTCACATAAGGTGATTAATCGAAAGTAGCGTAGCATATTATCACACTAGTGGTTTAGTCATTATTAGTTGATTCTTTAATAACTAAAGATAACAGTAAATTGTGATATTACTGCAACATTCCAAGTCATACTTGGAGAATTTAAGAGCAAATTAACTTTGTATTTAAAGTTAGGGAGAATATGATAATTTTTCACATAGGGTGAAAAGCTCTTAGGACAATTGATTTAATAGGAAGTTTGTCATGTTATTTTCTTCACATAGGGTGAAAAGCTAATAGGACTATTAATTAAATAGGAAGTTTTTGATAATTGTTTCTGAACACAGTTTAAGATAATATCAATGTATAAATAAGATATGAAGATTTTGCAATTGTAAGCATTGAATGTTAAATTATTAGATAGAGGTATTTTGCAGGTTATTGTAAATGTTATATCAGAGATATAAGAATCTAGTCGATTACATAGATTAAGAAAATTGATTGTAAACAAATGCAAATCAGTAAATTATTGTTTGTGTGCCTTTGTCCTATGGAATATTCTTTTCACTCAACACCTCCATCCTTGCTCTGTTTAAAGATCAGCTTCGAGCTTTAGCTGTTGCTGTTTTTTATCTAATATAAAAGAGCTTAGGATTAAAAATTATGCAACAAATAATAATAATATCTATTCATATTAAATTTTAAGAATTGCTGTTTGTTTGTTTTTTTTTTTAAACCCGAGTGAGAAAGTATTAAATTATATTTTTTACAAATATCTATCTACTTTTTCATTTAAATTTCTAAATTATAAATGATAGAAGCGCGAGAAGTTGACAAAATTCCCATAGGTACGCAAACTTTAAATTTAACAGAAGTATTATTATGAGCAGTAGAAAGCTAGGATAACGTCCTCTGCTTGAATGATTGCAGACTAGAGCTGACATCTTCTGTACTTTACTTGGAAGCTGACGTTATTTTCGTCAGTGTGTTCTTGATTTTTCGTCATTTTTTAAATAACTCACCTGCAGCCCTATAACTAAAACTACTAAAGCAATGAAGCCAATGGGGGGGGGGGGGGGGGGCAAAGCAGGTGGAAGTACCAGTAAACTAATTTTTTAGGAAGAAACACCGTATATATTTATTTATATTTATAAAAAAAATTCACTATATTTAAAATTGAAGTTGGCCAATATTAAGCATTGTTCCAAATTTTAGATAAATCAGTCCAGTCGTTTTAGCGTGATGCGCATAAGAAAATAAAGAAATGAAATGATAAAGTGGAATAGTAAGATTTCCCATGCTCAGCCAAGTATGCTTCTAATTCTTTAAAAATATTATTTAAATTAATGATTAAAAATATTTTTAACCGAAATTAAGATTTAAAAGGATGTTAAATAAATGAACAATAATTTAGAGTAAATAATTTTGATTCTCACAGTAATAATAATAGTACAGGTATATTCTCAAATATCCATGGACTAGAAGGGAAATGAGCATACAGCTGGAGGGATCAATTGAAGAGTGATTTCATCTTCAGTCCACTGATGCTCTTCTGTTTTCTTTGTTCCGAAGTTCCCTGCTGGATCGTCAGATGTCACGCCTGCTCCTGTCATCCCACTTTCCGGCTTCTCCATTGGTCTATTTCCCAATATAAACCGCTGTCTTCTTATTAGAAATCACTTGCCAACGGCTCGCAGTGCGAGCTGAAACTGTAGTTTTATCCTTTTAATGTTTTAAATTTTAATCCTAAAATATGTGTTTTAATCCTTATTTTATTTTTTAATGATATTCTGAATAGTGTTACTAAGAAAATCTTAGAAGATGCAGCATGGAAGCTAATGAATAACCAATTTTATGCATTTAAGGAAGAATTGAGAGGGATTCAAGATCAAGAGTTATATAACAACAAAATGTTAAAGTTAAGTTACCAGATGACGCATGTAGGACATAATGTCAGTTATCTTCAGAAAATATCGGAATTGTCTTGGAGGATTAAAAAAGCAACGACATTTTGAAAAGAATGGATGTTGTATATAAGCTATTATGCAGGGAAAGGCTCTATATTGGTAATAATGGTAGAACTTTGCTAGAAAGGCTTAGAAAGCAAATGCAAACTATCCAGAATAATAAGAGGAATATATCGGACTGGGCTAGCCACTGTAACAACAATGGTCACAATCCAGATCTCTTGGTAAAGATATTATTTTAGATAAAAGATAGCAAAACCAGGTTTATCACAGAAGCATATTCTATTAATACTTTTATTTGCATTAACAAAGAGAAAGAAATAAATATTAGTGATAACACAAAATTGTTTTCAAAAAGGCATTAGGGGTATCAAGGATACTTTTTCTTGATTATTTTTAACTAAAGCCATTGTATAATGTCAGCAATAAGGTAGTACTTGATTAATTAATAACACAGGCCAACAGTGGTTTTGGGGCCGGGGTATTTAGAACTGATTTTAAGTATAATTAAGGTGCTTAATCCAAATATGGCATTAGGTTTTCCTTAGCAGCTCTAGTTTCTGAGATATAAAAATGTCGTGACTTATCTTATGATTAACATGCGGATATGTGTGTGTGTTGGTTTTCTAATAAAACCAAGGAAATCTAAAATCTTTATATATTTTCTAGAGCACTTTATAGCAATAAAAATAATACAAAAAATTACAGTAATACTTAACTAACTACAGTTACAGTTAGTTTTGAAGAAAAGAAAAATCACTGATCAAAGAAAAGTCAGTCTTCGGAAACTTCTTTTGCTTGACATTCTTGAATGTCAGTTTGAATATTTGAACAGTTTCTTTTGAGGTTCCAGCAGTAATTTGCCATCATGTGGGTATCCCATCTTCCTTGGTAGCGGTACTCCATAGTTTTAATTTCCTGGTGGAATCTTTCACCTTGGTCTTCACTTGTACCGCCTAAATTTTCAGGAAAACGGTCCAAGTGGCTGTGTAGATAGTGAACTTTTAAGCTCATATTATATCCAAGGTTTCTGAAGTTATTGAGCATCTCATTTATTAGCTTAACATATTTTTCAGCTTTGAGGTTGCCCAGGAAATTTCTGACAACCTTGACAAATCACATCCATGCTTTCTGCTGAGCCTCATTCATGGACTCCACAAAAGCCGGATCTTTTATAAGCTGTCTTATTTGTGGGCCATCGAAAATTCCAGCTTTCAGTTTTTCTATACTTATCTGAGGCAATTTTCTTCCTATGTAAGCAAAGCATGATCCATTCTTATCAAGAGCCTTTACAAACTGCTTCATTAGGCCTAGCTTGATTTGCAGCGGTGGAAAGATGATTTTCTTTCTTCCAACTAGAGGCTCGTTAATGATATTGTTTTTCCCAACAGCCTTGTTTTCTCTCTTAGGCCACTCCTTCTTCATCCAGTGTTTTTTTTTTTTTTTTTGGTCCCTGCTATCCCAGAGGTACAGGAAACAAGGATATTTAGTGTTGCCAGTTTGCTGTCCAAGTTTACTATCTTTAAGTCCGCACAAATTACCCATTGATGTTCCTGATATTTTATCTTCTCCATGACGAAAGCTATGGCGTCGTATTCTTCCTTTATTTGCGTTGAATGAGCAATTGGTATTGAGCCGTATTTGTTGCCATTGTGTAAAAGGACGCATTTCAAACTCCGCTTATAGCTGTTAATAAATAGGCACCAATCATCTAACAAATTTTTCTGGAAGTTATTTGAGTGATTGGAATCAAATACCGACAAATAGCAGCACAGATGATTAAAATAAGAGCATTTTAGGAGTTGCTCTAAGAAGCAATGGGATTGAAATGAGTTACAGTTTTGTCACACTGTATTTAAATAAGGTTTTGCATTACTTTACGAATTGGCTCATAAAAAAATAATATACAATAAGCTGATAGTTTGTTGTAAAAAGAAGATATACAACTCCAGAAACAAAGAGGAAACATCACTTAAATAGTATATGTATGAATTTATTTAAGTGTACATTATCAATACCTTATAATCAATAATTGAAACAATTTCTCGCAGGGTATGCTGCATCTAAAAAAGTATAGCTGATAGAGAAAAACTGATTTCATTTTTAGATTCAGCGCCCCAAATATGGTTAAAATCAGTTCAAAGAGCCTAGGCACCAAAAAAAAAATAATTTTTTTGTAGGCCTGTGTAATCAATGTGATTTCTGATTTTGTTTGTTAATTTGAAATTTAATTTTGTTAGCAAATTCTCTGTTAGCGCAGTAAGATAGTAAGGTAACTGCACCCTGTATGGCCTATATATTAAATTTTTATTGAGCTATGTTAATGGAAAAAGTTATACTTTCAGTGAATGGTAAGTAAAGATGCAAGTAGGAAAAGATAATTTTAATTAGAAAATAGATAAAAATGTTCACAAACAAAAAGTGCATTTAGGCCATAAATGGGTAGCATATGTACCCAACATGGCCTCTAATGTTGATTCAGATTAAATTCTTAAATTTAAGAAAAATTGTCGCACTTTGGGCATAAAAAAATCGTTTTTATCGCCCTTATAAACCAACTTATTCTTCATGAAAGTAGGTCGCACAAGCAATGCACATGAGCATAGCCTTTATCACATCTTCCTTGTAGGTGTTACAAAACCAGGATTCTTTTCTTCACAAACTATATTGATTTCTTCGGAATAAATTTTATGGGGGCCCTTTGGCCTTTTTTTTAATGCTAAATCTTTGGTTACATCTTCGTTGGATAATAAGGATGTTTTCTATATAACTGTCTTACTATTAATAACTTTCTTTCTGTCAGTAACCTGCGGAGTGTTTTTAATAGGGGATGGGAATAAGTCAGAAGATGCGCGCTTATTAGCATGCAACTTCTCATCATCTGATAAATCATCTTCATCAGAATTAAGCAAGTCAGCTTCAATAAGATGAATCTCATCCGTGGTTATGACATTTGCTCTTGTGGACTTGCCAGTTGTTAAACCTGAAGTTCCATGTTGTGGAGAAGATTTAACGTGAGATTGTGATTGTTTAGGAACTGGTAGATTAGATGCTGCACTTGATTTGAAGGCTTCTTCAGCAATTGCATTCTGCTCGTACAGATATACCAGTAAACCTGCGGCTCTGAATCTTAATTGTAACAGGAATATATCACACACTTACCCAATATGGTCTATTCGGCCGTGCTGGGTCGCCTAACACTAAAATGCAATTCTTCTTAAAACTAAAAGAATGATTAAAAATAATAAAACACGTTTGTATGCTATCTACAGGCACACTATCAATTTTTCCGACCATCTCTAACTAATTATTAAAAACAGATAAGCCTACTTACTCGCACAAAATTAGATGCAGCTATTTTACGCAATCATATAGGCGCGCAACTACAATCAGCCAAGTCTAACATACAACTGGCACCATCTTTTCTATTCATCGCATACTAGCGGAGATAACGTAATTAGGCCATATGAGTCCTAGACGAAACTGAGTACAGGTACATTATATCTCTGCCTGAGGAAGTTCAAAATTTGCAGTAAAGATGAAGATGAAATATTTGTCTTCGAAGAAGTGCTATTTATTCAGTTTCAAAACATATTGTTGACAATAATATTATGCATAATATAATACATATTTGTAAGCATCCTTAAGTTTCAGGAAAATTTTCTTACTGAAAACTCAAGAAATATACAAGTATATTTAAGAATTCTTATTTCCAATTTAATACTAACACCTAAAAAATGCACTATCTTTATGAAATCTAAAAAAAAACATCATATTTTGAAAACCTAGAGCTTTTTAATACAGCTTTTTTTTCTTTTATTCTTTATTTTCTTTAAATAGGACGTCGTCAAAATGGAGTTTTTGAAATATTCTTAAAAGGAAGATCGAATTCTACTCCAATGCGAGTCTATTGTGATTTTAAGACGGAAGGAGGAGGTTGGACAGTAAGTGGTTCTTTTTTTGTAGGCAATAATAGTGGAATGTGGTTCTTTGTTTATAGGTTTATGAAATGAAATCTTAGTAAATTTCTCAGTTCTCTTCTTGCAGTAATGACTCAAAGTTGAAAGTAAACTGAAGTACGAAAGTAACTTTTCTTATGGTATCTTGAAATACCAATGCTTTATTACAGTAAATCAGAGGTTATCAAATTTTTGGGGTTTGCGATATTCTGAGCCTTCCGGGAATTCTTTTACGGAGCTCATAGAACAAAATAATTTTGTTTGTTTTGATATCAAGAACTTCGTTTATCAGTTAAGTCCAAACTAAGTTAAATATTTAAGTCCTTTCAACTTAGCCGTCATTTGAAAGTAAATTGATATTTAAATAAATTGTTTTTTTTATATCATTCTATGAAATTTGCTCTATTTTTTGCGCCCAGTTGGTGAGTGAGGTATGTGCAGAGTTTGAGAGCCGCTGTAATAATCAATAAAGATTTCAAAATCATTCGTTTCTCAATGAATTGGGTAAAAAACGAAAACACAACGCTACCCATTTCTTTGATTAATTCAGGCACGCTAAATCTCTCTTCATCATTGGTTTCTTTTAAACAAAACCGACTTATTTTGGATTCTTTAATTAGTGTTTTTTAATTCTGTTCTAATTGGAAAATTAAAATTTCGAAAAAAAAAATAAAAAAAAAATTCTTCAATTGAAGAAGAAAAAGGCCACCAGAGTGTTGAGCTGGGATGATCTATGAAGCACTTTAAGGACACGGAGTCCAAAAATAACTGGAAGCACAACTACTAAACAGCGTAAGTAATTCCTCACCATTAAAACTGGTTCAAAATTCAAAATAAATACTATTAATCACAGCTTCAAAAATTACCTTTTCCAAAAAAATGCTTTTACAAAATTTGTTCAAAATTTTACTATTCATGATAGTAAATGATACTATTAATGCTATTCATGCCAATGCACAACTTTGAACGCAATATCATTAATCTAAGAACTGATATCAGCACATTTTCAATTATTCGAATGGAACATTGTGCCTTGTCGCAAATCATTGTGTAGTATTTGGTGTGGGGTATATTTGATATTCATATGTGACGATTTCATACAAGTTACGTTGCTAGTGATCCTGGCCTCCCGGAATCTACTGATAATTCGTATCGTTGCTTGTCTTGACGGATACCTTTGGTGAGGTTATGTCTAGACAAAAATCCTAACTACCAAATGTATGTTTTGCTGGCTAACACTAGAACTTAAAACTCTGATTACAAGGTTATTTACTGGATGTGAAACCACCCGGGAAGTCAACAGTTGGTATTGGTCAACTTGGGAGCTACCCTTTTATTATCATTAAGAAGAAGTACTGTACATGGAATAATTTGCAAATCTCCCTGACATGTTTTCCTTTGGAATCTGTCAACAAAGTCTTCATCATTCCTAAATTACGAAAATTCTAGAAGGGAAGGGGGTAACATTTACCTAGACAATCCTGTACAATTAATGTGACTGTAATGTGACAAGACTCAATAATTTTCTTGTTCTGATCAAGTTGAGGATTTCTAAGCCCTGCTTAAAAAGATTTTAACAATATTTCTTATGGAATTTATGTTTTTTATGTTTTCTTTTCTTTGAAGGTGTTTCAGAGAAGAGATGACTTTGGTGAACCAAGAGAGAATTTCTTCCGCAACTGGACTGATTACAAAAATGGATTTGGCAGCTTAAGTAAAGAATTCTGGTTAGGTAAGTATGGAAAATAGTTTATTTCTAATAATAAAAAAATATATAAGGCTTGTTCAAAGAAAATTTCTTTATTCGTAAAATCCTGTTATAAAACCTCTTCTATATAAATGTTTCTTTAAGGAAAGATACAGAAGGAGAGACTTCAAAATCCAATTCTTGAAAGTATTTGTCGTGCCAAAGAGGCCATTGATTCCATATATCAATTTCCGCCTCTAAATGTTTGATAGCTTTATAGAGACTGCAATCATCTTATTAATATTCTTAATCCTTCAATTCTATCAACAGATCTTACATTATTTCGAAACTTCTACGACTTGGCAGATATTGTGTCTACTGTTTGGTTACGATGCTTCAAGAAATCACAATTGGTCTATGTGGATACAGAAACAGAAAAATAAAACACTGCACTAAATAACCCTCAAGTATTTAATTAGGTTTAGGAAGACTTAGAATTTGAAAAATGGAACCAAGGGACTGAAACTGATATTAACATTTAATTCAGTTGATTTAATGTAAAACCAGTGATTTTGCATGAGATCTGCTTGCAATTTTCTTCTCCCTTATATGCTCAGAAACATCATACTACATTGGTAACGTATTTGCAAAATCTCATTCTACTTTTTACAATATTTGCATATGTGTGTAAATACAAAGACAACAATTTGCGTTTCGAAATACTATTTATATATATCAGTACCAATATTGAAGACATTTTTCGAATGAAGAAATGTGTGTACTGAAATGTAGTTTTCAACTAGAATATGCCTGAAGTATTTTCAAGAAAGATTTTCAGCTTTTTCCAGTAAAAAAAAAAGAGCTTTAAGAGTTTACATTGAATTCTAGGATTAAAAGTCAGAAGACATAATGTCTGTGAGGCGAAATCTGACAATCCTCCAGTCATTCAAAGCTGAAAGTAATGAAAGTCTCCCCTATGTTTGTGAAACTTTAGGTAAATAAGGCAATTTCCCAGAAAACTAACTTATAAGTTTAAATTTCCAAAATGTGAATATCTTCACTATTGCAAAAGGGTGAATTCTAAATTTTTCTTTTTTCTTTTTATTAAATTTTTCTAATTAAAAATAAATCTGTAATCCCTAATTTTTGATATTTGTATATTTGAAATAAAATTGAAATTGAGTTTCTTAAATTTGGATTGTTAGATTTTTAAAATTAAACATTTTAACAATAAAAGTGAGTCTCTTTAATAATTCCTTACTGAAATGCCATGAGTAAACATGAATCCCACCCAAAACACTTCGTGTAAAATAAGTTGCCAAGACTCACATGCTCATAATGCTTTCACTGTTAAAAAGATATGAGATCTCATGTAGAGCCAAGCCCCTAACTCTACGAGGCCTAACTTTACAAGCCCTAACTCTAAAAACCCTATATCTTGGTCAAAAAGTATGCCTTGGCCGTTTCGTGGCTGTCACACAAACAATCCCATGGAGTTATGTAAAGGATATGGAGTATGCCAAGGCATACTTTTTGACCAAGATAGTAGGGTTTTTAGAGTTAGGCATGTATAGTGAGGGGCTTGGCACTATACGAAATCTGATAACTTTTTAACAGTGAAAGCGTTAGGAGCATCTTGGCAACGTATTTTACATGAAATGTTTTGGGTGAGATGAAATAGTTCCATGAAACGGCCAAGCCATACTTTTTGACCAAGATATAGGGTTTTTAGAGTTAGGGCTTGTAAAGTTAGGCCTCGTAGAGTTAGAGGCTTGGCTCTACATGAGATCTCATATCTTTTTAACAGTGAAAGCATTATGAGCATGTGAGTCTTGGTAACTTATTTTACACGAAGTGTTTTGGGTGGGATTTCATTTCTTTTTGTAGGATGAGATCTGATAACTTTTTAACAGTGAAAGCGTTATGAGCATGCGAGTCTTGGCAACCCCTTATTTTACATGAAATGTTTTGGGTGGGATTTCATTTCTTTTTGTAAGATGAGATCTG
>JAFIDM010000002.1:30392282-30421781 GCA_023159025.1 Thereuonema tuberculata
CAGATCTCATCTTACAAAAAGAAATGAAATCCCACCCAAAACATTTCCTGTAAAATAAGTTGCCAAGACTCACATGCTCATAACGCTTTCACTGTTAAAAAGTTATCAGATCTCATCTTACAGAAAGAAATGAAATCCCACCCAAAACATTTCATGTAAAATAAGTTGCCAAGACTCACATGCTCATAACGCTTTCACTGTTAAAAAGTTATCAGATCTCATCCTACAAAAAGAAATGAAATCCCACCCAAAACATTTCATGTAAAATAAGTTGCCAAGACTCACACGCTCATAATGCTTTCACAGGTAAAAAGATATGAGATCTCATGTGGAGCCAAGCCCCTAACTCTACAAGGCCTAACTCTACAAGCCCTAACTCTAAAAACCCTATATCTTGGTCAAAAAGTATGGCTTGGCCGTTTCATAGAACTATTTCATCCCACCCAAAACATTTCATGTAAAATACGTTGCCAAGATGCTCATAACGCTTTCACTGTTAAAAAGTTATCAGATCTCATGTAGAGCCAAGCCCCTCATTCTACATGCCTAACTCTAAAAACCCTAATATCTTGGTCAAAAAGTATGCCTTGGCATACTCCATATCCTTTACATAACTCCATGGGATTGTCTGTGCGACAGCCACGAAACGGCCAAGCCATACTTTTTGACCAAGATATAGGGTTTTTAGAGTTAGGGCTTGTAGAGTTAGGGGCTTGGCTCTACATGAGATCTCATATCTTTTTAACAGTGAAAGCATTATGAGCGTGTGAGTCTTGGCAACTTATTTTACATGAAATGTTTTGGGTGGGATCATTATTACACTTGTTTATTGATATACAGAAACTAATGCTTTAACAAAATGTTTTGTAATTCCAAGTGCTGAAAAAATAAACAACGATCTATCAAGACTGAAAAAGAGTTCTTTGCAGTTTCATATTATAGAAACTTCAGTTGAACAGTTCCACTTAATTTAATTTTTATATTTGTATTAATGTTGAAACGAAAACAGTGACGCTATAAAATACATATTTGAATACTTAGAGAAAGTAAAAAAATGAAAGAAAGAAAAAAACATTTGAAGAGTTTAAAAAAATCAAAAAAAATCCAATGCCTGGGCACTTTTTGACTTTGGTATCGGAAAGGGTTTGGAATTTATTCTTGTATTTAAATGTAGAATTGTTCCCCAGGGCACACTGTAGCAGGCAGCTCACATTATATCCGCAGAAACAGACGAAATATAGAAGATGAAAGTTACATCCATGCCGCCTCCGGGATTCGAACCCAGATTCAGACATATTAGCCTTGTGACAATCCTTCGCCTTGATCTCAAGACTTTGCCTGAACGACTATAAACAAAACTGGAAAAAATATTATATTTTTATTATTTTTTTAAAGTCTATTAGGAATTCTTCCATTATCTTTTTAATTCTTCCTATCTGACACATATACTATGTAGAAATAATGCCTAGATCTAAAACTAAAAAGCTAAAAAATTGGGTTTAACGTGCGTCAATTCAACTTAAAATGACTGTTAGGCCCAACACAAGACTAAACAAAACAAACAAATGCCTTTTCGATTCATTTTTATGAGGGGGACTAGAGTACAGCTGTTTCACAATTGTACTTGATCATCAGCTCTAGCCAGCCCCCTCGATAAAAATGAATCGGAGAGGCAAAGCTAAGGTGAAGTCATCAGTCAAGCAGACTGTGACCTCGCCAAAGGCAAAAGGCAATATAAATAAAACCCGAAAAGCCGAGAGGCAATATCGGGAATGTTCCCTACAACTAGTAGGCGAACACTAGATCTGTTTTGAATAAAATACATGCTATATATTCTAAAGTTATTTCGAATTTATATGATACCGAATATACATGACATCGAATAATTTTATTTTTTTATTCAAGTCCATAAGCATACCAGACGGAAGCAAAATATATTATGCTATAAATATCTTTTTTATTTAAACAACAATGGTTGAAACGAATTGTTTACTAGATGACATCTCAGTAAGGTCATTTCATGCTTTATTTGCGATTATCAGTTAACACGTAAGCCATTAGAATGAATCGTGAAAAGAAATATGTCTTTGTTTTTTATATAATTTTAGGCTTGTTGTGTTTAGTTTTATGCTTGAGGAAATTCATTTGAAGCAGGCTGAGGCCAGAACATGAATTTTTTATTGTTTTATTTTTAATGTGTATTTATTGTTCTATTTTAATGTTGGAGATACAATATTCCTTTTCATGATCTTTTTTATTTGCTTTCGTTTTATTAATTAATCATTGAAAAAGATGAACAACTTTCTCTTGTTTCTGTCAAGTAATAACCAGCAATAAAATATTCCTGTCTTTTCTATATACTACCAGAAGTGAGCCAGCTGAATGGATTTTCTTAAAATTAGATAAGATATTTAGTTAGATCCAACTTGAAATATAGACATATTTTCACCTATATCCATCAAAAAATGACCTCCTAAATCTCTCACTGATTTCCTGAAAATTTGATATGGTGGATATTTATGGTCTAATTTAAAATATTGAACGATCACATCAATCTCAGTGAACTCCTGTCCTGAGAATTCACCCTTCCCCAGAAGGTCTGTAAAGTATCTACTGCGAGGAGGATTTTTGAATATATTCCTAGTGTCAATTTGTTTTCAAATATATGAATTGTAGCAAAATTTGGCTAAAATTTAATATATAGTAACAAGTATTTCTGATCATCTGTGAATGGTCAGGAGATTCGGTAGGGAGCATTTACTTGATATCATACAACCGTCACAGAACCTCGCCTGTAGATGTGGAGGTCGGTGCGATATGCCAATGAAATCCCTGCCCACGATGCTTCCACCGCGGAATGCGTGATGTTCGGTTATGTTCTGAGGCCGATTGTGTGTGCCTTGTTCCCTGCAGACCCTTACACGCTTATCATCGGGTTGTAGGGCAAATCTGAACTCATCTGTGAACATAACGTTACCCCAATCAGACATAGTCCAATTCACATGCTGGCGGCACCACTTTAATCGTGCCCGTCTGGATTGGTCGGATAAAGGAACACAAACTCGTGGTACCCATTGATGTGATAGGGGAGACCGGGGCCAAGTGGACCTAGGGATAGAGTGGACCGTTGACTTTAATAATTCGTGTAGACGCTAGAATGCGCCAAAAATCGGAAAGAAGGTTGGTGCTATTGTGGCGCTGCTACCACAAAAGCGTCAGTGAATTCGGCTTATTGGTGACAGTGAGGTGATCGATTGTTTTGTTTTTGTCTAGGTAAGTAAATGTTTATTGTTGTTTTTACTTTAATATTGCCGTTCAGCGATGCATTGAATAACATAACCGTAATATTCATATTGAAGGTGGTAATCTAAAGATCATTTTAAGCTGTAGTATGAATTGAATACTTAAAGTAGTCGATAGTTACAACTGAAGGAAACTCCAAAAAGGCGATGGGGCAGAGTGGACCGAACGACACGGGGCACATTGGACCAGTGGTCCACTCTCTGCCCCGCTGTTTTTACAATAAAATATTTTGGCACTATACATTATTTTTTTTTTCTGTATTATATATTTATTAGGCATATTATATCATATTGTATTATATTATTACAAATTGTATTTTTTTGTATATTTTTTTACGTAGGCTATTATATATTGTGTGTAGCCTATATTATTAAAGGATATTACCCCTTTAGTAATTCCTCTCAGCAAGTACCGTAATAGGGGAAGACTTCGTGCGAAGGCATCTTAATCTTCGAAAATAGTCAATTTACACATTTAACTGTTATTAAATTCTAATTAAAACTATGCAGACTGTCACGTTGTGGAATTGGCAACATGACACGATTAAAATCTTGGTCTCTGAGGGAATATATTTTGATTTTTAATAATTGTATTGTTGTAATTATGTATTTGAATTTTTGTATATTATTTAAATCTTTACTTTCTTGTATATTATTATTGTGATATTTCATGGTTAAATATTATTTTAATGGTTTGAGCTTATTTAGAAACAATATGTGCGAAAGAAAAAGAAAAACTTCGAAAAAACAGTTGTGCGTTGATTGAGTGATCACGTGGTTTTATCTGTTTCGTTTTCCCATGGGAACAAAAGGAGAAAAGTTACGTACACTCTGGCGGGAAAAATCAGATCAGTTGATGAATCTGAAACACACGGGCAAAAAGTACACCCAATCAGTCTAAACATTTCAGGAGAGGGAGCGTATTCTAAAACACACACAATTACATCCCTAAATGAACTAACACATTTTTCAGTACGTGAAACTCTAAATTAAATATAAATTCTATACACACTTTGTTACATTAGAAAGCATTAAAAAATGGCATAAGTAACAATATAATCTTAATTATCTTAATAGAGAACAAAAAAAGGTCAACGGCAATACTGACGGATACGCCAGTAAAAAAAAGGTCAACGGCAATACTGACGGATACGCCAGTAAAAAAAAGCTCTGCTAGAAGAGCAACGAAAATCTAAAGAAAGAAAAGAAAGAGTAGCAACGAAAAACATGACTCGGCGTCATGTTAAAGACTCAACATGAGTCAAAACATGAGTCTTTAAAAGCAACATAAACAAAAAAACAAATAGAAGCAAAGGCAAAGGGATAAAGAGGAAACAATTACAGATGATTAGTAATGATGAAGATGAAGAAGATGCTGTGTAGCTCTCCTGTTTGAAGAACTTTAAAAAAAGCAAACCATGGCAGGAGGGGATTCAATGTACGCAGTGCAAGAGATAGGCCCATAGTTCCTGCGTAGCCAATGATATTCGGGGTTTATTTTACGAATGCCTCAACTGCAAAGAAGATTTCTCTAGTGAAAGTGATTAATTAATTCAATGTAAACCTATTTGATGTTATTCATTTACGACTTTCAACTGCATAATGACTATTTTAAATTTTCACTTGAATATGTAATTTACCTTCGGTAGTCTATGTTAAGTTAAACTTTATTTCGTGATATCCTAAATGGCATGTTATTTTATATTCAATAAAAATCTTACTTTAAATGTTGTTATTCTTACTCGGTCCAACGTGCCCCATGGGGTGGTCCAGCCTGCCCCATGGTCGGGGCAGGTTGGACCACTCTACCATTTTTGCTTTGCGAATTAATACCAATTTTATTTATGAATATAATGAAATGAAATCAAGTATTTACATTCTTGAATAGTTCCCGATTCTGACAAAAATAAATCCAATGGAAAATCTCTTAACAAAAAAAAGAAAAAAATTCCACAAAAAAAAGTGGACCGCTCTGCCCCGGTCTCCCCTATAGACCATTGATGTGTAGCCTTTGACGAAAAGTAATGGCAGATATCGTCTTACCAATGGCCGCTACAACCATAGATGTCACACGTGTGGAGGTTGATCTTCAATTTCGCTTGGCTACAACAGCAATATATCGATCTTCTGCGGGGTCGTAATCCTTGGACGATCGGCTACAGGTCTTCGGACAACTGTTTGGCTGGTTTGGAATTGTTTCCATAATCGTGAAATAACGGAATGATGAACGCCGAAGAAACGAGCAACATCTGTTATAGACTATCCTGCTTCAATGCGTCCGACAGCCCGCCAGCGCTCAGAATCTTCCATTCGTCTTCTGGAAGCCATAGAAACACGTCTAGCTTGAAAACAAATCGTACGAACGTTCTAAACGCCTTTCATCAGCACTTACATGCAACTCCTGTAACCTTTCACAATGCCGGCTTCTTATACGACGCTGTTTTGCATATTTCTCGACGCGAACCCGTGGGTGGCTGTTAACTACATAATTTGCATACTTCCTTCTACCTTTGCAGCAAATTCCAGCTGCTTTAATTCAGATTGGCTTATGGAAATTAACATTTTTCCTGTCCGTGCTTAACTTTTGGAAGTGAGTGTATTTGAATTTACAAGATCTAAAACATAAGAATACATAATATCCATCAATCATTCTCAAAAAGTTCAGTTTTTCAAGAATAAATGATTGAAAATTATGTATTCATCATTAATTGCAACGTTCCTTTTGTATTCTTTTCTGACCTCATCTACAATTGTTGAAATAGTAAAAATATTCCAGCTAAACATAAATGCCAAAAAAAAGAAAAAAAAAAGAAAGTAATGAAAAAGCTTTTGAAAACAAGCAGTAGTTGACATCTGTGATGAAAGAATTTAATTAAGAACGTTGAAATAATTATCTCCAACTTCAGTTTATACAAATGGCACAAGGAAGGTGGGAGAATAAATAGTAACTAGTTGACCCGTGCGAATAATTCGCAACAAAAAACCACCTTTGAGAAATAATAAACAAATCCAACAGCTTGTGTGCATGTTAGTTAAACACATTGTCAATAGATGGCGTCTTCTCAAGTTTTATAAAAAAGTTGATCCGTGCGAATAATTCGCATGGTATCTTGATCAGTCACCGAATGGTAATGTGGCAATAAATAAATGAACAGATTGTCAATAGATTGCCTTCTACATTTTTACAAAAAAGATTTTTAAAATAAATTTTTTTAACGAAAACATTAATTTTAAACAATCGTTTATTTTTCATCATTAGCGGTGAACGTAATCTTGAAAATATCTCAATCGTTGATTTTGATGAAGTATTAAGGGAAATAAAAAAAAACCTTTGAGAAATAATATATGAGAAGTTGACCAATTTTTATGTTTCTATTGTAATAAATCGTTTATTTTTATTAAAATATAAATCTTTGTTTGTTTTTTTATCTGTTGTTTTTTAACGAAAACATTAATTTTAAACAATTTGTTTATTTTTCGTCATTAGCGGGGAACGTAATCTTCAAAATGATGCCTCAATTATTGATTTTGATGAAGTAGTAAAGGAAATATGGCGTTCCGACAAAAAAAACCCTTTGAGAAATAATATATAATGATATTTATTCTATGTGAGGAATCGCCGAAAAAATTGGCGAAGCCCAACAATTAAGAAATATCAAGAGCCACACATCACGAGCTCGTGCCATGTATCTCGAGCTGATTGTTGCCTACGCTAAATTGGATAGTGGTGTTTTAGCCGGCGATGTTCTGTCTGCTGCCTGCTGCTATGGAATAAGGACAAAAAAAAAACCAGATGGACGTTTTGCGATCAACGGAACCTTCAGTGCTGCCTGCTGCTATGATTTTATAATTACAACCACGCTCTGCTAACGGACAAAGTTAGACTTCGTCGATAAATTCAAAGCCCGTTTGATAGTGAATGGATAAATGCAGAAGCAAGGTGTGAATTACGAGAAAACATATGCACCGGCACAAACTAATGTCGAGTGCCGATATAATAAGGTTGATGTTAACCTTGTCCTTAAAACGAAAGTATCAGATTCATCAATGCGATGTACGGAGCGCTGATTTCAACGGTGATGTGGATAACGACATATATCTGGAGATACTAAGAGGCGTAAAAGTCAAAAGCAAGAACTGCAATGGGCTGAAGCTATTGCGTTCATTGTAAGGCTTAAAACAAGCCGGAAGAAATTGGTTGAGACCATGAGAACAAGCTAACAGAAAAAGTATTTTAAAGCCATGAAGAGTGATCCATGCGTATTTAGATACCTAAAGAACAGTGCCAAGAACTATCTAATCATCTTTCTGTAGTGTTTATTGGTGTTCATCTGGGTAAGTTAATTCTTGGCTATTTTTCCCTTTTCTCCGGTGATCATTGAATGTTTCATTCTCTGCTACATTTCACTCGAAGTTTAGAGGAGTCTTAAAATCCCTAAACATTGCGAATTAGACCAAATTATCTAAATTATTTAAACTAACACAATAGTATGAAGTACGGATGGATTGATGGCTCAATTGAAATTAAATACCTGTCAATTTGAGAACAGCCATTTTGAATTTCCAAAACTATCTTCATTCATAATGAGGGCGATGCATAATTAACCATTGCCTCGCGTAATTTCAGTGGTCTCTCCACAATATTTTCAAGTTTCTGGAAATTTATAGTATAAGAGAAGATGCATGTCTTTTCTATATTTCGCAACACATTTCAGCACATTCGCACCACAATGATAATAACGTAAATGGTGTCACCGGTATTAGTTACTTCAAAATATCAACTGTAGATGGCGTTATTGTCATTTAAAGAATGTTAACTACACAGAAGAATCAAAGAATTTTAAATTTTCCTGTAAAATATATTCGAAGGATCGACCTACATGAAGGCTAAAAATTTTATTAGTCTTTATAAATCTTAAATACTAAACTATATTTGTTTTCAAGTATTAGATATCAGTTCTTACTTGTTTTGTTTTATTGCAAGCTAAAAGTCGGACTGTTCAAATAGCGAACTGTAGGATGTTTCGATTTGAGTTTGTCAGAATTTGATAAATTTCATGTTATTTTTTTATAATAAATCTTTATTTTTATTAAAATATAATCTTTGTTTTATTTCGATCTGTTGTTATTAAAAAAAACAACGATGAAATACCATCTTAAAGTCCATTTTTTTTATTTGTTTTTCAATAAAGGCTATTTTTAAACATTAAGACGCTATAGCACGATTAGAAATGTTGTTTCGGTTTCGAAAAATAAGTCGCTGTTATTAAAGCGTTTCCTAAGGGTGTTCGTTGTTAAAAAAAACAAAAACATTGTTTTTCGTTAAAAAAACGAAATGTTAAAATATTTACTGCTTCAAAGGTTGAAAATATGATTGAGCACTTCTACGCGGAGTTCTATGTGGGCATGGAAAATCTATATATTTTGAATAAAATGAATCACAAAATGTGTTTGAATAGGCAGTAAGACAGACTCCTTCCCTCATCTAAATTATTATTACACGTAATGGAATAAAAAATCTTTAGTGAAGAGATAATACTTGGTTTCTGCTTCCGAAATTTTATTTCAATAGTAAAATGAAAATCTTTCATCTTTTTAAAAACGTAAATTAATGGGGAAACTGCTGTAATATTATAAGCGTTTTTCATAACTCTAAATGAAATAAAAATTTATTAAAACTTATTTCAATATTTTTTTATTATAATTATTCCTTTTTTTTAGACTTATTTCTGATAGAATTTTAGACTTATAGCCTTATTTCTTGCTCTTGATGTTGATTAACATTTTCTTGAAAATGTTTCTGTTTTTTTTTTTTTATATTGTTTTTTCATTGTATTAAATAACATTTTCCTTCTACTTATTATTTTTTTTTTAAATAGTAAAAATCGATTCTTTTTTGTTTCAACAACATTTTTAATTGAAGTAGGAAATGTAGGAGATAGATAAAATTGTCAGGTAGTGAATTTAGATTTTAAAAATTCAGAAGAAAATAAGCAATAAAAAAAAAAAAAAAAGAAAATCTTGAATCTGAAGCTCTGCCTCTTCGCTGAATGGAATTCAAATGATAAAGAAATTTAGACTCCGATGCCATGTCTATTCAAGAACTGTAAGATGGTGACCTCTACTGGTGATATTTTAAAACATATTGTATAATTTTAGTATCAGATTTGCGATTTTTTTGTCTGATTATTTTTCTTTCTTTTTTCGTTCTTTTGCAACGATAGTAAAAATATCGTGATTTATCTTTTTTCTTTTTCATTAATTTTATAAATTTAATAAATATATTAATGCGGATAAAAATAATATATGAAACATTAAAAGTAGATAAAATTAAAAATTGTAAACTATTAATTTAAATTTCTAAACTATTTTATGATTATTATTAGAAAAATTTCTGATATGATATTTAAATTAGTATGTGATATATTGAACTTTGATGAGCTATAATTTAGGTAAATTGAATTATTAGAAACAAAAAATCCTATCCACCACAACAGTAGTACACCAAAAAATCAAATAACAAGGTCTAAAACTAAACATTGCTATTCATTATTCCTCAGTTATTTTGTATCTGTAATGTTAACTTTGATTCCATTAAAGAAAGTTTGTCCTATAAAGAAATAACCGGTACTCTTATTCACACCGGGAAATCCATACGTCAGCATTTATTCAATACATGAACAAAACAAACACATATTAAAATTCATTATTAAATCAAATAATGGTTAAATTTGTGATTACAGTAATAAAATAAAGTAACACAGAGTTACAATAATATAAAGTATCACTCTATGTTTATATTCATTCAATAAACAGTTTACGAACCTCACTTTTCAACAATACACGTGCATAAGATATCTGGACTTAATCTGTAATTTTGTATTCTTTCGTGAGCTAAACCAGAGCTTTTCCAATATCTTTTAAAAAAGAATTGTTATCTATTAGTTAAATAAATTCAAAAAATTGATTTATTACTATTCAGAAGCTTTTCATTGTAAGAATATCTATTAAAAGGAAAATGAATTTTTGTTTAAAACTGTCTCCATAGATTAAATGTAAAAATAAGACAAATGAAATAAGAGAATTATCTGAAATTCCCATTGTAAATAATCATCAGTCTATCCAATTCTGATCGCTTTACCAGTAATGGTGGTTTCTAAAACCTTTAATTCTCACTTATTTTTTTAGCAGAATGCCATACATCAGCTTGAAACCGTTCTTTATCTTTAATACATCATCATCATCATCATCAGTTTTCTAAGGAATATTTGCAACTTACTTGTGGAGACAAATTCTAATTTTGCTTTTTCTTGACTTAAAACTCAAATTAAGACAATGGATCCAAATAGAACATGAGTTGCCATCATGTTCTTGACTCTTGTAAGCATCGTTTATTTTATTCAAATGTAGCAGGGGAACAAAAATAGGAATAACTTCCTGAAATATGTAAGTTATTAGAGAGTTATTCATTGGTTGTTCCACTTTACAATTATTTTTTTCCTTTTGATTTTTTTATATTAATTATAAAATTATTTAAATTTGTTAAATTTATTTTCTTTTACAGTTTCTCAGATTACTTTTATTAATTTCTCTTTTAGTAAATCAGAAATGGCCCTTTCTTTAAATTAAAACAATTTTAAACATGTTAATGTAAAACTGATTGAAAACTTTCTCAAATAATAGTGATTCTATCTATTTCTAATTAACGCAATTTTTTCTGAAAAATACTGAGGAATTTTATTAAAATTCCTCAGTATTTTTCAGAAAAAATTGCGTTAATTAGAAATATATAGAATAAAATTCTTTACATTATTAAAATAAGACAAAACTAAATTAATAAAAACTCTTCAAAAGATAACTCTTCAAAATCTCAGAAACCACATACTTCTAATAAACATCCAACAACATCAACACATTTCTTCGCCCAATATTTCGATTTTTTTTTCAAAAATCTTTATCAAGGGATATCACATTGTTGTTTAAAATGGTCTCCATAAATAAAATGTAAAAATAAGACAAATAAAATAAGACAATTATCTGAAATTCACAGTACAAATAATTATCAATCTATCCAATTCGGATAGCTTTACCAATAATAAGCTATTTGTTTCAAAAACCTTTAATTCTCACTTATTTTTTTAACAGCATACCATACATCAGAATTCAGGATCAAATGAATCAAATTTAAACATGAAAACAATCAAAACGTGAAAACATCCAAAAACAACAAATAAGTTAAACTACAAAACAACAATAAGTTAAACACTACTAATCAACCAATTTTAAACAATAAACAAAACAATAATAAAAACCAAAACGTAAGGAAACAACCAAAAGATAAGTAAACTTACATAACGTTTACTTTTGCTTTTAGATTCTTGTTTTTATCCATGTATTTTTTTAAATATATCAAACGAAATTACATTCACTTTTAAAACCTTTTATTTATTATTACACCTACTCCAGTTGATAAAATATGATTCTATAAGCAATCTTTCAGTTTCATCCTGAGACTTATAAAGGATACTTAGATGAGGATGAGGGTTGTGATTTAAGTCAAGACTGTGGTCAGCCCAATCCGATATACCTTTTCTATTTCTCCTGAAAGCTCTTATATGTTCATCCATACGTTCTTTCAAAGATCTCCCTGTACTCTCTATGTATATCTCACCGCAGTCTCTACATTAAATAATTCTGAGATTATTTTCTATACAAACGTCTCTAACATTTTTATCGAAATTAATGCCAATGGATAACTTTGAGAATTTAAAATTTTGGTTTACAACTCTAGTCTTATTTACAATTGTTTTACTTCTATTTCTAAAAAAATTATTAAAATTAGAAGCAACAAAATTTTCTGGGTATTCATTCAACAACAATTTTTTTTTAAGATCATTTACTTTTCCTTTCCATAATTTACAGTCTTCTGTATAGTTAGTAATTCTTTTCAAATTATTTCAGATAATAGCCTATTCTTTGTAGATATGCGGTGATTAGAATTAAAGTTCAGCATATGTTTACTTTGATATGATTATTGAAAGTGTTCAAAACTCAGAGAATTATTATCATTCTTAATTAAAACATCTAAAAACAGGAGTTTTCCTCCTTCTTCCTTCCCTAAAGTAAATTTTAAATAATGATGATAAGATATTATTAAACATCATCCACCAAAAATATGATAATTATTTGATGGCTGTTTTTTTATCGGATTCTTGCATATCAGTTTTATTCTATATTTTGATGATTTTAAAAAAGCGTAAATAGTACGTCAAATTAGATCAAATGTTTGGAATAATTTATAATAACCTGATTATCTGTGCAGATGTGCGTAATGATATCTAGTTCAACATACTAAAAGTACTCTGCTGTCCGTGTTCAGCTAACGCCGCTATCTTGGAAAAATGGCACAATTATTTACCAGTGTTCTCCGTTTATCGTAATTTAATTATGTTTATATTTCTGCTCGATTTCTTTTTCATTGTAATTCTGATTTTCATATCAGTTTTATTTCTTTACTATCTTCCTCGAATAACTGAAGATCTTATACTAAATACCTTGAAATTTCTCGGGTTTCCCTGAAATAAATTAGAAAATCAAAAATGGAAAATGATCTAAGATCCACACACTAATAACCAATTGAATGAGAAAAACCAGAGTGATTTTATTCATTTCTCAATTTACAATAACGATTCTCCATTCACGTGTGACTTCCTGAAATCAATTCAAACATCACATTGAATCAAAATAATGCAAGAAAACAATTAATTATTACCATTTATTATTACGTTGTTGATTTCTTTCTCAATAGTTATTTTTACTGTCCAAAATATTTCTTAATCTCTAAATCATTTTTTTAGCTACATGGTATCCGCAGTCTCTTTCGCAATAAAATACTGAGGTCTCAGTTTCATTTCGACTCGCTTCATACAGCGAGATTGCCACTCGGTACAATTAGAGAAATATTTAGAACTGATTAAATAGATACCATTAAGATTGCTGTGAGAGCAGGTATTATACCACCAGCCACCTTTATGAGATTTGGTACAACCTCGTTCGTTGTCACGATCGTACGTTGCGAAATTATGATTTATATGATAACTCAAAGCATCATCTGCAAAGACAAAATAAAATAAATAAGAATTAGGCAAAATTTAATATTTAAATATCCACATGTTTAAGTAATAATTGATAAAAAAGTCAGCTTTTATTTTACATTGAAAACATCTAGTAATTCATTACGAAAATACTGTTTTCAGAAAGGAAAAAAAACAAAAAAACATTCGAAACTATAAAGTAAATATGTAATTCTAAAATATATGATTAACATTTCAAGGCTTTAATGCAAAAATGTTGTAACCCTCCTTAATATATTTCAGGGATATTTAGTGTTTGGTTAGATTTCCTATGTCTCAACAGATAAAATATTAAATTTAAATTAATTAAGATATTAAATTGGTTAGATACTGAAGTATCTTTCTACAAATGTTGAGCATATTTTGTTTAATTTCGTTATTAGATAATTTCATTAAATTTATCACACACAAACATTTTACAACATAATAAATATAGTAACTTTTAAACATATGAATCATAAGAAATCTCTAAACAACATCGTGTTAATCCAAGTTTTCTACATTACCTCCTTCGTTAGTATCTGATTTCAAATTTAAATAAAAACATGATGAACAGGAGAAACAAACTTTCAACATTGATAATATGTCGATTCGTTTTACAGCTTTGATAGCCTTCCATTGGGATACTGAGGTTCTGTTGCGGTCTTGCTAGTTTCAGTGACTTTCCTTTACTCTGCTGCAAGCTATCAGTCTCATCAGAACTTACATCATTGTATTTGTACAGCACATCCACTTTATACCCATCCTAGAATCTTCAAAATGATCGCTTTTTTGAAGTCACCTTCAGTTTTCCTCTGATCAAAAAGCTAGGCATTTTGATCATTACAATCCCCTAGTTTATAAAATACAACAAAGAGATCATTTTTTTCTTCTTCTAATAAATGTTTGTATCCTTATCATTCAGTTTTACAAGACTGAATGTTATCCTTAAGTTTAGCAGCCACTACTTTACCACTTCTCAATACATATTCCATGTCCTCTGTTATGTGCCTTCTTCCTTTCATTTCCTGGGATTTCTTTTCTTCTTTCTGTCTTTATTTTGCTGAATTCCTTAATTTTTGTTTAAGGTAGGCATTACATTCATCGTCTGTCATATCTCAACAGTTGCTTGAAAAGAAAGTTACAAAAGAAAGCTGCTCTCCTTTTGGTCAGTTAGAAATGCTGCTGGCCATTCAGAATCAAGGTTTTAAAGAAATATGGGAAAGCCTCCATATTCTACTAAACATTTATAAATCTCTTAAAATAACCTTCCATATTTTCATCTTAAATTTAAAAATGTGGCTATCAACACCTACGATATTCAATAAACTGGCAATAGATTGTGTGAGCTTACATAATATAAAAATACTAACATTCGGCCAAGATGAGGGATACCCTGTTTTCCACTAAGTTCTTCTTTTCCGATTAACTTAAAAATGCCGCCTTCTAATATCTCAGAAAGGCGATATTATTCCATTTCCGGAATACTACATAATTATGTTACAGCACTGTCCATATGACTGAAATTCAACAAAACTTACAAAATGTTTGGACAAATGATAGTCGGCTACCATAATATCATTAAAGAAGAATAAAACAGTTTGAGTTAACAATTTGTATTCTATTATCAATACATAAAACTTAGATATCTGAAGTTATATAGTTTTATTTTACCACAACAATGTAGTAGCTTAATCAAGGCGAAAGGAATAGAATTGAATTTTTAGTGCAATATGGAAACCAAATGGACAAATGGAAAAAAGTAAGTAAAAAAAGTAAAAGTCATTATTGCATTATTGATATAAATTTTTTAAGTAGCGGATTTATCAATCTATATTGAAAATTATGTCTAGCATAAAATGTTTAAACTTAAGTCATTACTGGAACTATAAAAAAGATATTGCTTTGAAGCTTAAATCAGTAGGAAATATTTTCTTCTTCTCAACAGATGAAGAATTATCATTGCTGGAATTTACCAGAAACGTAAATGGAGTGAGGGAGATTATGGTAGTTTCTTTCGTACACAATGTGTTTTGACCTTTCTCGTCCCCGATCATTATCAACTTTTACTCCAAGTTATCGATAATAAATCAAAAAATGATCATATCGATACGTTCTTTGTCAACAGCAATTATGTCGTCATTGTAACAAAGACTGTAAAAGTCTTAAAAATAAATCTATACATATAAAAAAACTCCAACTTCCGCGAAAGACACCAATATTTCGTCTTTTATTTTCAAAGACTTTCTCAAGGTTTCTTATAAAAGAAATATAAAAACATAATGAAGATAAACATCTCTTGGAATGAGAAAACCTTTCTCAAACCAATACAACAAATAAAAATACAACAAAACCTTTTTACGAGAAATTAACAAATATACTTTTAACAACAAAATTAAATAAATAATTCTTTTACTATGAACGAATGAATGAATCTTGTTGAACAATTATAGTTCAAATGAAATTTTAATTAATTCAATTAGAATGCCTTTTTGAGTCGAGCTGATACTCTGGGTCGGCCGTTTCGACCTTGTTGGGTTCTCATCAGCCAGAGCTAATCAGCCAGTGCACGACTCAAAAGGCGTACGAGGGGAGGTATTGTAAATACAAGACGGAGACAGTGACCCCTCAAAAACTAAAAGCAAGAAAATAAAAAACAAGAACAAAATGTAGAATCCAAATCCTTGGGCAGCACTCAGGCTACCACAAAAGGCATTTGACCACAAAAAGAAAAAGGTTAAATTAAATATCAAAATTTCTTTAAACCTTTTGTTTCTCATTAAAGATTCTCTGTAAATACATAAAGAAGTGTTATTTACTTTTACCTGAAGTATCTGAAGTAAATTTTGGCATTTTGTCATCAAGTTCAGAAACAGCCGAAGCAGTTATATGTTGGGTGTTAACGCTGACGTGCGATTTCTCATCGTGTTCCTAAAATATAAGAGTAATAAAATATAAACCGAAATATTGGTGTCTATTTTGCGGAAGTTGGAGTTTTTTCATATGTATTGATTTATCTACAAAAGTATGACATTAAAAAGTTAAAACTGTACGCACGTTAAAATAATTTCATAGTATGACATTAAGTTTTAGAAGTCTTAAAAATAATTTTTCTTTTTTAATTTTACTTTCTATTGATTTCGATTGTTAAATGTTGTTAGTGAGGTTCATTGAGATTATTACAAAATTTCTTTAGCTGCCGATTAAAAGTGTTCCATATAATTAAATAACATATTTTAACGATTTAATGACAATTTTTATTTAAATTTATTATTAAGATCATAAAATAATACATAGTACGTAATAAACTTGATCCTCGAACTTCAAGATGCACGTGAGACCAGCATGCTACTGGCAAATAAGAAGTCATATAAAATATGGGTTGTAATCTGGAAAATATAATGTTCCAACGAAATCTGCAAAAATTTTATAGACTCTTCTCTTCCTTCTAAGACGGATTAAATTTTATTCAGCCTTAACATTTACAAGTTTCGATTCTTTGAGTCTCAGCAGAGATTACCCGGCGACTAAGGACACCACACACGAACGGGAAATCCTCTGAAATATACTGTAACTGCACAGGCTTGACCTTGAGGATTTCTTGAGCCGGCCTCAATTTCCTGTCACCCACACTGTCTAATGATAAACCTAGTCAGTTCGCCTAGTCAGTTCAGTTGATCATGGCCTCATCAGATGACGTACTGGCTGTTTTCGGATATTTATTGGCAACAAATTATTTTAAAACTAGCTTGAAAAAGCATATTAATGGAAGTGTGTGGTGCAAAGAGTGGCTAAAAAGAAGAAGAGCATATTCCCTGGTAAACCTACTTTCTGAATTGAAGCTAGTATTTAACTGTTATCATTGGTTATACCAATAATAAAGAAAAAAATACACTATCATGCGAGCAGCAATATTACCTGACGAGAAACTCACTGAGATGATACAGTTTTTGGCAACTGGTCTTACATAAAGACTATTTAAAGATAAGGAACAAATTATTAATATTGATAGTAAATCTTTGTACAGTCGGACCTCTATAACGAACCTCTATTTTGCGAATTTCCCATTTTGGGAACTTTTCTTTGGAACCAAGAACATTTTGCTAAGTTCTTTGTAAAATAACCTCCAGATAGCGAAGTGAATTTTCTATTTAATGAACTTTTTCGTGGTATCTATTTATTTTTCTTCTTAAAATGTTTTTATAAGGCGTTATTCTTTGCATTTCAACCAGGAAGTGCAATCCCCAGTCCACCCCATATCCCCCTTTCACACTAGGAGCGAAAACACTTTTTCCAAAAAAAAAAAACTCTGACAAAATTAACAGATTTATTACTAAAATATAAGTATGCATGTGGTAATGTATGCTTTATATCATTAAAATGATTACTTTTTAAAAAAATATTGATTGTTTATATATTTTAAATCTGTTTTATGCAGTTTAAAGTAATTTTAAAAGGTGAATCTCTATTTAAGGAATTTTCCATATAACGAAGTTTTTGTTTAGGATTTAACGACTTCGTTAAATATAGGTCTGACTGTATTTAACAAAATTATACAAATAATGTTTTTTTTTGTAAATCTGTTTTTTTTATTAATGTTCACAAAGAGTTATTAGGCACTATCAACGAAATTCGACACAAATGAAGCCATCGTCTCATAGCATCCTTCCTGATGTTGTCATTGTGATTGGTAAAGTATACTTGATGTGGATGAAGAGGGATCGAAGTCTGCTCGAAACAAAGTATCATTAATCAGTTTCTTAGCAATTAGCTTTTGTTCTTTTGGAAAATCGCTCAATTTCACAGCAATTTTTTTCCTATAACATTAAAACGAAGCTCTTCAAGACCATGCCTTTTGAAATGGTCTTGAACGTTAACAATATCTCCCTGGTCCTCATCTGTTGACTGAATACTTCTTTTCTTAAGTGGACGTTTGGGTCACGTTGGTGAAGAGGTATTGAAAGTACCTGAGTACCTGAAGTAAATTTTGGTATTTTGTCATCAAGTTCAGAAAAAGCCGAAACACCCGAAAAAGCCGAAAAATCATATGTTGGGTGTTAACGCTGACGTGCGATTTGTCATCATGTTCCTAAAATATAAGAGAAATAATTTTCATTAGTAGTATAATTATTATTATGACTATACTAGAAGTCACTTTCGTTTGAAATGAATGCAAACAACTGATATTCCCTGCAATTGGTTAGAATGCAATACATAATATGTAGCTCAATCCAACCTAATTACAATCGCCCACAAGTCAATTAATACGTAAAAAAAGGTTATTTTCAACGCAACATAACGATTTCCTAAAAAAAAAATTAATGATTGATAAAGATGATGAAAACCTGTTTTTGAATAAATATTATTTATTTATCAGACTATGCACTTTTAACTTAAATATGTAATATTGTAAAATAAATGCATGTTGCAATTGTATATTTTCAATACACGATAAACATAGGTGTTATCAGTAGATATCAATGCTACCAATCTTCTTGTCAAACTATTAGATATGAGAAGGCGTAGTGAGACAATATATATATGTCGGACGATACAAACAGTTCTCCAGCTCTAAATCCATCATCAGTGTTTATTCGTACTACAAACTAAACTGGCTTTTAGTATAGTCTATATTGCCGTGCTGGCGTGGTCGTGCGATCTCGGCGGCGGCCAGCCGTGGCGTCCTATGCGCCAGTACCTGGGTTCGAATCCCGGTCGTGGCATGGTTATTTCTTTCGTCTTCTTCTGTGTGTTGTGTCCGCTGGGGACCCGAAATCTGCTTTGTAGGTAGTGGTCCCCATTTGTCTTCTATATATTACAGGCTATAGTATAGTCTATATTCGTGTTATTACTATTAATAGGATACTAACAATAATTACTGTTTCTGTTAAATACCGTTTTTGTGATTGATTTTTTACTTATTTTGTAGTTTCTACGAACAGAAGAAGAATGGAAGAATGTAGATACATTGGAGAGTCGAGACGCCCCCTTACGGAGAGGCTCAACAAGCATCGAAGCGTCTGTGCTAAAAGGGACTCAACCTATGCAATAGCGTCCCATATCGTTAATACTGGACATTCTATCAACTTCGAAAATCCATCTATCCTGGAGTCTGTACTCATAGCTTCTACTTCAAGATGCTACAATGATTGTATCTCCAAAAACAGTATTTATGAGTATGGATTGCGCACGCCGGCCTAATTAGAATCGTAAATTTTAATAAGTGATTCACTTCATTGCATTGTTTTCATTTGTTTATATTTTGTTTATACACATCTGCATGTGCTTTAGACACTTTTCAACACCTTTTCCGGATCGTAGCCAGATGTTACATATGTTTCCCTTAACCTCACCTCCTTTCCTTCCATTGAACCACCGTTGCTACGGGGTTTCCTTATTCCCTGTCTGCTTCCAGTCCCTTATTGGTCTATTCATCCTTTATATAATTATGTTTTCTCGGAAGACATCATTCCCCTCCGATGTCCAATTTGGGTGCCACTAGTTGGGAGTCTTTTAATTGTAAATATTTTAATTTTTTAATCAAGTGCGGCGGCTGATGCAATTTTTATCTTAAAATGTAGCAGCTCTGTTTGAAGAAAGATGGAATTCCCCCATTGTCTTGCAGGAATGGATGGGAAGCATATCAGCATTTTTCCTCCAACTGGAAGTGTGTCATCATTTTACAATTACGAAGGAAAACACAGCAGGTTTCTACTAGCAATAGTAGATGCCAAATATCAATTTATCATATACAAATGGAAGAGTTTCAGATGGAGGTGTTCTAAAAAACACCAGATTTTTTACAAAACTCTAAAATAATCAGTTAAACTTCCCGGTAAAAGTAAATTCAGAAACTCTTCTACAAGTAAAACCTATGTATTTGTAGTGGTTGATGACATTCCTTTGAGAATAGATATGATGAAACCGTTGAGGCAAGCAGATCTAATTCCCCAAGATAGAAAATTGTATTTTCAATCGAGCGTATCATGAGCGCGATGCATTGTTGAGAACGCGTTTAGTATTTCGGCTTCACTTTCAGAATATTTCACACACCAATTAATTTACAGTCACATAAAATTGTATTAGTGATAATGGCTTGTCGTGTTTTGCACAACTTTTTCATGAACTTGTCTTTATTCGAGTTTTCATTCTCTTCCAGATAGTTTTGATCGCGAAACAACAGATGTTGGAACTACTATTTCAGGATATAATACAGAAGACTCTTAGATGATAAGGTTAAAACGAAATACTCCGGGAAACACAGTTTCCAGAAAACAAGTCAGAAAAATCTTATGAAATATTTTGTAAATAAAGGCCCAATATCTTGGCAACTTAATTTTATTTGAATTTATTTTTTTGGAATCGAAGAATATGTTGACATTGAAACATTAAGCTTAGAATAATTACATAATTAAACGATGTTTGTGAAGAAACCTACATCATTTGTCAAAATAAATACTTCTATACTTTTATATTTAATTCTTTTTCTGTTTCAGGGAAACTATGTTAATGATTTAACTGAAATAATTAAATAATAACTACTTCAATATTTACTATCTTTTTTAATATAAATAGTGTTTAAATATTAAACTTACCACCTATTGTAGTATCGTCATCATCGTCATCTATGTTGGAACGTGAGCTTCGAGAAGTGTCTTCGTCTTCAAAATAGCTTTAAATAATGTAGAGCCGTAATTACAATACAGAAACATTTAAAAACAATATCAATAACAATATTATAAACAATATCATAAACAAATCCATAAATAGAAAATTATCAAGAACTATTTAATAAAAGTATCAAGAACAAAATTCTTTGCTTACAAAGTAGGTTTTTGACTTATTTAAAATTCAAATAAAATATTTATGCTTACCACAGTAACTTTAAAGTACCATAATTTTGGTTCATATATTTCGTCATTTCCCGATCCACTCTTCATCGATGGTGTAATTTTTTTAATCTCCTTCCTAAACGCACTTCTGAAGTTAAAACTTCTTTTAATAACAGTTTCTTTATTAGCACCTGGCTCAATAATCTTTAATTGTTCCAATAATGTCGCATAGGCGGCTTCTTTTTTTGGTCCTGTCATGGTACTCCTTGTTTTTTATAAACCAAAGACAAGGTTCGGACTCATTTATTTTAATAATATCTTCCAAATACTCGGATGACATTTTCAATACAAAAATAAATAGTTATTTCAAATAGAGTTCGGTCTGACAACTGAATAGCCTTTATTACTCAGGCTCCGGGCTGAACTGCGCAAGATTATCAAGTGATTTTTCCTTAGCACTCCGGTGGCCTGCACAGTCCGCCAGAACTGTACAGTTTCTCCTCACTCACGTTCCGGAAATCGTCAAGGCCTGACCTTTACAGTAATTCCTGAGATGATTTCCCGTGCTTGTATGATGCACTTAAGATCCTGAATTTCATTACTTGATTTTATGTCAAAATCCAAGATAAAAATAGGAATAAAACATTTTATAAGTGTTTTTGAGATTAACCACAACTTTTACATCACTGGAGTTTGGTAATTAACTGATCTGTAATAATAAGGAAGACCTAAAAAAAAACCGATTTATTAGCAAATTAGTTTCTTTATAGAAAAATCTATCGGTAGCTCTAAGTTACCTGTGTTTCCTCTAAATTCATCTAAATTGATTCTGTAATTGTAGGCTTCTCCATTCATTCTGAAATTTGAATATTCAGCATATTCAATCGATCCACGAAAATCTTCTAAATCAATTCGAAGAGTCATCCTGTCTTGTAGAGTTAGGACTGTTATGTGATCATTACCTAAATCAAAGACAAAGAAATTTTACAGGAAAATACTTATTTCGTTATTTAGATTACTTTTACAATATTCAGTTTTGAAAAGCCTAAATGGAAGAAAACTCCAGGTCTCGATCAAATCCCGGGAGAACTGTTGCAAGCTTCAGAAGATGATTCAGAAACTGAATTGTTTAAATTATCAATCACATATAGATTAGCGGAGGAATCCCAAAAGATTTTGAAACAAACAAAATCATTATGATTGCCTGTTGGAGCTCAGGAGCGCAAAGATCACAGGATGCTGAGAATTGTCTCTCTTACCTCAAACATATTAACTAACATTGTCTGTAATCGTATGGAAAGGAGAATACAGGAAAACATTTCTGATTATCAGTTTGGATTCAAAAGAAATAAGGATACAACAGAAGCTAATCTTAGTCTATTATAGAAAAATCTCTGAGGGTGAACAAACCAGTCGATAGTCTTCAACCTAATAGAAAAAGCCTTTGACAACATGGACTGGAACATTTTATTCAGGTGCTGAAAAACAGAAATATGGATTATAATGGCCGGAGAATAATATATAATATGTTTTAAAACGAAACTACAGTTATTGGGAAGAAAGGTATTGAAGACATGATTGAAAAAGGAGTCCGACAGGAATGTAGTCTCTCCCCACTGCTATTTAATATATATTGAAGAAGATCTAAAGGATTTCTCACACGAATAACAAGAAAGGCATCAAAAGACTTAATGGAAAGATCTATAACACAATTCGATATGCTGATCTCCAAGAAGCTCTAGAAAATCTGGATTAACTTTTGAAGAGCAAGTGTAGGATAACAATTAGTGAAAAAAAGACAAATGTCGTGAAGTGCACCAGAGATGGAAAGCTGAACATAAGTACCTTGTGAAAAAGAACAGCACAAAGAACAGGTTAAAGAATTCACTTAGTTAGAAAGCGTCATTGTTGGAAGAAAAAAAAGGGACGTGACAGCAAGAATAACACAAGCTAAAAGTTCCTTCTACAAAAGAAATCGATTGTTAACGTCAAAAACTATGTCTTTGAAAGGTAGAAAGCAATTTACAAAAGTTATATCAGGAGCGTGGCACTATATGGAGCAGAGACCCTTCAAAAATTGGATAAAGAGAAGTTCCAATCATTTGAAATGTGGTGCAATGCCGAATGGTGAAAATAGCAAGGATGTAGATAATTTTAAATGAAGTTTTGAGAAGGATAGAAGAAAGAAGAGAAATTTTATATACTATAGAAATAAGAAAAAATACTTAGGCCACCTCCTGAGACACTGTGAATGGATCACCATTTTGATTGAAGGAATGACGGAGGGAAAACATAGAAGGGGGAGACCAAGAATAGAAATAATTGAAGGAAATGAAATCAGATCGACCCTATAGGGATATAAAGAAACTAATAGAGACCCGAAAATTCTTATAGGGACCACATCTAACCCACTAACACTAGGATTGAGGAGAATAGTTGATTTTAACTTGTATCAAATTTGTAAAAAACTAAAATTAGATGTCTTATTTACAGTATATCATCCCATTCGAAGAAATCAAATGGATTGTTGAACAAATTGAAAAAAAAAAATATAATCGATAATATTCAAGGAAATTAAATATGGTATCTATTGTCTATAATTATATTACTCTTTTAACATTAATTATTCTGCTTCAGTTAAGAGCACTTTACTCTGAAATCAAACGCTTTATTAAAAAACCCAAACAATTTGGTATGATGTAATGAATATTATATTTTTTTTGTAGCAAGACTTGATAAATTAAATTCAAAAGTTTTCCTTTTAAGGTTTTTTTTTTTTTGGTCAAATTTCTGAAAAAGAGTTTCAGAGAAAATTGTAGGTAGGAACTAAATTGATAAACAGCAGAAGTTTACTTGAGTACATTCATGGGAATTCCACAATTTGTTTTAATTTCCACATCTTTTTTAATTCAGGATTACACCTGTATGACCAATGGACAATGCATTGTGATCTATTCACAAAATTCTTCATATCGGAGTTAATGAGAAAGAATATTCTCATCATAATGAGTCCAACAAGTCTAGTTTTAAGCTTTTGTTTTTATTCCCATTCATTTTTTAAAGCCCCCATAAAAAAGCTTCGTTACCACTGATTGAGAGATTTTGCAAACATTTACTAGAAATAATATGCAAAGCATTTCAATACCTAAAGTTATAACCACAGACATAACCAGGATTTTGGAATGACAGGTTTAATGATGGTTGATAACAAAATAAGCAAAAAAGATGATGTCTTATGCTTTTCGCTAGGTTGTAGGTTATTAGTAGATACATTGCTTCACTAATGTGTGAAAAGACAAACAAGATTATCCTTGAAATAAATATATAGTTTTGTTTTTGTGATTGATAATTTTAATATTATTCGTATCCAGAGAATACCTGGATTGTTGAGATTTTTTTCTTAAAGTACTTGATATCAAAGCTAGACTAATAACTCTGAGCTGTTTGATGCTGCATTTTTTGAATTATTAATCTAATCTAATCTAATTGAAATTACCTAACCAGAATTCTTTATTTAAGATTCCGAATCCATTTTTGTAATCCGACCAATTCCGGAAGAAATTCTCTCTCGGTTCACCAAAGTCATCTCTTCTCTGAAACACCTAAAACAAAAATTAAAATATATAATAATGAGTAGAAACACATGTTGAGTGCACACGTGATTACATTGCACAACTAAATGACAGAATTTTGAAGAATCATTATTAATTATACATTGATTCTTCAATGCTGTTGGAATCATTTGGACAGTTCGTATTTCATAGTCCATGAAGAAGCTTTTCCGAAATTTGGTTCAAATTCACGAGTAGAAAAAAGCAAATCAGAGACAAGGTAATTAAAACTTTGGGCTAAAGCATAAAATTAATGGCGACCGATTAATAAAATAAAACCTACGCTTACATTGGCGTGTGCAGAATCAATTTCAAAAAATTAAAACAATTTCTACAACGAAACGTCCAAGACAGGAATCGAACTTGCAACCTTCTGATTCGACGTTAGACGTCTTATCCGTTAGATGATGCAGACCTCTTTCCAAATATTGTTAAGCATCGCTTATCACTCCCTTACTGTGTGTGACATTGAGAGAAAAGCCAAGGAAAATAATGGGTTGCTAAAAAAAGTGAGGTTTGAGAATTTGTCCCTGGACAACTAGCGTCTCGATCGACTGGAAATTAGGATATGCTTTAGTTTAGAGTATCTATTATACAATGAATATTTTTTATATCTGCCTTATCAAGAAAAATCCTGACAAAGAAGACTGTTTCCGGAAACAATCGACTGTGTCCACAAACGGTCGAATAAAAATGTAGATTGTATAGTAGACACTCTAAAATAAAGGATATCCAAATTTCAAGTCGATCGGGACAATAACTGTCGAACCAAAAAATTCCCAAACTTCCGGTAAGAACAGTCGACTCTATCCGTAGTTTTCCGGATAGACAGAATTAAATACTCCATTCCTGCTGTGTTTGAGCCTCTGAACACGATTGGACGGACGTACAGGACAAACGCAATAGCTCCCAAATTGGTAGCAAAAAATCCAAAATGATAACAAATATACTATGATAAAAAAAAGATCTAGGCTTCATAAAGTTCGTAAACTTAAAAAAAAAAAATATTATAAACCTTAGAAATTCAAATTTATAATCTAACCGACACTGTATCGCACTTTGAGGTATCATCAAGGGTAAATCAAGTTGAAGAAGCCTAATAAAGCTGAAACAGCAGTCTCAGATTCCCGACACGAGAGTTCGGGGTGTGCGAACCTTTGTTTATTTATGTGCATTTTTAATTTTTTGATTTCAATAACTAATATCTTAGTTATAAGGAAAGGTCAACAATGTATGTACGTATTCATTGAGAAATAAACATTTCGGTACTAAATTCAAAAACCGCTTTCCAATATTTCTGTTACAGATCTTTTTCTTTGTTTTATTCATTTTTGCTCGATAATATTTGCTAAATAAATTTTAGATAACTCTGAAATAATCTCTTAATTCCTTGAGAACTATTCTCTTATATATTCATAGTGTATTAAAGTGTTAATTAATTTAATTTTTTAATTTTGATTTCATCGCAATTGGTAAATGCAATTACCTGGCACAGAATCCCAATAAATGCTTTATAAAAAAGGCCATTTAATTAATAAAATAGAATTTTCGAATTCTACAGAAAATTTGCTATAAAAAGTTATAAATTTATCGTACTTTTTGAAGTTTCAGAAACAAAGATGTAAAATGCAAATTTATTCTTTTTATATATACTGGACTACTATGAAAATATATACTTTACGATGAATGTTTTTAGAAATATAATGAAAAACATTAAAGAAAGAGAATAATATCCTTTATTTAAATACATTAATGCCAATGGATTTAAAAACTTCACTTAATGCAAATTTACATAACATCTTTCTTTTACTCTTAAGATAACATTGTAAAAATAATATAATAGAAAACAAATATTCCACTGAGCAATGAAAAACTGTATTCTCTTATAATTTCATTAGAATTTTCTACTTGAAAATCGTCCATTCAAAAATAAGATCTTTTCTTTGATTGAAAATTGAATCATTGTAAAAGTTCAAAATTAACTGCTGTTACCAAAATTCTGACAAAAAGATGTTTTTCCATTATCTTCTTTTGTTCTCTATTCTCTTTATTAAAAATAAATCAATGCTTTTGTGGGTATTTATTAACTTTATTTCGATGTTTTTTGAATATTTGCTGATTATAACTTACTGTCCATCCGCCTCCAACTGTCTTCATATCACAGTAGACTTGGAATGGAGTTGGGTTCGTTCTTCCTTTTGGATACACATTATAAACTCCATTTTTTCGAATTCCTAAAATTTCAATTATAAAATTGTAAAATTTATTATTATTATAAATTTGACAAACAATTTTTATTCAATTGTTAGAAAATACTTTGAAAGGATTTTTATTTAATACTCAAAAGAATGTCGGCTTCTATTCGGAATGAAAAGTTGGAAATTTCTGGGTATTCTTTTTTTTTACTCTAATTAAAAGTAATCGTTTTACTCCTTAGATTCTAATTTTAAGAATAAATTCGGATAAATAAGAAAAAAACACAATCAAGTTTTAAAATTCGTTAAACATTACCTTGTCTTAACTGAATTTCAAGACAATTGGAAGGTAGAAATAGATGGGTTTCCGTTTGTGTATCGTTTGAAAGTCCATGATCATCATTCTCCAATTGAAAATCTGATTCTGAAATAATTGCATTTAAAACAGTTTTAAATAAAAAATTATGAAAGGAAGTTTTAAATAAAGTTATCATATATTAACTTAAACATGAAAATGTTGTTTCTCTGTCAATGTTATTATATTTAACTGAGAAGAAAGTGTTTGAATAAAATTGCCATAAATTCTGTAATAAAAGCTTATTGATAATAAAAAGGTCGTTCTAATTTATATGAGATATTCTTTTTTACCATTGAAATTGCGATAATTTTTTGTGTATCTGAAATTCATTAACCATTATGAATGAAGTAATTGTCATTCATTTAAATATAAAAGAATATTTAGTATTAATTAAATTTGATCAAAATCTTATGGATGTTCTGAGTGAAATTTATTCATTTCGAAATACTTTTGTAGGCATCAGGAGAGAGTGATGAAGATGCCGACCCAAGGTCCATATCTTCCATCCATAAAAATCATCGGGTCTAATCTATATTACTAAAATCTTTTATTTCTCTGTCTGTCTGTGTGTCTGTCCGGCGCAGTTTTCTGTGAGAATGAAAAATAGAAAGAATTTTTTCAATGAAACATCCGCGACAGGAATCGAACCTGCAACCTTCTGATCCGAAGTCAGACATCTTACCCATTAGGCCATGGGAACTGCAAATCTCTTTTTATTACTTTTTTGACTTATCTGTCAAAACTGAACTGACTTTGACAGAAAAGTAACAATCTATATTACTAAAATCTTTTATTTCTCTGTTTGTCTGTCTGTCCGGCGCAGTTTTCTGTGAGAATGAAAAATAGAAAGAATTTTTTCAATGAAACATCCGCGACAGGAATCAAACCTGCAACCTTCTGATCCGAAGTCAGACATGTTACCCATTAGGCCATGGGAACTACAACTCTCTTCATATTGCTTTTTTGACTTATCTGTCAAAACTGAACTGACTTTGACTGAAAAGTAACAATCTATATTACTAAAATCTTTTATTTCTCTGTGTCTGTGTGGCGCAGTTTTCTGTGAGAATGAAAAATAGAAAGAATTTTTTCAATGAAACATCCGCGACAGGAATCGAACCTGCAACTTTCTGATCCGAAGTCAGACATCTTACCCATTAAGCCATCGGAACTACAACTCTCTTTATATTACTTTTTTGACTTATCTGTCAAAACTGAACTGACTTTGACAGAAAAGTAACAATCTATATTACTAAAATCTTTTATTTCTCTGTCTGTCTGTCCGGCTTAATTTTCTGAGAGAATGGAAAATAGAAATAATTTTTACAATGAAACATCCGCAACAGGAATCGAACCTGCAACCGTCTGATCCGAAGTCAGATGCCTTATCCATTAGGCCATAGGGACTACAACTCTCTTCATATGGTTTTTTGACTTATATCTCCTTTCCTTTCCCCCATCAATAAGGAATGTATTCAATCTTTTTTTTGAATCTCAACATTGTTTATTTATTTCACATCAGTCAGTTTATTTGTAATTCGAAACTGACAATTAGAACGACAATTGCCGAAACATTGCAATATTTTAAATATTCTTACTTAAGCAAATCCTATGTGATATTGAAAAATATGTGGGTGTACACGCCAGATGTTGGAGTAAAGAAAACAGAGTCAAGAAAGAGAGAAGCACTCTTTTTTTGAGGTGGAATACCGAAAAAATAAGTATTTGCAACTCAAAAACCATCAATAACTGTAACTCAAACGTCACTGAAAAGTGATAATTATAATTAAAATGAGAGTCAAAAAAGAATGATGCGATACTTCTATTAGATAGAATACTGAAAAATCACTATCTGTAGCTCAGAAACCATCAATATTTGGAACACAAAAGCCACTGAAAAGTGCCACTTAGAATAAAAAAAAGAGACTCAAAAAAGAAAGAAGCAATATTTCTATTAGATAGAATACTGAACACTATTGTAACTCATAAACCACTGAAAAGTATCATTTGGAATAAAAAAAAAAAAAAGAGTCAAGAAATATGAAGCAGTATTTCATTAGATAGAATACTGAAAAATCACTATTTGTAA
>JAFIDM010000002.1:30421791-30442615 GCA_023159025.1 Thereuonema tuberculata
AATTTTAGTTTTAGTTTCCTTGATGTAATTTGTGTGTGTGTGTGTGTGTGTGTGTGTGTGTTTTTTAATAAATAAAAAATTGTTTTCCGTTACATAAGGGAGGCTTCCGGAGCGAAGCGACGGGTAGCCGACTAGTATTTCAATAATATTAAAAATAAATGCGGGATCTATTTTGCCGCACTCGACCATTATCCCATTCGGTCTCCCTTAGTAGCACTACTCTTAGTAATTAATTTATATTGTGCTTTAAAAATTCAAAACAATTAATTCATCTTTCAAAATTATTATTAATTATGTTTTTAAAAATTTCGTTGCTTGAGGTTATGTGAGAATTATTTTTCTTTTGATTATAAATAGATTTCTAAACAGATTTCCAACTTCTTTTTATCTTGATGAAGAGCCTATTTAACGATTTCAAAATATACTTGTTCTAAACCTTATCTGAAGATTATTAAGAATTTTTACAATTAGAACGATTTCCTGTGTTTTTACATTTGACTTAGCAGAAGTTACGGCATTGAAACTATAAAATAAATAATCATAAATTTTGTAAAAAAAGTTTATTGATAATAAAACGCTTATTCTAAATTATATATTACTATTTTATATATTCCTATATTTATTACATTCATATATGTTGAATAAAATATTCTTATTCTTATTAATTGTAATATTCTTATAATATTCTAAAATATAATTATATTATCAGGTCCAGTCTCGGAGACTCGCGTTATTCTCGGAAAAAGATACTGAGGAGGTTTTCTTTTTGCTTTCCTCTGAAAGTCGTTACGGAATGACTTCAGATCTGATGGGAAAAATGAAGAAGCAGACAAACACAGAAAAGGAAATAAACATCCATGCCGACGCCGGTATTCGAACAGATTCCGACACATGTGCCTCGTGAGCGGCCTTCACGGTAACCACAAGGCTGTACCGGAACCTGCAATAGTATTGTATATAATATTAAATATAATCCATTAATATTATTTTATAATATGATTGATTGGAATCTTTGCTTTGCTAAACTAGAAGGGCTAGCTTTGAGTTTTGCCTGTTCGATATTATATTTAATTATAACAGTTTATATTATAATATAATAAAGTTTAATATAATAAAGTTCATAATAAACTCGAACAGTTTATATTATAATATAAACTTATTCATTTTTTCAATTTATTATACTTATTATATTCTTTGTAGCAGTGTGATAATTGAGTTATTTCTAAAATTCACTAAATATTTGTAAGTTAAGTATTTGTAATCCTGAAATATTTAATATTTATGAATTTTGCTCAAAATCTTAGGACCATCAAAGTGGAATTCAATTCATTCACTCTTTTTTATTTTCTTATCTTCTGGATATTCAAGGCAATCTCACTAATTATTATTGGAAAAAAGTTTTTTGGGGTCAGGGGCAAGTGATGAAAATGCAACTCCAATATCATCTCTAAGTGATACTAATGTTTATAATCAGTTTTACTGCATTCTACAAATTTAGAACAATTAAATGATCACACATTATATATTTTTTAATGTATATATATCTGGAAATGTTCTTGCTTGAGAATGTGTGAGATTTATTTGTATTTTAATTTTAATGTTTTCTCAAAAAGATCCCTTTTATTTTTTATCTTGACGAAGATAATGATTTGAAAAGATAAATATTCTAAACATGCTCTAAGGATTATTCAAAATCATTACAATTAAATGGGATTTCGAATTCAATCCGGCGTTACACTAACAATTGGCGAATTTTATTTCTATTAATAAATCTTAATTGTAAAAATCTTCATAGAAATAACTTATTTGATTTATTTATTGATCTGAGACTAAATCACAGGTAATTACTTTTCCGTCAACCACTTTTTCTTTTTATGTCTTAGAAATGGAAACATCTGTAATTCACTTCTCGGATATGAACTAAATGCTAAAATGAAGATTTTAAATTTTACAACACATAGCTTTCAACTCATGAAAAATCCATTTACTTTAGGACAGTGTTTCTCAACCTTTTAGTACTTGCGACCCAATTTTCAATCACATCTCTCATCGCGCCCCCCGAAAAAAAAAAACCCCCCAAACCTATCTGTTAAACAAAAAAAAAAAAAAAAAACCCTCCAAACCTAGTGTTCAACCAAAAAAAAAAACAAACCAATTTTTCACCAATATTAGTTCAACTATTTCTAATCGTATTTCAGAGAATTAAAACGAGGAACATGCAATGAGACCAGAGGGTAACCTTCAGCTACAACCATCTGCTGATTACTGGGGAAATCAATCCGGATTTATATTTATTCTAGAACTAACTGTGATAACCGGAAGGCTAAAGTACAGTTGCAAAGGTTTACGGAAAGTCTAATGTCTAAATTGGAAGCAGTTACTAAGCAGAGTCACTAAAGTTGTTTCTATGACTATTTTGTATTCTTCAATTTTCTATAGTTTAAATATAATATCATTATTACTTCTGTATTATCTACTAAAGTTTGGCTATTAGTGAAATGTGATGTATTTAGAAAATCTTTTGATCCTTTTCTTTTTATTTTATAAAATTTATGTCCTGAACTAAAATACGAGTAAGATTAGACAATGTTTAATTTTCTAGAGTCAAATATATGCTATTAATGTATGCTATTCTATTCTTTTTATCAAAAATCGTAGTTTCAATGCGTTAATTTACGATTTTTATTCAAATGTAATCTATTTTAGTAATGAATTTAACATTTATTTTAATTTCATTATAAATTAAAAACATTACAAGATGACGATTTTTTTTTTCGCTATCAGTAAACAGAGCCTTATAAGAAATATATGGCTATAATATATTTATAAATATATATATTTATAATTGTTAATTTAGTGATGCTAATATTATTCGTTTTGAAGTATTATTGACTAATATATTTTTATATAATATATCTTTTTAATAATAATTGTTATTTAAGGCTTCCTGTATGATTTGAAATTTTAAAATTTCATCACTATATTGATTTAACTCTGAAGTTGATTAAAAGTGATGTAATTGTAATAATTATAGCATTAAATGCAATTATTAAATATTTATTCTGAAACTGAATGAAGTCATTTTAAATTTGAATTTTCAATAAAGTTATTTAATCTGTTTTTCCGCGACAGATACAAGTGCTAGCATTTCTTTTTATCGTATAATAATTTAAAAAGTGTTCGCAAGTAATGATGAATACATATTGGAATTAAATTGGAATTAAATCTGTAACAATGTCTCGTATTAATTTTTGAAATTTATGCCCAATCCTCAATACCAACGATTTATAAGATGGTGTTAAACAGAAAAAGATTAGGAAAAATTACATAATTGTAAATAGAGAGAACTAATATTCCAAAATTAAGTAACTGAAAAAATATGTACTACGCAGACTTACTTCAATATTTCAACTTTTTCATCAAAAGTTTTCATCAGGAATATATTACATAAATGAGAAGAGAATGATTAAATCACTCTTCTTCTACATAAAAACAGAAACAGAATAATAATCATGAATTGAATCTCACGTTACACTTACACCTCATCTCAGATTCAACTTGCAGGGAAAACAGGCTTCTGTATTTTGCCGCGAAAGAAATAAGTCCCACTTGCCGGCTTAGCAAAGTATTGTCAGATGAGACATAAAACGTTCTAAATATGAAATTTCATTTTTCTAAAGTAATTCAATATCAATCTGTCTTTTCGTTAGGCAATAATATTTTGTATTTATTCTCCGCCAATCAAAATGCTTTTTAATCAAAACAAACAAAATGGCGTCTAGCGAAACTTATAAGCTACGAACACCGGACTTTTGTCGGATTTGCCCCCGGGGGAAACATCTTTCAGGTCAGACAAAGTACATGCTAATGCATATTTACGGAAAGCTTCGTGAAAGTAATAAAGAGAAAACCAAAGAAGATATAATAGAAATGGTTAGTGAGTTAACTGGAGTCAGTGTGAGAACGGAGTATTCAATGAAGTCGGAGTTCAAGAAAAGGGGAGAATTCAAATCTCCAGTAAAGAAAAAGATTCGTCGTTCGCTAAACTTCTGCCAATCAAGTAAGTTGTCTTCTCATCCACGGTATGATGATTTTGTAAAAACAGCTGTTCGACGGATAATACATTCATTTTTCTTCCGAAATGAAGTTCCAACTGTAAATAAAATTTTTAGGGAAGTAGCCTACATAACAATCCAGATTTGCCCGAAATCCCCAGACCAACATTACATCGAATGATGGGAGATCTTGGATTCAGATACTTAAAAAAAAAATGTATGATTGTCAATGAATATCAACTATTCATTTCAGAAATGGAGACTAAAACTTAACAAAAAAAAAAAAGGTTATCTATTATACAAGGAATTAAAAAGGTTTAAATATATTATACAAGGGGGAAAAAAAAAGATATTTTCTTTTCTAATTGATTAAATAGATTGCTGTTGGCCTTATATATATAATAATAATTATGTATATGATAATAGGTATCTACAAAATTCTTTTTTTGATATAATATAGAATACAAATATTAAAATCATTTATCATAGATCATAAAAGTAATGGAGGAATGAATCTTTTAGATTAAAGTTGTAGAAATACTCCAAATTTCCAAATTCCTGAACTAAAAAAAAAATTTAGATGGATTCTAAAAATCATATATGAATTTATAAATAGATATTGTGTGTGTGTAAATATGTCTTTGTAAATAATTGTAATAAAATTTCTCTAAAGTAATACATTCAAAAGTTTTTGATATAAATATTTCTTTGCCAATATATATTTATAATATGTGGGTTATGTATCTATACAAATAATTAACGACACAACAGAAATATTAGGAACTAATAAAAACAAAATATTCTGCATTAATGACAAAACCATAATTTTATTTCTAAGTTTCTGTTCATAATTTGATATTTTCAATAAAAGCTTCATTTTTATGAATTTTTATTCTTAAAATCTAGATATTTAAAAAAAATTAGGACGAAATTTAAGTATTTTTTTTCCCTAAAATTGTTTTAACACAACCATCTTGAATTCCATTTTAAAAGCAATATATTGATACTGACATCTTGTGCTCCTTATGGCGGAAGGATACATAGCGTCATTTTGTAAGCCGTCTGCAAATTGAAAACGAGATTAACTTTAGTAACATACAGTACATAATAACCATACATTGTAACCCAACTAACAAGTCTTGTATCGATTGTTGACAACATGCAACGGTTGTTGCTAAATTAATTCAATATAATAAAAAACGTTGTCAACAAAACGCTACATATTCATAGTAAAGACACATTATAGAAATCTACTGACTCTTATTTTATAACACGTATTAAGAGTATAAATCATCATTACTTATAAATTTAAAAATAAAAACATATACTGGTTCTTACTTTATAAAACATATTGAAGAATCAATACAATCAACATTAATTTAGCAACAACCGTTGCATGTTGTCAACAATCGATACAAGACTTGTTAGTTGGGTTACAATGTATGGTTATTATGTACTGTATGTTACTAACAAGGAGAGGTCACAATTTGTACGACACAGAAATTCATGCCCTTTTGGGAGATGAAAGTACTCATGAAGTACTTCAAAAATATACCAGGTTTTAGGGTCCAACACTCAAGCATTTTGGAGATATTTGATGATTTTTGGAGTGTTTTTTCTGTTTAAACATAAAAGCTTCTTCCCTCCCAATTCGTAAAAGAAAGTTCAGCTATAGCTCAGTCGTTAAGATGTTGGATTGTAAAGCTCGAGGTCGTAGGTTCAAGTCAGCTATCTGACGAAATTTTTTTTTTTTTATAAAAAAAAAATTTTTTTTTCAATTTTTTGGAAATTTTTTTTTTTTTTTAAAAAAAAACTTTTTTTCTTCATTTTTTAATTCATGTCTTATATGTTAATGCAGTTTCTTTTCTTTTTGTCTTTCTGTCTGTCTGTCTTTCTGTGTGTCTGTCCGGCGCAATTTTCTGAGAGAATGGAAAATAGAAATAATTTTTATAATGAAACATCCGCGACAGGAATCGAACCTGCTACCTTCTGATCCGAAGTCAGATGCCTTATCCATTAGGCCATAGGGACTACAACTCTCTTCTTATTGTTTTTTGGCTTATATCTCCTTTCCTTTCCCCCATCAATAAGGAATGTATTCAATCTTTTTTTTGAATCTCAAGGTTGTTTATTTATTTCACATCCGTCAGTTTATTTGTAATTCGAAACTGACAATTAGAACTTTAATTGCCGAAACGTTGCAATATTTTAAATATTCTTACTTAACCAAATTCTCTGTGATATTGAAAAATATGTGCGTGTACACGGCAGATGTTGGAGTAAAGAAGACAGAGTTAAGAAAGAAAGAAGCACTCTTTTTTTGAAGTGGAATACCGAAAAAATCACTATTTGCAACTCAAAAACCATCAATATTTGTAACTTAAACGTCACTAAAAAGTGACAATTATAATTAAAATGAGAGTCAAAAAAGAATGAAGCGGTACTTCTATTAGAATGAATACTGAAAAATCACTATTTGTAACTCACAAACCATCAATATTTGGAACACAAAAGCCACTGAAAAGTGTCAATTAGAAAAAAAAAGAGACTCAAAAAAGAAAGAAGCAGTTGTTCTATTAGATAGAATACTGAACACTATTGTAACTCAAAAAACCACATTTGGAATAAAAAAAAAAAAGAGTCAAGAAATAAGAAGCAGTATTTCATGATGTAGAATACTGAAAAATCACTATTTGTAACTCAAACACAAAAACACTGAAAGGTATCAATTGGAATAAAAAAGGAGAGTCAAGAAAGAAAGAAGCACTATTTCTATTAGGTAGAATACTGAAAAATCACTATTTGTAACTCAAAAACCATCACTATTTCTAACTCCAAAACCACTGAAAAGTATCAATAGGAATAAAAAAAAAAAAATAGTGAAGAAAGAAAGATGCACTATTTCTATTAGATAGAATACTGCTCAGAAGTTAGACGTCTTAGCCATTAGACCTCAAGGCCTACATTCTAATCTCTATAAAAAAAAAATATATAATAGATATATGAATTACACGCTGGTTCTAAAAGCAGTCGTAGATTGAGAGAATATAGACATCAAAAATTAAATTAAAAAAAAAAAACTTTTAAAAAATTTTAGTTTTAGTTTCCTTGATGTAATTTGTGTGTCTGTGTGGGTGTTTTTTAATAAATAAAAAATTGTTTTCCGTTACGTAAGGGAGGCTTTCGGAGCGAAGCGACGGGTAGCGGACTAGTTTTAGTTTAGAATCTGCTTTAGTTTTTTAGAATCTGCTTCTGTACGATGTGGTTTGTGTCAAAAAAAAATATTTTGTTTCTTTTTACATTAAATACCATAATCAACAATGTTTAAAATCAGTGTAATAATGTATCAAATATGTTGATAATGCAAAGAATCATTGGTGCAGGCTTGATTTAGGAGAGGCAAAGTGAATCGCCGTTCCGGGCAGCATGTTTAGTGAAGAGGCAACAATTTTTTGTTAATTTTTTTTTTTATTTTAACACAGAAGCCTGGGAAGTAATGATGTCATAGACAGATGTCTGAAGATGGACTGTGATACAAAAGGCAGAAGGGAGGGCTAAAAGGAATGGATACATAAAAATATATCCTCTCCAAACAAATCCTTGATCTGGAAAACACAACTACATTAAAGAAAAAAATTAATTCAGAAGATTATGTTATGAATCATATTTCATAATCAAATGCGATTCATATAATCAATCCCTCCCAATATCTAATATCAGAAAATATTTTATTCCTCAACACCATTCCAGAATCGCAACCCCACTAAACTATTCCCAATAATTAAATAATTTCCCTTCCCTTCAACCATTGAGAAATGGTTTACTAATAGCTTCCCAACCATGGATCTCCTCTGTATTACAACCCCAAGGCCTTAAGCTCACCCATCCCCCCCCTCCCCTTTCCTCCCTTGCCGGAATTTCCGTTCACTTTGCCTCTTCTAAATCAAACCTGCACCAATGATTCTTTGCATTACCAACATATTTGATACATTATTACACTGATTTTAAACATTGTTGATTATGGTATTTAATGTAAAACAAACAAAACATTTTTTTTTTTTGACACAGAGCACATCGTACAGAAGCAGATTCTTTACAATCACACAGATTCTTTCGCAGTCCATCAGGAAAACAAATTTAATTTACATTATAAAAAATCTCTTTCACTTATTAATTTGGAAGCAAATCAAGTATATTATATCATTGCTTTGAATATTGGTGCAGACAACTGAAAATGTATAATTGAATGTATTTTAAGTGCATCCTTCCGTGAACTTATTTGTCTTCCTGTCTGCAGAAGAAACGAACTGTTTTGCAGCCAAAAAAAAAATAAATATATTGATAAGCAGATTTTATTTTTCTAAACTAAAATTATGAAAGTTAATAGATTTATATATTTTTAATTTTATTTTTATTTCTGCCTATTAGAAAAGACACGAAAAAGAAATAAAGAATCAGAAGCAAAAAGGCATTGTAAAAAAAGAGAAGAAAATTTAAAAAAAAAGAAAAGAAACTGCATTAACATATAAGACATGGATTAAAAAAAGAAGAAAAAAAAGGTTTAAAAAAAAAATAAATTCGTCAGATAGCTGACTTGAACCAACGACCTCGAACTATACAATCGAACATCTTAACGACTGAGCTATAGCTCCACTTCCTTTAACGACTTAGGAGGGAAGAAGCTTTTATGTTTAAACAGTAAAAACACTCCAAAAAATCATCAAATATCTCCAAAACGCTTGAATGTTCGACCCTAAATATATTTTTGAAGTACTTCATGATTACTTTCATCTCCCAAAAGGGCATGAATTTCTGTGTCGTACAAATTGTGACCTCTCCTTGTAAGTGTAACGTGATATTCAATTCATGATTATTATTCTGTTTCTGTTTTTATGTAGAAGAAGAGTGATTTAATCATTCTCTTCTCATTTATGTAATATATTCCTGATGAAAACTTTTGATGAAAAACTTGAAATATTGAAGTAAGTCTGCGTAGTACATATTTTTTCAGTTACTTAATTTTGTAAATAGGGAGAACTTTTTGAGAGGTTTTTAGATAAATCAATGGTACTCATTTGTTTCAATATCTCTGTGAATGTTATAGATATTAATTTTTTCAATTAAGTTCATAGAACCTTCATTTGGAAAGTGGATGAAATTTCAGTATCTCACTGACTGCTTCGATGATCGATTGTGGCGCATCGCTTAAATAGCATAAAATCTATTTCTATTTAGGAAAATATTGATACATAGAGGGTATTAAGTAATGAAAAACGATGTAAAACAACCATTTAGCAACTACTTTAATTACATCCTTTCAATTTACGTAAATTAGACAAAAATGAAAACGTGAGCATCTCGGAGACCGTCTCGGAGATCCGGAATGTCTCGGGACGTCCAATTGACTTCCCTAGACAAAAAAGAAAATGTGAGCATCCTCAATATTATACCTAATATTTGGTAACTTATTTGTATTTCTGTGTCTTATGGTTTCGGAGGAGATAGGGTCAGAAAAAAAAATTCTTTTAAAAATGTAGGCAGTTATTTTTAAGTATCAAAATCTTCGATGTTTAACATTTTGTTAAAATTTATTTTCACATAATTTTTGTTGAAGTTCAAAGATTATTATTTTAAATTGGATCATACTTAAAAGTTACAATTAGAAAATTAAAATGTTTCATTTATTTATATACAAAAATATTTGAAGTTTTTTTTTTTTTTTTTTCTATTTATTTTCATTGTTGGTATGCAGTAATTTACTTAAATCATATGCAAACTTATTTTCAATGTTCAACGCTTGGAATTGACGTCAATATTTAGTGAATAATAATTATAAAAAATTACTGAGATATTTGAATTTATGCCGTTGCGGTCAGTGTGCCGATACCCGGATTCGAATCCCGGTCGTGGCATGGATGTTTCTTTCTTCTTCTGTTTCTCCTTCTGTCCGTTCCAGCGGGTATCACTTGATGCTGCCTCCCTTGGCATACTCTGGGCAACGATTCGTCGGTTAAAGGCATCATATCTCGCCTCTAGTTGTGGCGTAAAGAAAAGTGATCAAGCTACAAGCCCGGGCATTTATAAAAAAAAAAAATAAAAAAAAAAAATATTTGAATTTATGAAAAAATAAAGAAATTATAGAACTGAAGATTATAAACATGAAATAAAGAGAAGAAAAATTAAATATATAGTAATGTGAGCTTTTATTTTTGTCTTTTGGAATTAGAAGGAAAAATTGAGTCGAGATCAGTGAAACTTAATATGATAAAAACATTATAGATGCATTTTCAAATTTCCGAAATTTTCTGGTTAATATTATTAAAGAATAATGCATTAAAACGTGGTAATTGTGAAAAAATATCTTTTAAATTTTTTTAACTAATATTGAAAAATTTGATTTTTATTCGAAGTTTTATTATTTGTTTGTTTAAACATTATAACTTACAGTTTGTGTTTATTGTAGGCCTTTAGTGGAAAAAATATTTATCTGAAATTCTAAATACGATGCAAATAGATTTATACAATGAATTAAGTAACCTATTTTTTTGTATTCGTTTTTATTATTTAATAATTAGATTTTTTTTTAAATATTTAATTCATTAGTTGATTTTTAACGTGCGTAATTAACTTGAATCACAGGTTTGGACCATCGCACTTAATAAAAATTACATTTAAAAAAATAAAACATGATTTAAAAGTTTAAAACGAGACTTTGGATTCGATCGACAGAATCGCTGTCAAGTAAGATATGATATTAGTTCCAGAACTTTTAAGCTTGTAGGGAATTAATACCCTTACTTGATTATCTATCTGACATCATCCCAGTTTTAACACCCCTCGCTGGTCGTCGATCTCTACTATGCCATCCCTAGCAATGGAATGTCCCAATCTCATGCCTACGGCTACAAGAACTTAACTTTTTGTCCTTTTTTCTTGTTTTTACTTCTCATTTTAAATCGCCTGACGAACGGGATCGTTCTCGCATTCCCGATAACATGTTGCAATTTCTTAATTAATTATAGTATATATGTAATTTCTAAGTGTGCTTAGTTCCTTCTTTCATAAAAATTCTTCTATTTTACAAATTTTTAATTCTTTGAGTCTTGTGGAGTTTAACTCCATCATATAAATCGGTGGCATTGGGTATTGGTTAGATCCCAGAATTTGAATATAAATTTTAAAAATTTATAAAAGATGTTATTATAGATTTAACTCCAAAATCTTACATACAGTCAGACCTACTTGCGAACATATTTTAATTTGTAATAACATTTTTAAAAATGCTATTGATTCTGTTGTACAATAACATTGAGAATTATATTTAAAATTCAAATTTACATAATTTCTTTCACAAAAATGAATACCTTGGATTTAGTAGGTAACTCAATAGTCATTATAATAAAACCTTTAATCAATTTCAATGTAAAGGGAATATACACTCCCGTGCAACTAAATCGACTCACCCCTTCAGAGCGTACAAAAAGGCGTATGTTTTTTAAATGGCTTAACCGATTTTCAAAAAACATTTTTTTTTGAAAGCCTAATGTTTTTACTTTACAACGACACCATTATCATTAACATCTATACAATATTTTCCAAATGAATGATCTGAACGTAAGCGTAGCAAAATGCAGTCTGAACGGAAACCATGAGTTGCGCGCCGCACTCCCCTATAAAATCCGACGTGGACCGATATTTCTTATCAGTCGCTTATCAGACGTTCATCTGTACACATCACTGCAAGTTTAATTCATTGTTTTCACAAACCCTTGGATACTACGCCAGAAGACGCCACAAAAGTTGTTGCTTTGTTGCAAGCAGGCCACAGTCAACGAGAAGTCGCTCGTCAACTAAACTTGAGCCAATCTGCTGTCTCAAGAGTATTCAGAAGGTTACAGGAAACTGGTACCTTCACTCGGAGACCATATACTGGACGGCGCCGATGCACATCTGAGAGGGACGATCGCTTTACCGTTTCACCTTCACTGCGAAATCGCCATCTCACGGGCATCGATCTGCAACAGGAGCTGAGTCAAGTTCGTGGAGTAGCTGTTAGTCAGTGGACAGTCAGAAGACGCTTGAAGGAAGCCAACCTCACTCCAAGACGGCCCGCTAGAGGCCCAAAATTGACCGTAAGTCACCGCACAGCACGAGTCGAATTTGCTCGGGAACACGTCAATTGGAGCATCGAGCAATAGCGGTCCGTCCTATTCACTGATGAGAGCAGAATGTGTCTCCATGGTAATGATAGGAGAGGCCGGGTCTACCGGCGCTCCAGAAGAGCGATTTTCACAGTGCTGTTTTGCTGAAACAGTCCCGTACGGCGGCGGTTCCTGCATGATATGGGCTGGCATATCCCTTGAGGAAAAAACAGATCTTTTTTTCATACCCGGAGGGGGGGTCTGACTGCTCGACGATATATTGAGGACATTCTCCTGGATCATGTTGTGCCCTACGCAGGATATATCGGGGAAGACTTCATGTTGGTGCATGACAATGCCCGGTGTCATTCAGCACGTACCACTCGGCAATTCAATTCATCGAGACGATGGAGTGGCCAGCCCTCAGTTCCGACATGAATCCGATTGAACATTTGTGTGACGAGCTCAAACGGAGGGTCCGAGCCAGTAATCCGGCACAGTCTAATATCAACGAGCTCAAGATTGCGCTGGAGGAGGAGTGGAATGGGATCCCCCAAGATTTGTCAAAACCTTAATAGGGTCTATGAGGAATCGCATGCAAACCGTCGTATAGGCAAGGGGAGGCAATACCAAGTATTGATTAATAAAAGTTTCCTTGTTTTGCTTGAATTTTTTGTTGTAATTTAATTTTAAGTATCTACAATTTTTTTCCTAAGCTTGCATTTTGCTTGCGTTTTCATTCAAAATGCATTATAAAACAAAATATTGTACAGATTTTAATGATAATGGGTCATTGTAAAGTAAAAACATTAGGCTTTAAAAAAAAATGTTTTTTGAAAATCGGATAAGCCATTTAAAAAACATACGCCTTTTTGTACGCTCTGAAGGAGTGAGTCGATTTAGTTGCACGGGAGTGTAGTAATGATATTTGCATTTCACATCAGAGAGAAAGTCGAATAAAATTATCATTGTTTATAGTACATTAAAATAAATTGGTTAACCATACTTCAAGAGCAATAATATCAGCAATACTAAATTAACTTACTGAAAGTTTAGTTCTAATACGAATACAGTAGAGCCCCGATTATCCGCGGAATTGCGTGGCAAGGTCTTCGCGGATAACAAAAATCGCGGTTAACCCGAAAAAAGACTAAAAATGAGGTGTAAACACGAAAAAAAATATTTCACTATTAAAAACTACGTTTTATTGTACAAAAAACATAATATGTAAAACTTTTAAAATATGTACAGTAAAGCAGAAACCTTTGCTCTACGTTTGCATCCACAAATTCCGAGAAGGCCTACAGGATCACGATATACAATAAGCCTGTCAGTAATTTTCGATCTTCGCACTGTAGGTCCTATTGTATTTTCCCTGTTGTTGGCTTGGTTAAAATTGGTTGTTTTGAAGTTCGTAATTAAAAAAATTGTTCGCGGCACTCGCGGATAATCCGTACCGCGGATCATCCGCTCGCGGATAATCGAGGTTCTACTGTATTTACTTATAGGAAATGCTGATAAAATCATAGTTATAATTTGTATTGAAATTAAAATAATTTTAAAATAATTAAATTCATTACTAAGATTATGAATTTGAATAAACTAAAATGATGATATTAAAGAATAGAATAGCTCCTACCAGTGGTGTATATAGAATATATTTTCGGGGGGGGGGGCCGACACCCCATGGAAACCTATCTGTTCAACCAAAAAAAACGTTCGGAGGACATATCTTCCTTATTTCGGGAGGGGCCCGGGCCCCCTCGGCCCCCCCTTATATACGCCCCTGGCTCCTACTCTAAGAGTAATTCGATTGCTGCAATATTAAGAATTCTGTACCAATTCGAATATGTTTTACAAAGAAAATTTACATCACATTTTATTTGATAGCGAAGCTTATTGGAAACTACAGAAGAAGCAGTAATTCAGTTCCATTTATATGTAAATCAATATAGAATGAATAGAGAATTGAAGAATGCAAAGTAGACATAAAAAAAAACTTAGTAAATAATGAAATGAATTACAAAATTTTAATTACTTAGTCCTAATTTTTAAGATTGAATCAATTTAAATAGTAAAATTCAAACTTAAACAAAACTTTAAGTGAAAATAAATTACTCATTTACAATATTGATGAAGTACAAATTGTATAATATTTAGGTTTAGCAAAGTAATATTCATTAATGATAGTCAACTAATATTCTAGGATATGGCATATAATAAAATTGTCTGGTAAAATTAATAGCACTCAACACTTAGTAAACTCCAAAATAAACCTTAATGATAAATTACACATTTTAGTTCAGTTAAGATAAATCAGTTCAAGAAATATTTCATCTTCATTCTTAAATAAATTTAAATAGATAAGAGTTCAATAGAACAGATTTTTCTTTTGAACCTTCTGTTCTTTTTAATTCCTTTCAACCTACTCTCGTAGGGGAAAGGATTTTTGCTGGCGACGAGAGACGCAGCAATTTATTTTCTTGCCTTTTGTTGTTGGTGGGTTATCGCCAGTTGCCGGAATTATATTGAAATCTTTATAACTGATTAATTTTTTTTGTTTGCTGAAAACCGTGCTAAATACAAATTAAAAATTGCCCACCTTATATAGGCACGAGTGATGTATGGATTAGAAACAACAAGTTGTTTCTAACTTGTTGTTTCTAATCCACACATCACTCGTGCTTATATTAGGTAGGCAATTTTTAAGATTAATTATATTTTTGAAAAATCGAAAATCATTAAAAAAATTATTATGAGTTCTTTTAATGTTTCTGCTGTCGCTACAACATGTGTTAAGAGTATTGATGGTTTTCTTTCAACCATAAACTGATCTCTCAATTCTTGAAGCTATCAGATAAAATTCAAATTAACAGAATTCCTAAATAGGTTTTCTAAAAAACATTCCCAACATATTCAAATATTTATTACTTTTACAACTGTAAACCAATATCATCTTTTTACTTGTACAATTAGTAATTTCATGATCATTTGTTCAATTCGAAACAAATAAAGTGAAAACGAGGCTTGTTCAAAGCAGAAATCAAAATGGAAATTTACTAATAAGAGGAACAAATTCAAGCAAACTTCTTTTAAAGCTGATAAAGTATAATTTATGGTAATAATGTATTTCAAGTACAATTCTCTAAAAACATAAGTAAAGAATTAGCTTATATTGGTAATATCTTAATTTATTCATAAAATTGGATCAAATGAATTAACTCTTAATTTTGTATCTTTTTTTTCTTATACTTATTAGTTCTTAATAATTTTTTTAACAAAGATAAACATCTTCTGGAAACATGATTAGCATATTTTAAGACAAACATATCTGAGGTCAAAAGCTGATTTTCTAAGGGAAAACTAATTTTTCAGATTTTCAAATGGATTTACATTTGGTAAGTTTCAGAATTATTCTTAATAATTTTTGAAGAAATGGCAAACCAGTTAGAAAATAATGATTGAGATTATAATGATTTTATAAAAAAAATTCTATTTGCATTTGCATAAGATATCTAAGCACAGAAGAGAAGAATATAACTTACATAAAAGGTTTTTAGATTGTTAGGAGAAAACTGTTACCAATATCTTCTTCAAGTGAAAAGAAACTAAACATTTTATTTTTACTAAACATTCCCTCTATTTATATATTTCAAGGATGACTTTAGAACTAGTTGACCACTGAGAATAATTCGCAAAAAAAAAAAAAACCAAAAAAAAAACACCTTTGAGAAATAATAAACAAATCTAACAGCTGTCGTGCATGTTAGTTAAACACATTATGAAAAGGTTGACCCTGAGGTTTACCAAATGACCATTTGTATACTCTGAAACCGCCATTGTAGGGAGGCGTTACAAGGATTAAATAAATTTTCCTGTAATTTTAAAACAAATTTAAGTTAAGTGGCTTCATGTTGTTTCTCCTTGGCTTTCTTCAATCCTTCTAAAATTAACTCTTCGAAGATTAAATCCAGGGAATAAATCTTTTTCAATATATTCAATTGTTGCCATCGAAAGGTTTCAATAAATATCGAAAATTTATTTATTATCCAATTTGTCGTTGATTTGATGTCAAATTTTTCTAGAACCTTTAATATCTTTCCGTTTTGTCATCTTTGAATGTCTCTTCAACAATTGCTACAATCAACAGAGAAATCACGAAACATTCAGTCGTATCATCTCACATTCGAAACATATAGTCGAATAATCTCACATCATGAAACATTCAGTTGAATCATCTCACATCACGAAACATTCAGTTGAATCATCTCACATCACTAAACAGTCATTCGAATAATCTGACATCACAAAACATTCAACACCTTTCACTTTATCTATAAATTTAAACAAGTAGTTGCATTGAATATTAATTTATGGCTACTGATTGATTTTGATATTTATGTCGAGAGGATAGTATTTTTCGATTACCTGAAGCCCACCTATATTGCGCAATCTCATTTACACGTGGACACCTTCAGAACTGAGTTTACGCCAAAGAACATGCCGTATATACTCCAATAAATGCCGAGGCTCTTATTGTCCTTGGTCTCAAATAAGCGCAGGGCTGCAGAGAGGACACGGCCAAATAGTAGCCGGTCTCTAACAGTAGCCGGGTCTTTGATATTTGCCTAGTGTAGCGGCACTAGTATGCCGCCTAAACGGTCATTTGACATTGCCTTTAAGATTCGCGCGGTGTAATACGCGAAAGAAACTTCCGGTGAGGCGGCCGCCCGTCATTGCAGATTCGGACGACGAATAGCAGCGAAAGGTACAAAAAGACATTGCCATTTATCTTTAAGAGTCTTAGGTAGCATGTGAAATTCAAATAAAGTAGCTGTTTGTAATATGTGTAAAATATTGCGTTCTGAAGGTTTTTGTTAATAATGGCCGGCCTCTAACAGCAGCCGGTCTCTATTAAGTGCCGGGAGCCGAGGCTAGTTTTGCAAATAAACGCCGGGGCCTCTATCGGAGCATATACGGCATATAAAATGTATTTAGGTATATAGGTTCTTTGCAGGGGCGTATATAAGGGGGGGGGCCCGGGGGCCCCGGCCCCCCCCGAAATAATGAAGGCATGTCCTCCCAACGTTTTTTTTTTTGGTTGAACAGATAGGTATTTATAGTTTTTTTGTTTTTGTCTTGTTTTGAATATAAATTCTATATACGCCACTGGTTCTTTGTATATACATCGCAATAGGCGGAAGAACATCTTCGACGGCATTTTGTCTGTAATTGCTGAATTGTATCTCTCTTCGCCTTAAAAGAAAATAAATTTTCTCGTTTAAAACATTTGTATATTACTACATTTACTACCCTTATCAAGACTCAAACGCCAGCTACGACTAAACCGACTCGACTTCCGATAACCAAAAAGTATAGAGAATTTCCGAAGAATCCAGGGGTCAAAAGCAGAAAATGAACAAATTTATTTTAATCCCTTTATATGGTTTATATATAAGTCTTGAAAAGAGATGCAACTTAACAGAACTAATTTGCACAATAATTTATTGAAATATATTTTAATTTTAGTGAACGTTGATCTGATTCCAGGAAATAAGAATTTGGATGAGGTGTCCATTATTTAAGCAAGTATTGACGTTTACAACTGATAGTATGAGACGCACACGTTAAAAAAATCACTTATTTATATAAAACAACAATTTTTTTTTTGAATTTCTATGCTAGCATTTTCTTTCTTTAATTTTCATTGGTATTAATTAAAAACGAAGTCAATATAGTTAAAAACTATTTGTTTTTTTTGTAATATTTGATGAAAAGAAAAGTGAAATTTATATTTTCTGTTTCAGTATTATCTTTGATAAGTTTCTTTTTTCGACTAATTAATATTGCTAATTAAAAATCATTGTTTTAGTTATTTAGCTGTTCACTCTTAATAATCTAAAAATCTCTTATATTCTGCTCTTCTGTGCTTCACATTTAAAAAAATTTTTATTTTTTATTTTTTATGAAATCACTAGTCGGCTACCCGTCGCTTCGCTCCGGAAGCCTCCACATATGTAACGGAAAACAACTTTTTATTTATTAAAAACACACACACACACACACACAAATTACAGCAAGTAAACTAAAACTAAAAGTTTTTAAAAGTTTTTTTTTATTTAATTTCTGATGTTTATATTCTGTCAATCCACGACTGCTTTTAGAACCAGCGTGTGAATCACATATCTATGATAATTTTTTTAAATTATTTTATGGAGATTAGAATGTAGTCCTCGTGGTCTAATGGCTAAGACGTCTAAGTTCGGAGCAGATGGTTGCATGTTCGAGTAACGTAGTGAATTTGAAGATATTATTTCTATTTTCAGAAATTACAACAATTGCACCAGGCAGACAGAGAAATAAAAGCTTCTAGTAATATAGATATACTTTTCAGTGGTTTTTGAGTTACAAAGACCATTGGTTTTTAAGTTACAAATAGTGATTTTTCAGTATTCTATCTTATAGAAATAGTGCTTCTTTCTTTCTTGAATCTCTTTTCTTAATTACAACCATTATCCGTGTGCAAATTGATTGACATAGATTTATGAGGAAGAGATATGTTTAGATGGATGTTTGTTAATATAGATGATGAATGAAGATCGTAGCTTGTATATGAAATTCTTGGCGACGAATTGATTGTGACTATTCTTTCGAGTGAAGATACCCAAATTCTGTTGACTTGTGACTCAAAGGCATAAAGTTGTGCGTGAGTGAAGACAACGTTCTCCAAATAGATGGCAATTTTATTTAGAGTCTGTCCTTGAGCTTTATTGTTAAATATCGTATAAGAAAGCCTGATCGGAAATTGCTTTCTTGTGAAAGTGAATAGAAGTAGATTATCACAGTAAAATAAAAGTAGATTATCATTTCGTTTCATAGATATCTTATGGATGAAAACAAAATCACCTTTGTGAGTTCCTGTTATAATTTCGGCTTCTATGAGATCATTATTGAATGAACGGCATTTAAGTTGAGTTCCGTTGCAGTGTCCAAACTTGGGATTGATTTTTTGCAGCAACATTATTGGAGATCCCATCTTCAATGACAAACGATGTTGAGGAATACCGCTGAGATTCAATGAGTTCAGATGTTCAGGCAGAGATGTTCGTGTTGTGGATTATCGGAAGTATCAATTTTATTCTCACTTATATACTCTCTAGTCTCACCCTGTATTCTTTGACTTATCACTCGATTGATGTTATCGACAATCTCGTTCTTTGGTAAGTTCTTAACTTTGACGGGATGCCAGGTATTTGAGTTACAAATAGTGTTTTTCAGAAATCTATCTCATAAAAAGGGTGCTTCTTTCTGTCTTGACTCTGTTTTCTTTACTCCAACATCTGCCATGTACACGCGCTTATTTTTCAATATCACATAGAATTTGGTAAGGAAGAATACTTAAAATATTGCAACATTTCGGCAATTATAGTTCTAATTGTCAGTTTCGAATTACAAATAAACTGACGGATGGGAAATAAATAAACAATATTGAGATTCAAAAAAAAGGTTGAATATTCCTTATTGATGGGGGAAGGGGAAGAAGAGATAAATCAAAAAGCAATATGAAGAGAGTTGTAGTCCCATGACCTAATGGATAAGACGTCTGACTTCGGATCAGAAGGATGCAGGTTCGATTCCTGCCGCGGATGTTTCACTGTAAACATTATTTCTGTTTCCCATTCTCAAACAATATTCCGACAGACAGACATACGGAGAAACAAAAAGATTTTAGTAATTTAGATTGCTACTTTATAGTGGTTTCTGAGTTTCAATACTGTTTTTTCAGTATTCTAGCTAATAGAAGTACTGCTTCTTTCATTTTTGACTCTCATTTTTATAGTAATCGTCACTTTTCAGTGACGTTTGAGTTACAAATATTGATGGTATTTGAGCTTCAAATAGTGATTTTTTCGGTATTCCACCTAAAAAAAAGAGTGCTTCTTTCTTTCTTGACTGTGTTTTCTTTACTCCAACATCTGCTGTGTACACGCACATATTTTTCAATATCACATAGAATTCGGTTAAGTAAGAATATTTAAAATATTGCAACGTTTCGGCAATTATAGTTCTAATTGTCAGTTTCGAATTACAAATAAACTGACGGATGGGAAATAAATAAACAATATTGAGATTCAAAAAAAAAAGGTTGAATATTCCTTATTGATGGGGGAGGGGGAAGAAGAGATAAATCAAAAAGCAATATGAAGAGAGTTGTAGTCCCATGGCCTAATGGTTTTACGGATCACCCTGTATCTCAGATAGGATATACAAAACAGAGTAATAATTAACGCAATCGGAAGCCTACACCCATAAAGATAGGTGATGAAAATAAAACTTAGCTTATGGAACCGCTGGGCCCAAGGAAAATTCCACAGCTAAAGCCCGATAAATATTATATCAAAAGAGAATTAAAGAAATAGTAAACAACTCAGGTATATCAAACAACAAAATGTATTTGAAATGAGCTTAATATAATACAATCACACACAACAAATCAAGACTAATGCAATAGAAATTACATATCAATAAAAAAAAATATATATAATAATAACACACACTGCTTTGTTCATAAATTCGGCATTTCTAACAGATTACAAATTAAATCGAAATTATTCAAGTTGGTAATTA
>JAFIDM010000002.1:30442625-30459360 GCA_023159025.1 Thereuonema tuberculata
GAAGAGATAAAAAAACATGGCGGATCCTGCGAGAAAAGATAAACAAGGCAAAGGTCACTTTTCCCCAACTAAGTGACATAACCACACAGAATTGCGTCATAGAAAGTAGGAGAAGAAAAATAAAATAAGGAAAATTAAAAAGACCGTAACAATGGATAAGACGTCTGACTTCGGATCAGAAGGATGCAGGGTCGATTCCTGCCGCGGATGTTTCACTGTAAACATTATTTCTATTTCCCATTCTCAAACAAAATTCCGACATACAGAGAAATAAAAGATTTTAGTAATTTAGATTGCTACTTTATAGTGGTTTCTGAGTTTCAATAGTGTTTTTTCAGTATTCTAGCTAATAGAAGTACTGCTTCTTTCATTTTTGACTCTCATTTTTATAGTAATTGTCACTTTTCAGTGACGTTTGAGTTACAAATATTGATGGTATTTGAGCTGCAAATAGTGATTTTTTCGGTATTCCACCTAAAAAAAAGAGTGCTTCTTTCTTTCTTGACTTGTGTTTTCTTTACTCCAACATCTGCCGTGTACACGCACATATTTTTCAATATCACATAGAATTCGGTTAAGTAAGAATATTTAAAATATTGCAACGTTTCGGCAATTATAGTTCTAATTGTCAGTTTCGAATTACGAATAAACTGACGGCTGGGAAATAAATAAACAATCATGAGATTCAAAACAAAAGGTTGAATACATTCTTTATTGATTGGGGAAAGGAAAGGAGATAGAAGTCAAAAAACAATATGAAGAGAGTTGTAGTCCCTATGGCCTAATGGATAAGGCATCTGACTTCAGATCAGAAGGTTGCTGGTTCGATTCCTGTCGCGGATGTTTCATTGTAAAAATTATTTCTATTTTCCATTCTCACAGAAAATTGCGCCGGACAGAAAGACAGACAGACATAGAAATAAAAGATTTTAATAATATAGATTATAATCTCAGTCATTACTTCTCTGCCAATCAAAAATTTTCACGACGATTTCTAAAATTTAAGAACAGTATTTAATTTGAAATTCTGTCTGAAATTAAATTTATCTTAGATTGTCAGGTTTTGACCATAGAAAAATGCAGATACAAAATTAAGAGTCATTCTTCAAAATTAAGAGTCAATTTTATGAATAAAATAAGATATTACCAATATACGCTAGTATATTGATATTTTTAAGGAATTATACTTGAAATACATTAATATCATAAATTTTACTTTACCAGCTTTAAAATAGGTTTGCTTGAATTCGTTCCTCTTTTTAGTAAATTTCAATTTTGATTTCTGCTTTGAACTAATAAGCCTCGTTTTCACTCTATTTGTTTTTGAATGAATTTGTTTTTGATCATAAAATTACTGATTGTACAATTAAAAAGATGATATTGGCTTACAAGTATAAAAATAATAAATATTTGAATATGTTGTGAATGTTTTTTAGAAAACCTATTTAGGAATTCTGTTAATTTGAATTTTATCTGATGGCTTCAAGAATTGAGAGATCAGTTAATGTTTGAAATAAAACCATCAATGCTCTTAAAACATGTTGTAGCGACACCGTAAGTTAATGACGAATGGAACGTAATTTTTTTCAACAAAAAAAATAAACTGTTGTAAAGATTTCAATAGAATCCATTAAGTGTTTATTGTAATCTTTAGAGAAGATATTTTTCCAGGGGTAGGGTTTTTTTTAAAATTCCTGCGCAGTAGCAGCGCGATACGATCTATTTGAGCATGACTTCACATGGATTAAACTTGGATATTCTCTTCTATGCAAATAATGAATAGAGTGCTTAATTTTTAGAAAAAAACAAATAAAAATGTTTTCAAAATATTACATTTATTACATTTATAATTGAATTATTACATTTATAAGCGGTCTGACACTAAAATACTTCAATAAATATATCGAAAAAAGGTACTTTTCAAAAATAAGACTGCGAAAGAAATTAAAATTTCACTGTTATTTTCATCAAATACAAAATAATTATATAAAACTATTCATTAAATAATAACATTAAACAGATGTACTCAAACAAAATAAATTGATTTAAAGAAAATAATAATTTTCATCTTAATACTTTATTTCTATCTTTTTAGTTTACTTTATTTTTTTTTTAAATAATTTTCCCAAAGAATGACTGTAAAAATAAAATAAACATCCCCATATAAATTTGTAATAAAATACAAATAAAACTTTGAAAAAAATTCAAGTTTTTCAATAGCTTTTAAATAATATTTCAACAACTATCAAGTTTTAACCTATAATTCCTTATTAATATAAACCAAGAACTCTAATGAGTTCTTGCAAATATATCTAATGATAAGATTTCCATAATATTAGGTTACCTTGAACCTCATTCAAACAAAGTCGACTTCGTTTACTTTTAATTCCCAAAGGCAAAAATAAAGAGTCAACTGAAATTCTCCTTTAATTTTTAAGCTCTTTATTTCTGTACTTGCATGATTTCTAAAATTATCTTAGGAATTTTTAAAAATATTATGAATATAAGTGTACAATTTAAATATACGCAGTTCATTCAATCTCTAAAAATGTCAGGTTTTTATTAAGAATTTAAAGAAATTACTGAAAGTAAATAATTAAAACAAATAAAATAAATAAAGTTAAATAATTAAGATTCTAAATGAAAATATAAAATTTGAATTTTCAAATATGGGATTATTAGTAAAATAATAATATTCGATTTGTAAAAAAAAAAAAAAATAAGTAAAAAACATAGTATTCAAATAAAGTATTACAAATCAAAATCTTAAAACAAAATATAATAAAAACTTATTATAAGATATTTAAACTGGTATTAAAAAAATATAATATTCTTATGATACATACAAAAACAGAAAACTCAATTATCAGCTGAATGAGCACTTTCATACACATGATTGTTTACACAATAGGGCCCACAATTGCACCAACTGTCAAAAAATAATAACTGTAAAAACCCTAAAATATCTGGGTATCACAATAAGCAACACATTCACCTGGGACCTATAAATCAAAGAAATTTATAAAAAACTTAATACAATGTCGTTTATCTTTTATCATGCCAGAAATATATTACCAATTAAATATAAAATGATTTTGTACTATGCATTGTTTGATTTTTATTAAAATTACGCAAATACCATCTGGACTAGGACATCAAAAAATATCAAACTCCTAAACTGTCAACAAAAGAAGATTCTAAAATTAATTTTCTGCAATAAAAAATACATTGATAACCATAAAAATAAACATTTATTGGAAAAATACAAAATACTCACACCTTATCAAAAAGCACTATATAATTTAATAGTAAAGAATTACTATAGCTTGATTTACGAATGGAAAAATATCAGAAAAAATGATTATCAGTGAGGAGATCATAATACAACAAAATTAGAATATCCAAAAAATAACAATAATTTTGGAAAAATGCATTACTTACTTAAAAAAACCATCAACAAGATTGACTTTAACAAGATTAGATCATTTACAAAAATTTCCGAACTAAAACAAAAATCCTAATAAAATGGTTTATTAACAATAGTGAAAAAATTTGAAAGAAAAAAAAAATCAATTTTCATAAAAAATTAAAAAAAACAAAACAAAAACCACAATAGATATTTATTAAAATTTCTGATTCTGTACTGACTGCACCACAGAAAGTGGCAATTTTAATGTAAATTTAATAAAGAAGAATAAACATTTATATACAGGGTGATTCAAAAGTCGCGTGACATAGGACAACTCCGTTATTTGTGCAGATACCGAAAAAACGATATAGAGCAAAATTGTTGGAAACACGTATTAAACCATGACCTTGATGTTGATTTTTTTTTTTCAGGCATCAATTTTGTTTTGTTACGTTTGTGATTTCAAGCAGACTAAGAAAGTTACCCAATAATTAACCTGAATGATGAATCTTATGTCGCATCAGTGATTCAGCACAACGTATTTCCAACAATTTTGCTCTAGTTATCGTTTGAATGTTACTGGTGCCCTATATCGCGACATGATAACACAGTTCTTTCTGCCTAAATTGCATGATATTGATGTGGACGACATGTGGTTTCAACAAGACGGTGCCACATGCCATACAGCTCGTGAAACAATTCAATTACTGCATGAGACATTTCCTGGCCGTGTACGCTCTTGTTTCGGTGATAAGAACTGGCCTCCTAGATCGTGTGATTTAACACCATTGGATTTCTTTTTGTATGGTTATTTGAAGTCAAAGGTCTATGCCAACAAGCACGCCTGCATTGAAGGAGGAAATTCAACGCTGCATCAACGAAATTCAGCCACTTTTATGCAAAATGGTCATGGAAAATTTCGACAAAAGAGTGCATATGTGCCAGCAAAGCCGTGGAGGCCCTTTGCCCTATGTGTTATTCCATACATAACCCTATCATGTGTAATTTACGATTCAATAAAAAAATAACAATTTAGAGAAATTGTAATTCAAATCTTGCGTTAATTTTGGGACACCCTATATATATATATTAACGCAAGATTTAAATATACTGTATATATATATATATATATATATATATTATTATTATTGTATCTGAACTACTGTGTAAATACATATATCATCTCTATTTATATAATCTTTTTTTTATTATTATTATTTTGTTAGTTTGTTTTGTTTCATTCATATTTACGTAAATATATCTAATAAACATAACTGTACCATCTGTTGATACGAGTCTTGAGCTCCTAACGGGTTTCTAATATAAAAAAAAACAATATTTGTTTTTATCCCCTTTTTTTTTAAACGATAACAATAGTTGTAATATCTTTTATTCTAAGTTCCTGGAGTTCAAAAATGATTTAACCTATAAATATTATTATTTGTTATTATTTATTGAAGAATAACCTTGTAGTTATGCAGAGTAGTTATTTAATAATGTACATTAACTCTTTCACGTATATTATAGGGAGTGATGGCTGTCTTTACCGTTGTTGTTATTCGTTCCGTACAAATACATTCATTAAGCACGTGTTTGTACTGAATGTGTTTTATAATTTTAGCTGAAATGCCTACCTTTGCTTATTCACACACTTATACCCAACATTATTAGCATCTCGATAACACTGATAAACAAGCTATAAATATCTGGCATGGTGTTTACTTTTTCTAATGTTGTTTTTTATGCTGATTTCAAATCTGAAAACCGTTTTGCTCTATCACCTGAGGTTTTGAAGATATCGACAAAAATTAATTTTCATGGAACACCGTTCATCAATTTTTTTATCCCCAAGTAAAAATTGTAATTTTTCAAGCAATGCCACACAATATTTTTGTCGTCTGTGAAAATAGTTATATTTAAGGTTGTTGTAGCTTAATAGGTGGGATTCGAATGGGACATGGGTGCGAGGCTAAATTGTTGTCCGAGTGTTGGACTTTGGACTTTGGGGGAAGACACACGGGAGAGACAGTTTAAGGCGATATTATGGCGTCCAGAGGTTGCATAAATTCACCAGATCTATTTTGCTATGTGTGCGGCTATCTGACAGAAAAATCCCATCGGAAGATTTTTATACCGTTTCTGAAGAAAGCATATGAACTATACTTCGATTCAAAGGTGGATACTGGTAAATCGTGGGCACCACAGTTCATCTATTTGACATGTGCATGTAACTTGCGCGGTTGGATAAGGAAGGCGAAGAACAACAACCATCTGGCATTCGGAGTTCCTATGACCTGGCGTGAGTCAAGCAACCACACCACAGACTGTTATTTCTGTTTGTCGAACGTCACCGGATTTTTCTACAAAACTCGTGCATCTATAAAGTATCCAGACGTTCCTTCAGTTTCTAAACCAATTCCACATGATCCCGACACTTGTCCAATACCAATAGCACCTACAGAATATACAGTTGATGAAGAAACTCAAGAAAGTCCTCTTTCATCTTCCAGCAACGTATCAGACCCTGACTATCAGTCTAGAGAAGATATTCATTTAATTGACAATGCTGATCTCTGTGACCTCGTACGGGACCTAGCACTAACAAAAGGTCAAGCTGAACTGCTCGGTTCACGCCTTAAAGAATTTAATTTGCTTGCACCGAGTGCAACAACTTCATATTTTCGCCACAGACACAAGGAACTTGTGAAATTCTTTGCAATGAATGACACTATTTGCTACTGTACGGACGTTCAAAGTCTCATGTCAAGCCTCGGGGTGGAACACAACATTACAGCATGGCGATTGTTTATCGACTCATCGAAAACAAGTTTGAAAGCAGTATTATTACACAATGGAAACCAATATGCATCAGTACCGGTTGGATATTCTACCCACCTGAAAGAGACCTATGAAACTATGTCGCTGCTTCTTGAAAAAATACGCTATCACGAGTATAAATGGTGTATCTGTGGTGATTTAAAAGTTATCACAATTCTCATGGGAATGCAGACAGGGTACACTAAGTACTGCTGTTTTATCTGCGAATGGGACAGTAGAGATAGAAAGCACCACTACATAAAGAAAAATTGGCCAATCACAACCACAATGCAGCCAGGAAATAAAAATGTTCTTCGGGTGCCGTTGATTGACCGTGACAAAGTTATCATGCCACCACTTCACATCAAGCTGGGGCTCATGAAGAATTTTGTGAAGGCACTAGACAACGACTCAGATGCTTTTCGGTACCTGTGCAATAAGTTTCCAGAGTTGAGTTATGCGAAAGTGAAAGAAGGTGTGTTCATAGGTCCACAAGTAAGGAAGGTAATTGCTGACACCCACTTCCAAGACTTATTGAATGATACTGAAAAAAATGCATGGGTGGCATTCAAATCAGTTGTAACCAATTTCCTTGGAAATTATAAATCTGCTGATTATGTAAATGTTGTGAAGAAGTGTATCAGTGCGTACAAACAGCTGGGTGTCAACATGTCCCTCAAAATTCATCTCCTCGACTCACATCTTGACTTCTTCCCCGAAAACCTAGGTTTAGTCAGTGACGAACATGGTGAACGTTTTCAACAGGACATCTCGGTGATGGAGTCACGGTATCAGGGTCGATGGAATGCAGCAATGTTGGCTGACTACTTCTGGACACTTCAGAGTGACATGCTAAATGCTCAGCACAAAAGCAAGTTTACAGCCAAGAAATTCAAACCAAACACACCATAGATTAAGGAAGTATTTTCAGTGTGTGTGGATTTTATGTGTGAATTATATCTTGAACTAGATATTGCTATATTGTCTATGTATCATGGGACTCAATCTCACTATTTTCTTAGCTAATGCTATGTTCATTAGTACTCCATGTAACAATAATTGTTCTAGTGAAATATAAATGGTTGAAGGAGTATATCTAAAAAACAGTAGGTGATAGAGAGAAATGGTTTGCATATTCTGAATCAGCACGTTTCACTTGTCTTAGAACAAGTGTTGGGTATTAAGATATGCGCCACTTTTTAAAATTTGTTTTTCAGTGTAATCAATGGGTTTCCTAAACTATAAACCACACAAGTGGTTTCATGCTGTCCACTCTGCCATAGCGACACCGGACGTATTTTATTATGATTAAGAAAAAATACAGGCGGTCCTCGGCTTTCGTACATGCTACTTTCATACTATTCACCATTTCGTACATATGTCGTACTATATTTAAAAGTTAGAATTTTATCGATGTGTATCGCAAAAACGCTCGTACTTCATGCAATGACTCGTCCGTCTTCATTGACCGGTAGTCATTAGTCCCTCCACTCTCCGATATTAGTCACGCCCGTTTCCGGCAACGTGACTAAGAACGTGTATTTATTAGTTTTGTCTTTTCAGTTTAAGTGTGTTATCAGTTTATGTACATATCTGTTCTGGTGAAAAATTTCGCCCTCATCAATTCATAAACATGAGTGAAATACGAAAAAACAACATTGCTCTACTTTCGTACATTTGAACTTTCGGAAACATTTCAGGAACTAATTATGTACGAAAGTGGAAGACCGCCTGCACAAAATATAATTAAAAAACTGTAGTATAAAAATATAGTATAATAACGATAAGATCTCAAAAGAAAGGAATCATTTCGTTGCACTGAAGATTCTTTCTACTGAAATACGTTAGAATTTAAAGGAAATTTCGAATGATTTCAAAATATCTTCATTATAACGAATTATTTGGCAAAAGGTTGTTAAAACATTTACTTTTAAATTCTTATTGTTTGCATTAAAAAAGAAACATTTCATTATACTTAATTTACAATTTCGGTCTTAACTTCAGAAACAAAACAAAATTACATCAATAATCAAAATAAAATTGGATAATAAATTTTTAATTAAATTTGAGTAAAGAAAGAAAGAAGAATTATTAATAAATTTTATCACCGAGAAGAGACTCAGGGTGCGAATCCTAGCTTGTAACATTGGGCCTTTGTTTACTTAGTACTGTTCGTTTTGAAATGCGAGTCCCACACAACACAGACGATTCTACTCCGCAAAGGGATGATACGCTGAGATGGTACGTTCCTAAGACCTGTTTTTCTTTTAGTACCTGTAAAAAGATATTTTATTTCTGCAATCATATTTATTCTTTCCATAATTCTTTCCCGAAAAGCGCAAATAGAACCCAGCTACTAGTAAACTAACATTATAAAAAGTAAACATCCCATCTTCCTCCCTCCTATTTGGAAGAAATCGCAGGAGACCTGACGCATGCGCAAAAGCGCTGAAGGCTCTCGTAAACGAAAACGGACTGTACTTATTTCTTTGTTTACTTATTTCTTTGAATCATTCTTTGAATCATCGAGCACGTTATACTTCTTTTCATTTTAAACAGAAGAAGAGTTTGTAATAAATTTTATGTTTGTAAATACACTTAAAAAAAAAGCTCAATTAAATAAAAAACCATGAATCCTGATTTATTTATAAAATTGGTTTATAACTAAAATCAATCATAAATTACAAACAATTTCTTATTTTGTTTTCTCTCGTAATATTTAGTTAGGTTTTTCTGTGGTAAGTTTGATTAAATAAATAAACTTTTAACTTTACTTAGAAATTAAAAGAAATACAAATTAACCAAACATTTTTCTTTGTAACATTTTTTTTTTCACTAAGCATTCTAATGGAATTTTTTTCTTTTCTTTTTTTTTTTTTATCTTAATCTACTTTTTTTTTACCTCCTGGTTCGTTCTTAATAACTATTTTTATCTAATATTTAAAACATGATACAGTGAAGTCTCACTTATACGAAACTTACTTATACGAAGTATTTCTCATTCCCCGGCGAAACCCCCATAAATCCTACATGTAATTCACTTACACGAATAATTTTTGGTTCCCCCTCATATTCGTATAAGTGAGACTTCACTGCATTTTGAACTTAATAAAAAAATATAAATTTTTCCAAGTTTTTTTTCAATTAATTAATAATTTGTAAAAATTGCAATCATTTTTAAGATCATTTACATTATTGGAATTAAAATAGCTAATAAATGTATTTTTAAATATATAGTTTTCACATTAAGTTAATATTAAGAAATAAAACATTTACACTGAGAGACTTCGTCAAATAGCTTAGAATGGTCGAATGTTTTCAATTCTTTGGTGGTTTCCTGTCAATAAGAAATTCCTCAGTCTTGTCCAGTATTTTCTTAAGTATTTATATAATAATTTCATTTCTAATAGCTATTAACGAAATCACAACATTTTTAATTTTTCTATAAATAAATTGAATTTTGTTGTTAAATTTATTCAGGAAAACGAATTTTTCTGGCTTTCAAGTCATTGCCACTGTAGTCTTTAGCAATCCAGACTCTATTGAAACACTCCCAACTTAACCGGAAGGTTAACGTTTTTCTCAGTTATTTAAGCAAAAACATAAAATCCGGATTGATTTCTTGATAATTAACTTTCGATTGAGAATAGCTAAAGTTTGTCCTTCAGTTTCGACGTGGATTTGTTACTCTGTGTTAAAACCCAACGATTGAATTTTACATTTAAGGCTATTGAACTGATTTCAAAAATGTTCAAAAGCATTTACCACATATATTTCTTGCTTTTTTGTTGCATTTGCATTTGTAACAGCCATCCTTTATCAAAAGGAACTCAGTGTTCTGTTAGAAATGTGGAGGAAACCTTACAGTTGACCTTAGATTTCATCAACTTAGGGAAAGGTAAATATGGATTTTATTTCATAATTTAGTAGGATTTAATTTTTTTTTTAAATTTGTAATTGAAATTTTGAGTAGATACACAATAAGTTAAAGGGATTCATAAAGTAATCTTATTTTTTATTATTTTTTTATTGGCAATTACTTTTTGTTCGAATATTCCATCACTTCAACTTGTAGCTAAGGTCACAAAAGACTACAAAAGGAAGGTTGCAATCAGTGGCGTAGCAAGGGGGGGACGGGGGGGACGCTCCGGGCCCCCGCCTGAGAGGGGCCCCAAAAGCCAGCCTAGGGGGCCACACCAGCCTGCTTTTTTTTTTGGTTGTTGAATTGGAGATTCTGTTTTTTGGTTGTTGAATTGAAGATTCCGTTTTTTTTTTGGTTGTTGAATTGGAAATTCCTTTTTTTTGGTTGTGGAATAATGGAACTTCCGCCCCGGGCCCCCAAAAGCGTTGCTACGCCACTGGTTGCAACTAATAATGAATTCATCATTTCAGAGGAAATGTTCTTGAAAACTGAACTTTTATAATTAATTCGATATTGTTTATTACTGTAATTAATGACATCCTGGACGTTGTAAATTCAAATACGAAATTATCCTTTTCAATTATCAATTGTCGCTAGTTAATTGATTTGCTTTATTCATATTTTGAAAACGTTGACTTTCAGGTATGATTAAGATTCAGGGACATTTCATTTTAAGGCAAACTTTTTTTGAAAGGAACTACAGTGAATTTTAATGTATAGGCCTATTTTTAATATTATATTATCTAAAAACGTTATTCTGTCTGTCATTGTCATAAGGCTTTACGTTTTTCCAATTTTGAGACCAAACTATAAGAGATAGGTTGGTCATGTACATGGATAAAATATAGAGCTTTTTAAGACAAACAAAATGCTACCAAAATCTTTCGAAAAAAGTTTTTTGGTTTCCAAGATAGCGCTTCTTAAAGAACAAAATTTTGACTTTTTCTCGATTTAAACGAAAAAGTTGGAATAGAACATTATATTTAGAAAATGTTGTTATTTTAAAGTTCTATCGAACGGTATTTCTGTCATTATCAAACGTTTCTCCGTTTGGAAGATACATGCAAAAATGAAGTGTTTTTGCGGTAAACCCCCGTGTGTGTGCCAACGCGCAATACAGCTGAGTTAAGCGGAGAAGCCCACAACGAGCTGGGAAGTCGTTAATTCTCCGATCTCCATATTAATTTGCTAAATAAATAAAGGCTTTTTTTTTTTAATGCTATACATGCAAGAGTTCCGAAGCAAAGCGACGGTTCCCGTCTAGTTTGGTTTATAAGATTTAAAATGCCACGATTTTTCTATTGCTGTATTACTACTTAACATAAATATCGCAGTCGTTTCATGTGTTCCAGCTCCTGTTTTCGCTGCTCACGTGGGTTAAAGAAAATACCTAGAAGTTTTCTGCCTGAATTCATTTCTTCCTTAACTCAATAGTAACTAAACTGAAGAGATTAAAGCTTTAGATCTTTCTTGCTTTAAAATTAATACAGGAAGTGTTTTGAAAGAAGATTCAAGTAAAAAAAAAGTTTAAGTTTAACGTGTGTGTGATATATTTTAATGGAATAAAAGTTCTGTCTATATATATGACGAAGAATAAACAAACGTATTCAAAATCACAATCGATTTCGTTGGGACTTAGCCAAACATCATCTGGTGAAGAATAACATAAAAGACCCAGTCTTTATAGCTGAAGACAATTCCACACCAATAAACATCCAGATTTAAATGAGGTATATTTATATTTGTAGTAGGGAGGTAGGAAGTAGAGGACCAATCCATTTGTAGATTGCAGAATGGATCCATGTTGTCTGTGGAGTTTTAAATAGGTGAACATTGAAATGAATACTGGAATCCTGCACTGACCTAGTAAAGATGGCTTCAGTCCCTATATATAAAAAGAAAAGTCCTGACTCACTTACTCACTCACTCACTCACTCACTGACTCTTCAACGCTCAGCCCAAACCCTTGTTCCTAGAAACCTGAAATTTCGCACACAGGTTCCCTTTATGATATAGACAAGGAATAAGACCGGATTTTTCGAAATTCCCACGGGATAGGGAATAAAGAGCATTTATATTCTCGCTTTAAGATGACGTGAAGTGTGTGGCGGCCAACCCGCAATACATCGGAGTTATCCGGAGAAAGCCACATCGGGCAGGGAACTCGTATCGATATTAATCTGATCTCGATATTAATTTGCTAAATAAATAAAGTTTTTTTTTTTATGCTATGTATGCAAGGGTTTCGGAGCGAAGCGCGGGACCCGGCTAGTCTTGAATATAAGTTTACCGTATATGAGATATATTTTCAACAGATGACGTTTGGCTAAGTCCAAACGAAATCGATTGTGAATTTTAATGTTTTTTTTTTCTTCGTTATGTATGTAGACAGAACTTTTATTCCATAAAGAAAGATTAACCATCCATTTGTAATTCTAACTATTTTGCCAAAAAAAAAATCATAAATTCTGTTTGTCAAAATATGAATAAATAAATCAATTAAATAAGGAAAATTGATAATTAAAAAAAGTAGCGTTTATATTTGAATTTACAAGATTTAAAGAATAAAGAATTACAGACAATACACAATATCGACCAATCATTCTCAAAGAAGTTCAGTTTTTCAAGAACAAATGATCTCAAATTATGAATTCATTATTAATTGCAACGTTCCTTTTGTATTCTTTTCTGACCTCATCTATAGTTGTTGAAATAGTAAGAATATTCGAGCTAAACATAAATGCAAAAAAAACAAAAAACCGAAAGTAATGAAAAAGCTTTTGAAAACAAGCAGTAGTTGGTGTTCATCTGGGTAAGTTAATTCTTGGCTATTTTCCCTTTTTTCCGGTGATCATTGAATGTTTTATTTTCACTCAAGTTACATTTCACTCGAAATTTAGAGGAGTCTTAAAATCCCGCGTGATATTCATTGCGTATTAGATAACCAAATTATCTAAATTATTTAAGACTAACACAATATGCCGCTGATGAAGTACGGATGGATTGATGGCTCAATTGAAATTAAAAACATGTTCAATTTGAGTCAGTCATTTTGAATTGCCAAAACTGCCTTCATCCATAATGACGGCGATGCATAATTAACCATTTCCTCGCGTAAGTTCAGTGGTCTCTCCACAATATTCTCAAGTTTCTGGAAATATATAGTAATAGAGCAGATGCATGTCTTTTCTGTAAATTCAGCCCATTTCAGCTCATTCGCACCACATGATGATAATGTAAACGGTTTCACCTGTATTTCTAAATATCAACTGTAGATGGCGTTATTGTCATTTAAAGAATGTTAATGACACAGAAGAATCAGAGAATTTTAAATTTCGCTGTAAAATCTATTCAAAGGATCCACTTATATGAAAGCTAAAACTTTTATTAGTCTTTATAAATCTTAAATATTAAACTATATTTGTTTTTAAGTATTAGATATTAGTTCTTACTTGTTTTGTTTTATTACTTGCTAAAAGTCGGACTGTTAAAAAAGCAATGTTGTTTTTTTTTCCTAATAAATCTTTATTTTTATTAAGATATAAATCTTTGTTTTATTTCGATCTGTTGTTTTTAAAAAAAAACGATGAAATACCATTTTAAAGTGCCATTTTTTGTTTTCAATAAAGGTTATATTTAAAGAATGCGACGCTATAGAATTATTAGAAATGTTGTTTCGGTTTCGAAAAGTAAGTCGCTGCTATTTGTCGATGCTAAGTGTTTCCTAAGGGTGTTCAACGTTTTTAAAAAAAAATAACAAAAAAAGTTGCTTTCGTTAAAAAAAAAAAAGAAATATTAAAATATTTACTGCTTTAAAGGTTGAAAATATGATTCAGCACTTGTATACGGATTTCTATGTGGGCATGGAAAATCTAGTTACTATAGATTTTGAATAAAATGAATAACAAAATGTGTTTGAATGGGCAGTAATTGAGACACGCTTCGCTGGTCTAAATTATTAAGTAAAGGAATAAAAAAATCTACAGTGAACAGATAATGCTTGGTTTTTGCTTCCGAAATTTTATTTCAATTGTAAAAAAAGACTTTTATCTTTTTAAAAAATTAATGAGGAAACTGCAGTAGTATTATAAGCGGTTTTTCATTACTCTAAATGAAATAAATTTTATTGAAATTTATTTCAAAATTTTTTTATTATAATTTTTACTTGTTATTTTAGACTTATTTCTTATTGCTCCTAATATTGGATAACTTTTTTTTGTTGAAAATGTTTCTAATTCTTTATTTTTTTAATTGTATTAAATAACATTTCCTTTCTAATTACTTTTTTTTTTAGAAAATAGGAAAAAATCGCTTTTTTTTCTATTAACAATATTTTGAATTGAAGTAGGAAATGTAGGAGATAGATAAAATTGGCAGTTAATGAATGTAGTTTTTAAAGATTCAGAAGAAAAAAAAGGAATAAAAAAAAAAAAAGTCCTGAAGCTGAAGCTCTGCGTCTTCGTTGAATGGAATTCCAATGATAAAGAAATTTAGGCTCCAATGCCTTTTCTATTCAAGAACTGAAAGATGGTGACCTCTATTGGTGATATTTTAAAGCATATTGATAGAATTTTAGTATCAGATTTGGGATTTTTTATCTGAGTATTTTTCTTTCTTTTTCTTTCTTTTGATAGTAAAATATCGTGATTTATCTTTTTTCTTTTTCATTTATTTTGTATATTTAATAAATATATTAATGAGGATAAAAATAATATACGAAACATTAAAAGTAGATAAAATTAAAAATTGTAAACTATTAATTTAAATTTCTAAACTATTTTATGATTATTATTAGAAAAATTTCTGATATGATATTTAAATTAGTATGTGATATATTGAACTTTGATGAGCTATAATTTAGGTAAATTGAATTATTAGAAAAAAAAAATTCTATCCACCAGAACAGTAGTACACCAAAAAATCAAATAACAAGATCTAAAACTAAACATTGCTATTCAGTATTCCTCAGTTATTCTGTAATGTTAACTTTGATTCCATTAAAGAAAGTTTGTCCTATAAAGAAATGGCCGGTACTCTTATTCACGCCTGAAAATCCATACGTCTGCATTTATTCAATACATGAACAAAACAAATACATATTAAAATTCATTATTAAATCAAATAATGGTTAAATTTGTGATTACAGTAATAAAATAAAGTAACACAGAGTTACAATAATAAAAAGTATCACTATGTTTATGTTCATTCAACAAATCTCACTTTTCAACAATACACGTGCATAATATACCTGGACTTTTTAAAATCTGTAATTTTGTATTCTTATGTCAGCTAAACCAGAGCTTTTCCAATGATAAAAAAGAATTCTAATCTGTTAGTTAAATAAATTCATAAAATTGATTTATTACTGTTTAGAAGCTATTCATTGTAAGGATATCTATTAAAAGGAAAATGAATTTTGGTTTAAAACTCTCTCCATAGATTAAATGTAAAAATAAGACAAATAAAATAAGACAATTATCTGAAATTCATAATGTAAAGAATCATCAGCCTATCCAATTCTGATCGCTTTACCAATAATATTTGTTTCAAAACACTTTAATTCTCACTTATGTTTTTAACAACCATACCATACATCAGATTGAAACCGTTCTTTAACCTTAATTCATCATCATCATCATCATCATCATCATCAGTATTCTAAGGAATATTTGGAAGTTACTTGTGGAGACAAATTCTAATTTTGCTTTTTCTTGACTTAAAATCAGATCAGAATTCAAATTAAAACAATGGATCCAAATAGAACATCAGTTGCCATCAATTGAGTTCTTGACCATCCAACGACTGTTATAATGCTTTTATTTTATTCAAATGTAGCAGGGGAATAAAAATAGACAAACTCCCTGAAATATGTAAGTTATTAGAGAGTTACTCATTGGTTGTTCCACTTTACAAATATTTTTTTACTTTTGATTTTTTTTTGTATCAATATTATAAAATTATTTAAATTTGTTAAATTTGTTTTCTTTTACAGTTTCTCAGATTACTTTTATTAATTTCTCTTTTAGTAAATCAGAAATGGTCCTTTGTTTAAATTAAAACAATTTTAAACATGTTAATGTAAAACTTATTAAAAACTTTCTCAAATAATAGCAAATAGTGATTTTTTTTAATAAAATTCCTCAGTATCAGAAAAAACTGCGTTGATTAGAAATACATAGAATGAAATTCTTTTCATTATTAAAATGAAACAAAACTAAATTAATAAAAAGCATATATGTATATTAGATAACTCTTCAAAATCTCAGAAAACACATACTTCTAATAAACATCCAACAACATCAACACATTTCTTCGCCCAATATTTCGATTTTTTACTCAAAAATCTTTATTAAGGGATATTATAGGGAAGATAAAAAAACTACTTTTCTCCATCTAAAAAGATCAACAATATGATACAATGAATCAAATTTAAACATGAAAAACAATCAAACGTGAAATCATCCAAAAACAACAAATAAGATAAACTACAAAACAGCAATAAGTTAAACTACAAAACAGCAATAAGTTAAACACTACAAAACAGCAATAAGTTAAACACTACAAAACAGCAATAAGTTAAACACTAC
>JAFIDM010000002.1:30481007-30500392 GCA_023159025.1 Thereuonema tuberculata
TGCAAAATAAAACGAAATATTGCCGACGTGAAGTAGTAGTTAAGATATGTGTTATTATGTAATAAACTTTACTATTTACAAATTTATATACGATGTGAATTCTATTGTTGATAAGTACTTTGTGAGAAGCTCTTTGGACTCAAATGATATCAGTTTAAAGTAGATTGAAATATTAGAAATATCTTGGGATTTCTTTTTATTCACATTAAAAGTAATCGTTTTATTTCTTACTATTTTCAAGAGAGATAGATAAATACGTAATCAAACAACCTTTATCTTGTCTCAACTGAATTTCAAGACTGTTGGAAGGTAGAAGAAAATGGGATTCCGTTTGTGTATCGTCAATAGAAAGTCCATGATCAACATTCTCCGACTGAAAACATGATTCTGAAACTAAATAAAAATGAACGTGGTAAAAGGATGAAGTGATCTTCGTATTTCTGTATTCCTTGAGAAGTAAGTCAGGCTACAGATAAAAAAAATTATTTATAATTATTTATAATTCTGTAGTAAAAACCTACTCAAAATCAAAAACATTGTTTTAAGTTATATGACATTTTTTTACCAGTAAAAATGCGATAATTCATTATATTTCTTCAGCCCTTTTAAAAATGGAAACCGTGTCTCTTTCCCTCCATTGAAAATGGGAGGACGATGGACTGACATTAGCCAAGAAACGTCGGCAGCCTTATCTAGTGCGACCTCAAAGGACATATAGGTCTGTAATGAGATACCTTATTATATTTCTAAAATGTATTAGACATTTATAAATGAAGTATTGGTAATTCAGCATCCCCCAGTTATTGTGGATGAAGTTTTGACAATATCTTCGGGATGCTCAGAATGGAATTGATTTATTCGCTCTCTTTTTATCTTTTGTGATCTACAGTATGTAATCAATAGACGAAGATGTGTTCTAGAAGCAAGTGAAGAAAATTCCGCTCAGAATTTTCGAGTGTACTTTTTCATTATTAGGAATAATAGTAATCATATACCGAACCCATTTTGCCGACCAAGTCCATTGGTTCAGTAGCACTCCCATCGTTATACAACTGTTAGTCAACAATTTTGCTGGGGCTTCAGAAGAATTAATTCAACTTTATATAATATGATAAATATTAAATCTTACAAACCCAGCCAAAACAACTTTGAAGTATGAAAAGCTAGCATTTTGGTTATTTTTCTTTTTTCAGCTTTTGGTTTATATTATAGTTATCCACCTTATTTATTTCTGTTTTTATTTCATTTGTACTCATTTTTCTATATATTTATTATCCTTTGGCTCTTAAGTAAATATGCAGGTGATGATTAGGATTAAAAAATTAATTACTGTTATTATGCAGTTTAATTGTACAAAATGCTTTGCGTTCTTTAATACTACTACTGTTGTTCTTAGTTAACTTTAGTTACTATTTAATAGTGATTATCTATTTTAGTTACTATGTATTACAGCTATTTACTTCTTAATGCTAAATAACTTTAGTAAATCATGAGAAATATTGATAATTAAAACTAAAAACAATCGTAACCATTTCTATTTGGAAAAAAAAAGAATCCTAACAAATCCTGCAAAACTGAAGACAAATGATTAGTTTCACTTAGTTTTAATAGGATTTTGAAATATTAAACAAATAACAAAAGATATCCGCATTTACTTTGATTTATTAAATGTGATGTAGAATGATGCTTACCTTTTCCTCTGTAGATGTAATGTAATGCTTGCTGTAAGAAGTTTTCCACATTTGCAAGAATATTAGAAAATGTAGAATCATTGGTTGGAGGCTGATTTTCAGAAAACTGGTGGCAAATGGAATTCAACAAAAGGAAAGGTAGTAGACAAATCATTTTGCTCATTCTGAAGTGATTTTTAAGCAAAATCAATTTAAATATTCCTAATAGTATTTAAGAGAAGAAAAAAGAAAAATGTGCAGTGAGACCAGGGAATAACCTTCAATTACAACTACATATTTGTTATTCGGAAATCAATCCGGATTTATATGTATTCTAGAACTAACTTTGATAACCGGAAGGCTAAAGTTCAGTTGCAAGGTTTATGGAAAGTCTAATGTCTAAATTGTAAGTAGTTACTAAGCAGATATTCTTAAGTTGGTTTGGTTTTTTTATGCCTAGTTTGCATTTTCTAATAGTTTTATATACTGTATATAGCAGCATTATTATTTTTGTTTATTTTCCACTCAAGTTTGACTATTAAGTGAAAAGGGATGGATAAGTAAAAATTTCATTCGTAAAATAAAATAAGAGTAAGATTAGACAATGTTTAATATTGTAGAAATGAGACCTGCATTCGATTGTAATTTTTCCTTAATATGAAAATTTTTTATTGCTATGGAAATTACTAATTTTAATTAAATTTCATCTATCTGGTAATAAACTCAAGAATTAACCTTCAGCTACAACTATCTGCTGAGAAATCATTCCGGTTTTTCTATATTTTCTAAATCTAAGTGTGATAACCGGAATGTTGAAGTTCAAGTGCTAAGTTTTTCGAAGACTCTAATTTCTAAATTCTAAACAATAGCTAAGGAGATAGATACTTCATTTTTTCTTATAATATTTTGGAATCTTCAATTCTCTGTATTTTTCAATTTTCTCTATATTTAATACATGATATTATAGTTTTGTGTATTTTCAGAAGTCATTTTTAGAAATGAAACTTACATTATGTATTATTCTATTTTTTTAATAATAAAGTTTCAGTTTCTATGAAACTAAATTTAAACTTTATTCACATTTCATCAATTGAGGAATGAACTTAATAAATATTAAGTCCATATTTCCTCCTAATCTCCTGTATTGTAGTCGTCGTATTATTACTAAAATAACCACATCTTCACACCAATTAAATATATTAAATAAAATACATTTATTCAATATATAAAATTTAGTAAATTTTCGGAAAGAATATGTTTTTTCCTTTTTCAAGTTTATTCAAAAACTAAACAATTTCTGGCGGTAACAAATCATTAGACATGAACATGATTATTCTTTACATGTAATATTGTTGAAATTTAGCAATCTTAAATCAGAAATTATTATCAACACAATGTTTGCTATTATTATGTTGTTTTGTGTGTCAATAATGATTTTACTTGTAAATTAACATTATTATATGTTGTATAGTATATTCACGTTCATGTCTAATGATTTGTCACTGCCAAAAATTGTTTTTGTTTTTGAATAACTGAAAAAGGAAAGATGATATTTTTCCGAAAATTTGTTGTTATTTAATATGTTGAATAAATGTATTTTATTTAATATATTTAATTGGTGTGGTTATTTTAATAATAATATGACTACTAGAATAGTGGAGATTAAGAGGAAATATCGACTTAATACTTAAGAATTTATACTTAATACTTAAGTTCATTCCTGAATTCATAAAATTTGAATGAAATTTGCTATTTTCGTAGAAACTAAAACTTTATTATCAAAGAAATAGAATATCACATAAAGTAAGTTTCATTTCTAAAAATGACTTCTGGAAATACATAAAAACAATAATATCTTTTATTAAATATAGAAAAAAATTGAAAAATACAGAGAATTGCAGAATCCAAAACATTCCAAGAGAAAATGAAGTATCTCTCTCCTTAGTTATTGCTTAGTATTTAGACATTAGTTATTTTAATAATGAATTTAATAATTTTTTAATTTGCGCTGCAATTAAAATTACGATGACGCGAACGGATTTTTTTTTCTATAAATAAATACGAATAACTATAACTGCAACAATTTTTATAACTATAAATAATTATAACAATAATAGAAATAGAACTTCAATAATTTGTTAATTGCAGTTATTGCTGGCATGGTTGGATTTGAAGTACTGTATGTTTAACTAATTTATTCGTATATAATAAAAAATTAATATAAAAATTGATGAATAATTTTCATTATTCGCTTTAAATTATTATTTAATTATACAATAATTATACTGTTGAAGTGCAGTGACGTCACAAAAGAAAAAAATTCACAGTAAATTTGCCCTTCCGACGATCATTAGCTTCAGTACGGAGACCTCGTTGTTTACTAGTGACTGCTCTTTTCTGATGATCGCCAAAGAGCGTGAAACAGCTGTTCCAGGATGTCACTTGATAAACAATTTGGTCTCACCCGTTGTTGTTGTGATGTATTTATATTCGTTTTACACTGAATTTGATGCCAGTTTTACAATAATAATTATTTATTTAATCCAAAATATTCATTTTGAAAATGAAGGAAATGTGAGAAATTTAAATATAAATTACACATTATTATACGTTGCCTACTACATTGGCACAGGTTAGAAAAAAGGTATGAAATTCTAATTACCTATAGAACACGACGTTTCGGAACTTCATTTACAGATTCCCATGTCGTGTTCGATAGGTAATTAGAATTTCATACCTTTTTTCTAACCTGTGCCAATGTAGTAGGGAACGTATAATCTTTGATGTTCAGGCACATTAAATAGTCTTATATTTATATAAAATACACATGTTAATACACAGCATTATGTGATAAATTTGAATTAAGACCAAAATTCTAAAATTTACTATTGGAGGACGAGGACCAACAGCATTTTCAAATCTTACCAAAAATTAATGATAGTGCTGGATTTAGAATATTTAGGATAACATCCTTTAGAAATTTTCAAAATTAATAACCTAACCCAATATTCAACACCAGAGATTTATATGTTAGAATTAACAAATAGAACTTTAACAGAATTAAACATTTTCTGAGGTATGTTGGTGATCAGTCAGTCGCATGTCGTTGGAAATGTGTCAATAGATATTTGTTAACAACCAATTGTAAAACATTCAATTTGAAAGAAACAGAAACTTCAATGTCTGTTCGGCCGTTTGAACACTGGAATGTGACGAAATTTACCTAGAATCCATTTTTAGTTACGAAAGATAATTTATGTATACAGACTATGATGTACTATAAATTGATGGAACCGTTTATTTGTAAGAATTGTATTCATTCCGTCATTGAATTTAAGCGAAATATATAATTAATTAGAAAAGAAGATAAGTGAAGCAAATAATTTTATAATAAAAATTAAAACTAAAAAGTTTCTGTTTATCCTTTTAAAGAAAAAGTCTGAATAGATAATAGTAATCTTTAATTTATTTTTAGGTTACAGATGTTAAGATTTTAAATGAGTCATTTATTTTCACTTAAAGTTTTGTTTTCGTTTGAATATTATGTTAAATTGATCCAATCTTAAAAATTAGGACTAAGTAAATAAAATTTTGTAATTCATTTCATTATTTACTAAATAGTTTCTAAGTTTATGCCTACTTTGTAATCTTTAATTCTCTATTCATTCTCTATTTATTCTCTATTCATTCTCTACTGGTTCATTCATAAATGGAACTGAATTATTGCTTCTTCTGTAGTTTTCAAATAAGCTTCGCTATCAAATAAAATGTGATGTAAATTTTCTTGAGTAAAATAATTATGAGAATTGTTACTTAATACCGTTCTTAATACTGCACCATTCGAATAAAAATCTTCGAAGCAGGAGCTATTCTATCCTATAATATCATCATTTTAGTTTATACAAATTCATTAGTATTGAGCTTAATTATTTTAAAATTATTTTATTTTCAATACAAATTATAAACATGATTTTATCAGCATTAATTTTCCTATTCGTAAACAGACTCGCGTTAGAAATAAACTTTCAATAAGTTGTTAATTTAATAATTTAGTAATTATTGAGTTTGAAGTAATAATCACCTCAGTTATGAGACCTGCAATGTTCATTCTGACTACTCTCAACTGATGATCGCCTAATAAGCGTGAAACAGGCTTGTCTTGAGATGTCAGTTGAACATTGGTCTCAAATTTTAATGAAGTAATAATGATTAACCAATTTATTTTAATGAACATTAAAATAATAATTTCAATCGACTTTCTCTCTGATGTGAAATGCAAATATCATTACTATATTCGTTTTATACTGAATTTGATTAAAAGTTTTACTATAATGACTTTAGCATTACCTACTAAATCCAATATATATATTTTGTAAAAGAAAAATATGTGAATTTTTTTAAGGAATTCTACAATTAAATATAAAAAATAAATATATATAAATATATAAATATAATCCTACAATTTGTTATTGTACAACAGAATCAATAGCATATTTGAAAATCTTATAACATAATAAATTAAAATATGTTCCCAAGTAAGTATGAATGTATCTAAAGATGTTGGAGTTACATCTATAATAGCATCTTTTATGAATTGTTAAAATTTATACCCATTACTGGGATCTAACCAAAACCCAATGCCACCGGCTTATAAGATTCAAAGAATTAAAAAATTATAAAATAAAATCAATTTTATTAGAAGCTCTTGGTTGTATGTTAGTAACGAATCAGTTGGATTTGGTTGTGAATGTGTTAAGTTTCTCAGTTGTGTCTTTGTTAATCAACGAAATTATAAAACATTCCTTTTGAAAGTGATGTCAATTCCATTTTCTATTTGACCGTTTCGACGTCTCTCTTAAAGACTCTAGAATCCATTTTAAGAAACTATTTTATGTAGTGAGGCTATTAATAATTGTAAAATGATATAAATCCTAAACTTAAAACTTTAGGATTTAATACCATCCTTTGATTTTACGTAATTAATTAGAATAGAGCGATTATAAATAATTGCAAGTTTAGTATTTTTATTAAAAAAAAATAAAAAAAAATATTTTCTTTTTATCTTTTTAAAGAGAAGCTTAAATTGATTATAATAATATAACGATTACTAAATATATAATTTTATTTAAGATTTTTGTTCTGAGTAATTAATATTTTATGGGAATAATTTATTTTAAACTTAACTTTTTTATTTTAGTTCAAATAATAATATTTTAAATTGATCCAATCTTAAAAATTACAATTAAATAATTAAATTTTTGAGTTCTATTTAATGTTTTACTAAAATTATTGAACTTTTATTTATTTATTTTAGTATTTATTTAAATGCTACTGAAATATAATTTAAAATAATTAAGGACTTTTAAGATTTATTTGTTTAAATTGATTACGGATAAAAATTCCGTATTTATAATTTTCCTTCTAGAAGTTAAAGAAATAAGTAATTTACGGAAATAAAGACATAAACCAAGAAATAAACATACGAAAAATTGAACATATCAAATTGATCTTCTATTTTTGTACTTTGAAATTAAAGGGAATAAACAAGTCAACTACGTTTGAAGTTCAATGTCACTTAATATGAAAGATGTCTTATCAATAGATAAATTTAGTTTCAAATTTAGTTCCTGGTTATTATTATTAAAGGATTATTATTATTATTAATATAATTATGCCTTAAAACTTGATAGTTGTAAAAAGTATCATTTAAAAGTTGTAAGCTTTGAGACTTACGATTGTTCGATTTGACGATGGTGTTAAAGCGATATACAGTGCAACTTGGATAATTCGAAGCTGAAGGGACCACTACAAAACTTCGAATTATCCAAGTTTTCGAATTAAAGAAGTTACATCTTTTAACTTTAATTTCAGGTCCACTGAATGCTTGAAAAGATTATTCTGTCAATAAGTAAATATTTATTCAGAAAGATCATGGTATGAAAGACTTAAACACTATATATATGTAAACGAAATAAGATTTATATTACGTAAGCTACAGTACATATTATATTCAATACAGAAAATTATAGTTTTCAAAAAATTGTGCAATGTCTGATTGTTTTGTAGAATTCAGTCGCTTAAGGTTAGCAAAATCATGAAGCATGTTTAGTGAACGGAAAACAGGCTTCACTTACGTTGGTTTATCCTTCAATGTACCGACGAAATTCGGCGCTATCCCGTACTCGTTGGTGATTTGGCATTTCTTCTTCACACCCTTTTGCACCTCGTGAATGACGGCGACCTTTTCAGCGAACGTTAAATTCTTGTACTCGCGTGGTTTACTGAAAGACATGGTGACACTGACAGCAGGAAGCTCGAATGGGGCGTCTGAAGCGTCACGTGTCGACTGGCGTCACGTGTCGAACGATGGCGGGAAGGGGATTTCAGTTGTCACGTGTCGAATTTCTTAACGATGAAACGCCGAAAAGTCGAAAAAAACTTCGAATTAAGGAAGTTGAACTTCGAATTATCCACGATTTTTTAACATTGATTTAATAAGAAATTCAAGGGACCAAGAGAAATCTTCGAATTAACCACGATTTCGAATTAAAGACGTTCGAATTATCCAAGTTGCACTGTACATTTAGGAGAACAGTATCTTTTCAAATTGGCTCTTTTCCGAGGCTAACGATACACAAACGTCGTGTTAGACTACGGCACTTAGGCTTACCCTGAGTACGTTTAAGGTAGACTAATGATGTTCTGTATATTACATTTATTAAATGCATTTCTACTTACGATGTGTTTATCGAAACATTATCTCATCGGAAGCATTTGTAACAAATATTAAAAAATTCAATTTCTTTTAAAATTTCATTATTTTTTACAACAATTTAATAAAATAGTTTTTCATTTTAGTGCCATTCTTTAAAAAAAAAAAACCAATATCCTAGATAATATAAATAAAATAAAAATATTTGAAGAATTTATTATATTGTTTAGATCAAACCAACCTGTTTATTCGTATTACTGATATTATTACTGCATTAAATAGTTACAATATCAACGACATGTTTACTGAGATATAAAAAAATAATTCCACACAAAATTAAAATTGAAAAAAAAATTCCAAAATGAAAATAGTAATAACTATAAATATTCTTTTTTATGTTGAAGATTAAGTTAACCATATAGTAAACCAATACTACTGGTAATGGGATTAGTTTTAGACTTCTTTACAAAGCGTAGCTCATAGCAAGAAAAGCCCTACATCTCAGTCTGTCCGATGTCACGCTAAATTCATGATTGGTTGAGGGACCGTTTAAGTGGTCACAGTACGTCACACTTGGAACAGTCCGTTGCTAGGGTCCGTTGGTAGGGTTGCCAACTGTAAAGAGTCAAGCCGTGTTTATCGTGTTTTTGTTTTTCTTTTAGAAAAAGATCCAAGAAATAATAAAATATTATCAGAACGAATTTTTAAGACTTAAAGAAAGCCTACCTTTGGGATTTTTTCGCTTATTTTTGAGAATTTTCTGAGAAACATTAAGACGAAGAATGTTGTATTTTTATTTGAGGTTCGGACTGCAATAGATCACCCTGTACCCGACATCAAGAGCTTCTCATTGGTTTTCTCGAAAGCCATTCTCCATTAGCAAAGTACTGATCTAACCTACTGATTTCATTTCAGAAGTACGATTATAGAAGAATAAATAACTTTATATCGCAAATAAATACAATGTATTTATTTTTCTACATTTTTATTATAATGGGATCACCTAAATCTATCGAGAACTTCTATTTATTGTTTGGGGTTTTGAAGTTGTAAAGTTCCGAGATTTTAACAATTGTGTTAAATAAGTTATCACTCTTTGTTTCTTCACCTACAGAATATTCTATATTATTTTTTCTTTGTTGTATTTCTAACATTTCCTTATTCCGCTTCAATTGTCTTATTTTCTCATTTTGGACAGTATTGGTTTTTTCCAAAGTGGTTAGTTTTCCCTGTTATTGATTTTTGATTATCAGTGAGTTGATAACTTCTTCATACTTTCCTCATATTGTTTATTTTTAAATTCCATTAAGTTCTTTACTGAGGTTAGTTTTGAAAGGGTTTCTGTTTCCTTTTATGTGATCCTTACATTAGCTCTATAGAAGCCGTGGGGCATTATGAGATCGCTGTTGGGATTGCTGCTCCTATCTTTTAGATAATCTCTGAAATGCAAAACTACACAATAAAAATGTACAGATGCTAAAACTTACTCAAATTCGGATTTTTCTTTTTTTATCTTTAGGATTAATTTATCAACGATTAAAAATATTGATTAATCAGTTAATTCTAATTGGACACTTAAACGATTCACGTTCTTTATCATTTAACTGAAAGCAGTATCTGTATCCAATAAACATTAATTCAAATTTTGAAGAATTCATTTATAAAATAAAAACAAGTGAATATAACTTTTATGCTAAAGTATAAATTTAAGGGCGACCCATAATAATAAAAATATTTAAAATTAATAATAATAATAAAAAATGAAGTAAATTTGAACATCAATACCTATAAAATATCTGCTGTATTACTCTTAAACAAAATTTCGTTTCTTTTGAACAAGAAACTTCTGCAGGTTTCTGTTCTCTTTCCTCTAAATTTCATAATTCGTTATGAATACACGCTTTTTTTAAATTACAATAATATAAGCAATAATACAATATATAATAATTAACATTAAAGTATTTTATTCACTAGGCATGATGCTAATTAATATGTATTGTATTATTGCTTGTATTATTGTAATTAAAAAAAAGCGTGTATTGGTTACGAATTATGAAATTTAGAGGAAAGAGAAAGTTTTTCTTCTCCTCAACTGAAACCTGAAGAAGTTTCTTGTTCAAAAGAAACGAAATTTTGAAGTAAAGAAGATATTTTATAGGTAATGATATTCTATTTTATTTAAAACGTATGTATAGGCATTGCGACTGTAAAAATCTGAGTGTGAAGAAACTGAAGGATACTATCGTCCATCACTTGGATCATCCAACACCACAACATCTGCGCTGCAGTAGATGTGAGACTTCCCGGCCAGGGTTTTGATCTGCTGAGCTATACATAGAAGTGGAACACAGAATTGGAAATCTATGCAAATAAAAAGAAAACATTGGTTAATAAGTTGACTCATCAACGCCCACTCCAAACCCTTGGACCTAGAAAGCTGAAATTTTGCACAGAGGTTCCCTCTATGATGTAGACAAGGAATAAGGCCAGATTTTTCGAAATTCCCACGGGATAGGGAATAAAGAGGATTTATATTTTCGCTTTAAAATGACCATGAAGTGTGTGGCGGCTAACCCGCAATACATCTGAGTTGTCCGGAGAAGGCCACATTGCGCTTTGTATGTTTTCCGATCTCGATATTAAGTTGCTAAATAAATAAAGTTTTCCTTTTAGCTATGTATGCAAGGGTTCCGGAGTGAAGCGACGGTATCCTGCTAATAGATATATATGGAAATGATGACGATAAGAATTAGGTTGACATAACTCCTAAGAGATTTGATATTTTTATTTAAAATAGTTAACAAAAACTAAATAAAATCTGAACAGCAAGATGAGACCCATAGTTTATTTAATTATTTTTAAAATTGGCTTTTTACTAAAACTAAGAATTTCAAACATATCCTTTATCAAAAATGTAACCAAAAAAAGACTATAAATTAGTTTTTAAAGTCTATGTATGAATCTACACTCTCTTAGAATGCAAATTCTTACTATTAAAAGCACATCTTTAATTCTCCGTTTGCCCATTTGTCTGATTGTTTCTTTGTATGCTCATCATGTTAAAGCGGCTGCGTGAATTTCCACAAAATCTATATGATTTAGTCATCTTTGATACCGTACGAAAAATGGCTATTAAAGTAAATTTAAAATCATCCGGGATTTTACGTGCCCCAATTACGTCAACATTGAGGAAGTTAAACACATTGACGTTTAACGAATTATGTCTCTTGTTATCTTGAAATTTTGTATAAAAATTTGTCTAAATGAAATCTCTGTGTTTGGCCCTTACTTTTCCGTAAATTTGAAATCCTTCGTAATGTTTTTCTAATTTTGAATTTTTCCTTCAAATTATTAAAGACCGACTTTAAATATAAAATATAATTTAATCTATTTTCATTTAATTGATTTCAATTTCACATTTGTTTGTTGTTTTTTTTTTTTATTTTCTTGTTTTTAGTTTGAGGATTCTCCTAGAACTTAGAACTTATCTGGGGGCACGGCAGTGCCCCCGCCAAGACGAGCCGAAGGCAGGAAGGGCACTACGTAGCTTTTCTGGAAGCGTTTCGTCGTATTTTCGAACCCTCATAGCTTCGGCCTGGATAATACTAGAGAGCTCAAATTTTCAGGTAAGATGCAGTTACCATACTAATGAAATACGCTAAGTTTCATTTATCTAGCTTTTATACTTTGAATTTTATTAATACCTAAAATACGTCGATTCCGTCACTCACTCACTGACTCATGATCATCAAAACCTCTAGGATACTTCCTGAAGTCCTAGAAAGCTGAAATTTGGTATGCAGGCTAGAATTAGCACACAAACAACAACAAAATTAAGAAATGTGTAAATCTCAACCTCCAACCCCTCATAAAGAGGGTTCCGGTTCTTTATTATATAACAATTTCTGAAATGTATATCCCATCCAAATAGTTTCATGTAAAATAAGTTGCCAAGACTAACATGCTCATAACGCTTTCACTGTTAAAAAATTATCAGATCTCATCTTACAAAAAGAAATGAAATCCCACCCAAAACATTTCATATAAAATAAGTTTCCAAGACTCACATGCTCATAACGCTTTCACTTTTAAAAAGATATGAGATCTAATGTAGAGCCAAGCCCCCAACTCTACAAGGCCTAACTCTACAAGCGCTAACTCTAAAAACCCTATATCTTGGTCAAAAAGTATGGCTTGGCCGTTTCATGGAACTAATTCATCCCACCCAAGACATTTCATGTAAAATACTTTGCCAAAATGCTCATAAGGCTTTCACTGTTAAAAAGTTATCAGATCTCATTTAGAGCCAAGCCCCTCACTGTACAAGGCCTAACTCTAAAAACCCTACTACCTTGGTCAAAAAGTATGCCTTGGCATACTCCATATCCTTTACATAACTCCATGGGATTGTCTGTGCGACAGCCACGAAACGGCCAAGCCATACTTTTTGACCAAGATATAGGGTTTTTAGAGTTAGGGCTTGGCTCTACATGAGATCTCATATCTTTTTAACAGTGAAAGCGTTATGAGCATGTGAGTCTTGGCAACTTATTGTACATGAAATGTTTTGGGTGGGATTACCTTTTTCAGCCTCGAAAAGGAACAGAATGTTTTAAAAGGTATGTTCTATTCGTTCAATATTTCATTTTGTTAAGGTGCATTTGTGTATTTATATTTAGAATCAAATATTTTATTAACAGATTGCCAACTACATTAGCACTCAAATAATTAAAAGAAAACAGACAAAATAATATAAAACAAATACAAACTAAATATAAAATAGATACGACGTACGTTGCAGAATCTCTTAACAGATTCTCTTTTCAAGTAAACATAATAATAAAAAAAACAAACGACCTGGATTAAGGCCTGGATTAAGACCTGGATTATATCAACTGAGAACGTTTATCATAATCTACATTTTTTTCTGCAGATATGTTGATGATGCGCGATTTATAGTAATAATCAATACATTGATAATATTCTTGATGATGTCAATAGTATTTGCCCTGATATTCAATACACAATGGAAAAGGAGGAAGAAGGTAAAATACCATATCTAGATGTTCTCATTAGCAAACAAGATGATTGTTCTTTAACATCAGTGTATCGCAAAAAAACTGATGCACTCATTACTATTAATTTCCTAAGTGCAGTCCCAAATACATATAAAAAGAATTCGGTTTATATGGCCATTGATAGGGCACACAAGGTTTGCTCTACTAATGCTACCCTAAATAAAGAACTTAATACTATTAGACAGATATTTAAGGAGAATTGCTTCCCAGACAAATTTGTACTGAGTTGTTTTCGTAATTTATACAAAAACAAGTTTAGAAAAAGAAGTATGATTATTATTATTATTGTGGACAAAAAGAACGTTAAAATTAAAAATAAAAACATTTTGCTCAGCTTTGTAACTCTTAAATATGATGAGGCTACTTTATAAAAAATAAAACCGATTTTAGCAAATGTGGGTATTGGCATAGAATGCAAACCTTTTAACACAATAGGTTCATTTTTAAATAAAAAAGTGTCAAATGCTCTAATGAGGAGAAATTCAAATTGCAGGGTACCATTTATGGTATCAAATGTTTGTCACACAATGGTGAAGCCAATAATTGCGTTTACGTAGGAAATTCTAAACGTGAGTTAGGTGTACGAATGAAGGAACACTTGGGAGCAGTCAAAAGCAACAATGAAAACTACAGCACCGCAACACACTGTAAGAGTACGGGCCATCGATTAAATTCTGAAGATGTGATTATTTTTGGTAAACGTAAATTGAAATACCTACGAGAATTCTACGAGTCATGTGTCATTCGAACGGTTCAGAATTACAATCAGGACCTGTCTACAAAAAATATGCTTGAATATGGTCTGTAGTCCTGTATAGTCCTGCATTATAGCGTTTTTACATCCCTGTGTTTTCTAATCTGGCCGCTAGTGCAAGTGTCGATTGGAAACGTCGCAGTTTTAGACCTTAATCCAGATCGTTTGTTTTTCTTTTATTCTTATGTTTACTTGAAAAGAGAATCTGTTAAACGTACGTCGTATCAATTTTATATTTATTTTGTATTTGTTTTATTTTCTTTTTAATCTGTTTACTTTTAATTATTTGAGTGCTAATGTAGTTGGCAATCTGTAATTTCATAAAAGCACGTTAATATTTACTCTCAAATATTTTATGTTAGCAAAAAGCTTTCATTATTTTATTAAAACAGAGATAGATTCGTAATATAAGAGTAATTATTTAAAACAATTCGAAAGTGAATGTGTGAACATCATACATGATCATTGTTATTAATAAGTTCTTATCTGTTGTAAGTTTAGATTCCTTAGTAATAAGACGGAGATTCCGTTGGTCAAGTTTAAGACAAATAAAATTTCACGAATCTCCATGGAAACAATATTTAGTTGTTTGATAAGATGGAATATTCTATTTAATTCAGAATAAATAAGAAATATTCTGAACTGATTTAAATTCTTCTGAATAGAAGTACGAGAAATTAGAAGGAAATGACGAGACCAAAACTGAACTGCAGCCTGGAGAAATCCTGGACGAATGGTTGTTTAACGTCCATTTTCCCATCTTTACCATCATCGTGTTCTACATCAGAGACATCGTAGAAAGGAGTGATTCCAGCATAGAGTTGAGCATCAAATGGATTCAAATTAACGGGATCAGACATCGCAATCTAAATAGAGTCTACATCGTGGGAGCATCACATCATTTAAGGTAAGTGTGAACTTAATAAAGGATTTTACACAGGATTTGTTAGAACTAAATTCTAATCAAACATTAATCTGTTAGTTAAAAGTTATCTCGTATAATAATTGTGTAATAGTGTTCTCTTCATGTTTTTAGGTATTTAATTGATGAATGAAAAAAATAATTAATTAAACTTTAATTAAATCTAAGATTACTCAAGCATATCTCTGTATTTATTTTACAAATAAGTTTTAAAAATGAATTTAAACCACAGGGAAATTGTGAGCTATTTACCTGAAGAATCGTTGACATCATCCCTAAAAAAACATCAAAACAAAAGAAAGACACATCCATGCCTACACCTGGAGTCGAACCGAAATTAAAAGGAATTTACTGAAATCAAAATTTTAACCCTGCTTCAGGAGTTCAGAGAAATCAGTCTCATGGCAGACTCCCACCCACGCTTCGACCACAAGGCTGTGCCTGAAAGAAATGTCAATAATATGCTTTCGCTTAACATTTTTATAGATCATTTAATTGTGGCATAAATTGATAAAATATTTAAAAAAATAAATTGATAAAATATTTAAAAAAAATACGATTAAATGATTAAAACTTAATGTTTTTATTTTATTGTTTGCTGAAATCATTGAAAAATAACTTTTTTTTTTCATTTTGATAAGGTTTATTAAATTTTTATTAATTAAAAGAAATTTGAAATTTTTATAGATGAAAATTAACTTGAATATTATCTTAATTAATATCATTCATTTATTATATAAATTCTGAGGTAATTTTACTTGATAAAGAATTAAAGTAATTACTAAATAAAATAATTAGAACAAGAAATAAACAGACGGTAGTTTACGACAGTTGACTCTTCATTTTTGTCTTTTGGAATTAAGAGGAATAAGAAATGGAATTTGTTCGAACGAAGTTCAAGGAAACTTAATAGGATAGAAATCTTATCATTAGAACTATTTTTAAACATGAAAGAGTTTCTGGTTTATATTAATAAAGAATTATGGGTTAAAACTTGATAGTTGTTGAAATATTATTTAAAAGCTATTCAATATTGAAATATTTGATTTATTTCTAAGTAGTTATTTGCTACAAATTTATTTAATGACTTTTACTTTATTTTTACTTTCATTCCTGGGAAAAATCTATATTACTAAAATCTTTTATTTCTCTGTCTGTCTGTGTGTCTGTCCGGCGCAGTTTTCTGTGAGAATGAAAAATAGAAAGAATTTTTTTCAATGAAACATTCGCGACAGGAATCGAACCTGCAACCTGCTGATCCGAAGTCAGACATCTTACCCATTAGGCCATGGGAACTACAACTCTCTTTATATTGCTTTTTTGACTTATCTGTCAAAACTGAACTGACTTTTACTGAAAAGTAACAATTTTTGTAATTAAAAAGAAAGTCAAAAAAGAAAGAAGCAGTACGTCATTAGGTAGAATTCTGAGAAATCAGTATTTGTAAATTAAAAACCACTGAAAAGTATCTATTGGAATTGGATAAACGAGATGAACGAGAGTGTCTATAATATCAATCGAATGATAAGTCTAAGAATACAAGGATAGACTACAGAGTATACAATAGAAGTGCGAATAAAATTGTCACTTCTGATAATTCACCACACGAACATCTCTATATGCCCGAGTGTCTGAACGCATTGAATCTCAGCGAAATTCCTCAACATCGTTTGTCATTGAAGATTGGATCTCCAATAATTTTGTTGCGAAACATCAATCCCAAGTTTGCATACTGCAATGGAACTCAACTTAAATGCTGTTCATTCGATAATGATCTCATAGAAACCGAAATTATAACAGAACTCACAAAGGAGATTTTGTTTTCATCCATAGGATGTCTATGGAACCATGCGGTAATCTACTTCCATTCACTTTCACAAGAAAACAATTTCCGATCAGACCTTCTTATGCGATATTTATCAATAAAGCTCAAGGACAAACTCTAAATAAAGTTGCCATATAATTGGAAAACGTTGTCTTAACTCACATACAACTTTAGGTCTTTGAGTCACAATTCAACAGAATTTGGTTATCTTCACTCTAAAGAATACTGACAATCAATTTGTTGCGAAGAATTTCGTATACAAGCTATGATCTTCTTTTATCATCTATATCAACTAACGTCCATCTGAAATCTCTTCTTCAAATATCTATATCGAACAATCTGATGGCCTAGCTAATAGATTTAGATAATTTTCACTATTTGTAACTCAATAACCACTGAAAAGTATCAATTGGAATCGGATAAAAAAGAACAGAAAAAAAATAATCACTATTTCTATTAGGTAGAATACTGAAAAATCGCTATTCGTTACTCAAAAACAATCACTATTTCTAACTCAAAAACCACTGTAAAGTATCAATGGAAATAAAAAAAGAGACTCAAGAAAGAAAGAAGCACTATTTCTTTTAAGTAGAATAATGAAAGCTCACTATTTGTAGCTCAAAAGCGACTGAAAATTGTATCTATATTACGAAAATCTTTTATTTATCTTTCGGTCTGGTGCAATTATTGTAATTTACAAAAATAGAAATAATTTCTACAAGTTATCTACTGGAATCCAACATGCAACCTTCTGCTCCGAAGTTAGACGTCTTAAGCATTAGACCACAAGGATTACATTCTAATCTCTATAAAAAATAAAAATATATCACAGATATATGATTCACACGCTGATTCTAAAAGCAGTCGTGAATTGAGAGAATATATACATCAAAAATTAAAATAAACAAAACTTTAAAAAAATTTTAGTTTTATTTTACTTGATGTAATTTGTGTGTGTGTGTTTTTTTAATAAATAACAAATTGTTTTCCGTTACATACGGGAGGCTTCCGGAGCGAAGCGACGGGCAGCCGACTAGTTATTTAAAAAAAATTAAGGCATAATAGATAGAAATGATAGATTTAATTTATTTAATATAATGTAATTCATATAAAGAATCAAAAACGAAGCCTACATAAAAAAAAAAAAAAAAAAATAGCATGAAGCTAAGGGAATATATTAATCGGGACTGTATTTACATCGACGACACTCGTCGCAGGCTGTGTGACCGCATAGCAGATGTTATGTTCCCTTTGAAACCATGTGTTTTTGTTTACATTCGGGGTTCTGGTGATTGACAACAGAGGGTGTTTTGGTTGTTATTGAATGGCTGTCAGATCTTTAATTTGATTGGAAATAATTTGTTCTGTAGGGCCACAGTTCCTGTTTCCCCCGTTTTCATGTGTGGAATTGTGTTTATAAAGAGAGTTCCACAGGTTGTAACTTGCATTGAAAAACAACTGTAAGTTTGGCAATTCGAAATATGTCTGCTTTTTAATTTTGTTTTATAATGTTTTAATTTTAATATTGTGTATTTGGCTGCTTCTTCATTAATATTCATCAACACACGTAAATTCTTTACTTACCTTAAGTAAAATTCATGAGAAAAGAATATGAAAGGGTTACTCATCATCCTCATCCTTTCTTGTCTTATATTTAAATCAAATCAATGTTTAACGTGTGCGGATTGAAATATTTATAGACAAAGACAATCTTTAAAAAAATAATGAGCACATATATTAAAAAGATGATTAATTCATAATAATAAAAGGACTTATATCGCACAATACATATAAAAATCTATTTGATAAGATGTCATGATTCAAGAAGACCGAAGTAAACAGCTCTCTTCAATCAGATACAAAAGATCAACAAAGGAATAATTCATTCATATTTTAAAAGCTAAGGAAACAATAAAATACTTATCAAGAGAACGGTTTCAACCCGCTAAATGTCGGTTTATCATCAGCTCCTTTTTTTTCAAGAAAACCGTCTTTGTCTATATATATTTAAATCCGTGTAAAATTCAGTAATATTTATGTAGTGGGAAGAGCAGTGCTTGTCAACCCTCGAGTGGACGGAAGAGACTTTAATTTAATATGAAAAATGTAATTTAGTCTGAAAAAGTATATTATGATAATCCAAAATTGAAGTATTAATCTAAGATGATTTTCTGTTGCTTTTCGATGCATTCGCATTTAAAAAATAAAACTATAAAGAGTAAAGTAGTAAAATCACAAACAGTACAGTAGTGAAACAACAAAGATTAAATTAGTAAAACAACAAACAGTAAAGTAATAAAGCAGCAAAGAGTAAAGTAATAAAACAGCAAAACGTAAAGTAATAAAACATCAAAGAGTAAAGTAGGAAAACAACAATGAGTAAAGTAATAAAACAACAAAGAGTAAAGTAATAAAACAGCAAAG
>JAFIDM010000002.1:30512267-30543692 GCA_023159025.1 Thereuonema tuberculata
TGCGAATTGTGCCGAAAATTCAGTGACATCAACGTTGTTACTCCTGTGATGACGGATATACCCAAACAGGTTATTTATTTTGTGTTCGGTGATTGTAAAATTATAATAATTTCAGTTCTGATCCTAATGGATTGTGGCCATATTTTGGAAACGAATTTCACTTTATTCTATCAGAGAGGAAGGAGATGTCATAGAGTGTTGGAGCAAAAGTGGTGTTGAAAATATATAAATATCTAGCTTATGGGAGTGGGATTACGAGCATACTGTTCATTGGGGCAAGTAGACAGAACGATTTGGCGGCAAACGGACATATGAAATGGTAAAGGAATAACTATAGTAATATTCGGAAGCATGGAATCCAGTTGCCACAGTAGGGAATGCAACAAAAGGCTTTGAAAGTTGTGAAATATTTCCCTTGAATCCCCATCGTCTTTCTGATCATGCTTTTGTCCCTAGTTCTATTCATTCAGGCCGTGGGGAAGGAGAAGTTAATAAAATTTGATGTATCTGTTGCCTAAAAGAGGTCTTGAAGGCAATCGTAATACTGAAAACGGTGATAATGCATCACACTGAGACGTCTGCTCAGCAAGATCAGGTTTTGTGGATGTTCTTCCAGTTCTTTGTGCGTCTTTATTGAACAGCAAAAGGAAAAGGGAATCTGGAGGATATAGGGTACTTAATGATCCACAACTGAATTGAAAAAAAAGAAGGCATGTCGTAATAAAAAGGCAGTCAATCGCAGGGAAGCATCTGAACAGCGAGGAAATAGTGCTGCTCTGTTACAATACAAAGATAACACATGCCGCAAATGTGGAAAACTGTACAAGAAGTATGAAGACTGGGTTCAATGCGTATATTGCTTAAATTGGTTTCATGTAACATGGTTACTAATGGTGATCATCTCTATTTTGTGTGTGATCAATGTTCTGATGATGATTAGTAAAGTAAGGAGCTGGGTCTGTCGTTATGCCCCACACGTAATGTTCTTCTGCCCCAAATGTAGATAGCAAACAGACACTTACATCTTTGTCAACAAAGAAAAATATAAATATTCTTTATTTCGTGAAAAGCGAGCTTTTGTTTAATTCCATTGTTTCTATATACCTTATAACTTATTTTATTTCCTTTTACGACAATATCAATAAAACAATATATTGCTCATTATATCCTTAGCGTGCCCGTAGTTCCCTTATGAACCTATATTCTTTTATGAATTATAAAATCTGCAGATGAAGTCTTATTATTCCATTTGCATATTTTTGTTTACTGTTTGTATCATGGTCTGTTTATAATCTAAAGATCCTGGAGGATACCTCAAAATTTGGCACCTGGCTTTCTAATGATCCAATTTAAAACGCAAGAACATTTTTGTGGATTACCTGAAAAGTATACCTAGTTTACTAATTACCTAACCAGAATTCTTCATGCAATTCTCCAAATCCTTTCTTGTAATCATCCCAACTACGAGAGAAATTTTCTCTGGGTTCTCCAAAATCACCTCTTCTTTGAAAGACCTGGAGAATTAATAAAAGATAGGGAAAATAAATTTAGGAAGAATCTTAATTTAAAAAATCTGTTATTCATTATTCTAATAGATTATTCTAATATTGTATTTATTTATGTGACGTGTAAGTGTAAGTTTCTTGTCGTTTTTAAAATTATATGAGAAAAATGTATTTACGACATTATGGACCGAGTGCACCAACCAAACGAAGCAATGATTAGTTAAGGAGCTGTTATTGAACCAACGACGATTTGCCAGTCATTTACTGATGAGTCGCCAACAATCTAACGTGTTTTTAAAAGTGGCTGCAATTTGTGAATAACATTGTTCACCAATTCGATCACTTTGCGCATGTGCAATCACTATTTTAAAAATGGACGCTATGATGTAAATATCAATATAGATTATGATACCACAATACTTTCATTGTAATTTTCAGAAGCTAAAGAAAAAAAAGAACAGGAAGTGAAAGAAGTTATTTATTTTCCAGAAAACAAATTAATTTGAATTATGAGAGAACTATAATCAGAATTTACAGCATTTTTCTGTACATTACTCTCATTTTCATTGTATTTATTTATTTTTATTATTCAAGTGTCTCCTTTTTTTCGTAATACAACAGTTTGAGATCTCGCAAAACAACCTCAAACGTTGCTGTATTCAAATGTACAATTCATTTATTAAAACATTTAATACAATTTTTACAGTGAAATTTTGAAATCGTTCAAGTCATCTTGACTCACCCAGGACAGTGGTTACTTTTTTTACCATATAAACAAAAAAAGCTTGGTATTTATTTATTACTATTATTTCGTCTTGCCTATTATTTTATAATTCGAAATTATAGTTATAATAATATCCAAACGCAGACGCACATACAACACTGTACTTCGCGGCACAGGGAACCATTGAGCCCTGGGGGATCAAACAACACCACGTATCTCCCGCTGCACGGCCACAAGAATACAGTTCCCCTTGGAGACGTCGCGTCGCCTAGAGGGCCGCATCAGCGACCTTGGAGGAGACATATGCATTCTCACACAATACAGTGCAGGAAACAAAACAAAAAAATTAATTTCCCAGATAAAGAAGATTCAAAAGCATAAACACTCGCCCCTGGCCTGAAGAATTGTGCAATGCAGTTGAGGACGAATTTCGAACCCTCACACCGGAAATGCTCCAAAACATATCAAGTAGAAAAATGAGAAAAAATTCTACATATCTCTTACATCTCCCTCTACTACATCCAACACAAGCAATCCCACAAACGAGGCATTACATGAATACTGGTCGTCTCTATCGTCCAATCCCATCCCTCACAATGACAAAACACCATGGATTACAGAGGAACAACTCACTGCACACCTTCCCTACATGCCCTTCCATGTCTTACATTACCCGCCAGTTTCCATAACCTTAAACACTACATTAAATTTAACTCGACAGCTTGCGAGGAGTTAAACTTTGGCGGCTCATCAGCGATTTAGCGACTGTTAAACCCCTAACGAACGTTGGTGCACAGAAAATGTCACTTGATCGTTGATTTAACAGCCATCAAAGTTAACGAAGGTTTGGTGCACTCAGCCCTATGTCTCTAAAAATTAATGTAAATAAATTGATTATTTTTGGGTGCTATTTTTAACATAAATTGAAAATTAGTCACATCCTAACTATTTAGTCATGTTTCTATGTAATATAATAATAGTAATAACCGGGGGAAAAAAACCCTGATTACCACCATGAACTCGGATCCTTCTGCCCGCATTCCAGAGGGTAAATCCTGGGCCACTGGAACCCAGTAAGTAAATTACACAACTATTAAATAACAATATCGATTTACTTGTATTTTTAATAATTCCATGATAAAATTAGACTATAAAGTATTTGTAACTCTAATAGATACAAGTCCGAATCGATACATTGCCAATATTGATAATTTTTTTTTTTGGTCCAATACCCGGGCTCTTTCAACTTTCGGCTATTGGCTTCGACAGGGGGCGGTAATTGTGAGCTATTTCGCAGAAACATAATTGCCCCGGGTGCACCATAGGAGGCAGCTCCCATTACACCAGTAGAAACAGACAAAACATAAAAGAAGATAGTAGAAACTTCCGAGCACGGGATTTTTTTTTTTTTCATTTAGTTTAAATTTACATTACAGTCCCGCTAGAGGGATAAACATATAAAAAAATCACTCTGACAGCAGGTTCTCAAAATTGGTTACAATTTGTGATAAACTATATTATTACATTTTAATTAAGAATTGATTGTAATCTAATACATTTATTAGAATAAGTTAAAATCTTTTCAATTACATATATTTATTTTTTACATTTATTTTACAACTTATTATGATATATTAGTATTTTTAATTCTTTACAACTTTTTGTTTTGAGGATAGTTTTGGGAATTTGGTTAAAAATAACATTAATAATTCTATTTTTGTTTCTAAATCCATAATTGTTTTTTGGAGGGTCAGTACTAAAAATGTTTGTAAAATTCCTTCTAGTATTGTGTAAACTATTATAATTATTTGAATAACTTATTATGTTAAAAATATATCTTTTGTTTAGGATATAAGATTTTGAATTTTTTTAGTATTTGTATTTGTTCTTCTTCAGTTTTGATTTAATAGTCAATAATATTATTATTGTCAGCATTGCAGACAATAAAATCGTCAGCATATGCAAAAATTTCAGAATATTTAATGTATTTGAAAATTGAATTAGTAAGTAACAAAAATAGTAATGGGCCGAGATTTGATCTCTGAGGTATGCCTTTTTTTCATGGTGTAGAATTTACTATACGAATTTTTTAATAAGATTTTTATTTTTCTACGCTTTAGGTAGTTTTTTGATAATTTTAGTAGAGTGGAGTGGAGTTTTTTAATAATTTCAGTGGAGTGGAGATTCAAAGCCAGATTCCGACATATCTGCCGAATAGATGGACCGCAGATCACTCTGCAGAATGGCTGGACCAGACCACTCGGCCATGCCGAAACGACAATATTGGTAATGGAACTGCATCATTTATGTGGCATTTCTATGATATACTGTAATATTGTCCTTGAGTCAACAAATGGCTAAAAAACAATTTTCTTTATTATACAATCCTTTTGCTATTAGTTGACCTTAACATATATCTCCCATCCCCAGTTTCACATATCACAAAATCCCAAAAACTTTATTTAGTTATTTTAATATTTTCAACAAAATATACATTTTATATTTATCCTTAATTTGTCGTAAGTTAATATAACCTAACACAAATAAAAGTTTTCTACTTATTTACTAGATTGTTTCAATTTTGCTGAGGGAGAATCTTTTTGAAAAGGAATCACATCACCTACTATTATTTCAAATATATAAGTTGCTACATACCATAGAGGATCCAGATGGACCAGGGGCGTTTGATATAAAGCCCCTTTTGCTTCATGACCCGAAATTAATTTGAGAAAGAACCAGGTACCCAATCTACAGAAGTGCATGATTAGGATCTTATTCCCGCTTCTGCATAGAATTGTACCCAGTTCATACAGTCCACAGTCCAATGCTTTTCTCACTTGGTTACTGTGAGAAACACAGTATTTTATTTGTTGCAACAAGCTATTCTCAATTCCTAACAGCAAAATTGCCCGATCAAGGTTGCTAGTTTACCTAGACATATTCCTTGGTGGAATAATGAACTTAGCAACCTAAGACATAACACAAGAAGGCTTTTCAGCAAAGCAAAAAAAGACAGGTGAATGAGAGGAGTATAAGAACACACTTACCTGTTACAATAAGGCCATTAGAGAGGCTAAAAAGACATCTTGGAGGAAGTTCTGTGAAGATTTTTCAGATATCTCCAGTACTGCCAAGCTTGTCAAAATCTTAGATAAATGTAACTATCACCAACTAAGTTCTATAAAACTTGAGAATGGTAGTTACACAAAATCTGGAAAAGAAACATTAAAAGAAATGCTAGGAGTACACTTTCCAGAATCTAGAGAAATAAATATTGAGGATATGCATCGATCGGATCTGGTTCCACTCAGAGGTAACCGAACAGACTGGTGTATGTCTAGAAGTATTGTTGATCAATTTAAAATGAGATGGGTTATTTCTACATTGAAGCTCTTCAAAGCCCCAGGTATGGACGATATTATCCCAATGCATTTGCAAGAAGGAATGGATATCGTTACACCAATTCTCTGCCGGTTTTTCAGGGCAAGTACAGGACTAGGGTATCTTCTGTTACAGTGGAGACAAACCAGAGCTATCTTTATTATTAACCTGGCAAACCAAGCTATATGCAAGCTAAGTCTTATCGACCTATCAGCCTTTCCTCTTTTTTGCTTAAAACTCTAGAGAAGTTGGTTGATAGATATATAAAAGATGAGATTCTTATATCTTATCCTCTCGCCAGTTAACAATTTGCCTATCAGCAAGGAAAATCGACTGAAACGGTTCTTCATCGTATTGTGATACTGTTGGAGAAAGCCCTTGAGCATAAGGAATTTTCTTTACTGTTTTCATTGATATTGAGGGGGCCTTCGATAGAATCTCTATAGAGACTATTGATGCAGCTACTCATAATCATGGAATTAACCCTACCTTATGGCGATGGTTGAGGTCAATTCTAAGTGAACGTGTGGTCATATCCTCGCTTCTCGGGGACACCTTAGCGGTCGCTACCATTAGAGGTTGCCCACAGGGAGGAGTTCTCTGTCCTCTGATGTGGTGCCTTTTGGTGGATGAACTGCTGGTGTCTCTTGGGAGGTTTGGGTGTGGCTACGTTGGTTATGCGGATGACATCTCAATAGTCGTTAGAGGTAAATTCCCTAAAACCGTATCAGAAGTTATGCAGGACGCTCTGTTACTGGTTGAAAGGTGGTGTAAAAAAAGTAGGTCTTTCAGTCAATCTTGACAAAATGACCTTGATACCTTTCACAAAAAAAAAGAACTTGCAGGAGCTGCAAGCTCTTACCTTCTTTGATAGGAAGCTTGCCATATCTTCGGAAGTCAAGTATTTGGGTGTTATACTTGACCAAAGAATGACTTGGAGACAACACTTGGAGCACTTGATTACGAAAGCAAAAAGAATCTTTTGGTCGTGTCGGGGTGCTATTGGTAAAACCTGGGGTATCACCCGAAAGGTTATGCACTGGATCTACACTATGATTATTAGACCCATTCTCATATACGCTGCGGTGGTATGGTGGCCAAGGGTGAAGCTTAAAACAGCTCAATGCGAGCTCAATATTCTACAAAGAATGGCGTGCGTAGGTATCACAGGGGCATTCAGAACCGCACCCATGGCTGCGGTGGAATTGCTACTGGGATTCTTGCCACTACATTTACATATTGAGGCTAAAGTCACGCTGGGAGTTTTAAGGCTTAAGACTGCTGGTGAGTGGTGTTACCCCATTCGGCAAGCAGCCATACTAAACTCTACACACAGCATTCAAGTCAGGAGTCTGTCCTGTTAATGACTACTGATAAAATGCTTCCCTATTATTTCTTGGAAAGACCATTCAGCTCTTCCCATTTCCAAGTAGAGCTGAGAGGGATTCTGGATCAATTCATGTAATCACAGATGAGTCTGTTCGGTGTCGGAAGGATCCAAGCTTGCCAAACGGCTCTGGAGCAGGTGTGAATTACTAACTGACGGGTATGGGTTATTTTTATAACCTAGATAGTTTCACAACTGTCTTTCAAGCAGAAATCTTTGCAATTCTCGCTTGTACCGGCATCTGTTTGGACAGAAACATCAGGAATAAGAATATTTATATTTTTCTGATAGCCAAGCAGCACTGAATGCTTTGAATCAGTGCCGAATTACTTCTAAGATCGTTTTTGATTGCCTCAAAGCTCTATCATTACTGGCACAGTTCAATAAAGTTCGTCTTTTTTGGGTGCCAGGACACAGTGGTCATGAGGGCAATGAGAAAGCCGATTCCTTCGCTAAGAAAGGCTCGGAGATGACCTTTATAGGTCCGGAACCTGTTATTGGTTTAACCAATAACATGATTTGGAAGATCTTTCTTACGAAAATTAGAGCTTTACAGCTTCAGCCTTGAGGGTCAGAGAAAAGTCAAGATGCTAATCCATAGACCAAACAATAAGCGATCCTCCGAACTTTTAAGGTTACGGAAAAAGGAACTTGGTATTGTTGTTGGTCTACTTACTGGACATTGCCGTCTTAACAAGCATTTATGGCTTTTAAACTTACAAGACATCCCAGTTTGTAGGAGTTGTCATTCAGAAGAGGAGACTTCTTCACACATTTTATGTAACTGTGAATATTTCACAGCGCTTAGACTTAAAATCCTAGGATCTTTTTTTTTAGAACCAGAGGATTTGTTTACGGTCCCTATAAGCAAACTACTGGCGTTTGCCGTAGCTACTGGTCTTTTGGGGGATTAAAGTTGGGAAAAGTACGATAGACCTTAGGTCGCGGTGCTAGGTATATTTACCACCCATCTTCTACATTACATTACATTATACTTGATTATTGGGCTCTGGTTTTACTGATTTATAAATAAAAATTATTACTTTTTTTATAAAAAAAAGAAGGAGAAGAGTCCAGTAGTCAAGTGGTAAAAACAATTAATTGCAGGCTGGAGGATTATTATTAATATATAACTAGTCGTCGCTTCGCTCCGGAAGCCTCGCGTATGTAACGGAAAACAATTTGTTATTTATTAAAAAAAACACACACAAATTACATCAAGTAAAATAAAACTAAAAAATTTTTTTAAGTTTTTTTTTATTTTAATTTTTGATGTCTATATTCTCTCAATTCACGACTGCTTTTAGAATCAGCGTGTGAATCATATATCTGTGATATATTTTTATTTTTTATAGAGATTAGAATGTAATCCTTGTGGTCTAATGCTTAAGACGTCTAACTTCCGAGCAGAAGGTTGCATGTTGGATTCCAGTAGCTAACTTGTAGAAAATATTTCTATTTTTGTAAATTACAATAATTGCACCAGACCGAAAGATAAATAAAAGATTTTCGTAATATAGATACAATTTTCAGTCGCTTTTGAGCTACAAATAGTGAGCTTTCAGTATTCTACTTAATAGAAATAGTGCTTCTTTCTTTCTTGAGTCTCTTTTTTTTATTTCCATTGATACTTTACAGTGGTTTTTGAGTTAGAAATAGTGATTGTTTTTGAGTAACAAATAGCGATTTTTCAGTATTCTACCTAATAGAAATAGTGATTATTTTTGAGTAACAAATAGTGATTTTTCAGTATTCTACCTAATAGAAATAGTGATTATTTTTTTTTCTGTTCTTTTTTATCCAATTCCAATTGATACTTTTCAGTGGTTTTTGAGTTACAAATAGTGAAAATTATCTATATCTATTAGTTAGGCCATCAGATTGTTCGATATAGATATTTGAAGAAGAGATTTCATATGGACGTTAGTTGATATAGATGGTAAATGAAGATCATAGCTTGTATACGAAATTCTTCGCAACAAATTGATTGTGAGTATTCTTTAGAGTGAAGATAACCAAATTCTGTTGAATTGTGACTCAAAGACCTAAAGTTGTATGTGACTTAAGACAACGTTTTCCAATTATACGGCAACTTTATTTAGAGTTTTGTCCTTGAGATTTATTGATAAATATCGCATAAGAAGGTCTGATCGGAAATTGTTTTCTTGTGAAAGTGAATGGAAGTAGATTACCGCATGGTTCCATAGACATTCTATGGATGAAAACAAAATCTCCTTTGTGAGTTCTGTTATAATTTCGGTTTCTATAATATCATTATCGAATGAACAGCATTTAAGTTGAGTTCCATTGCAGTATGCAAACTTGGAATTGGTGTTTCGCAACAATATTATTGGATGTTCAATCTTCAATGACAAACGATGTTGAGGAATTCCGCTGAGATTCAATGCGTTCAGACACTCGGGCATATAGAGATGTTCGTGTGGTGAATTATCAGAAGTGTCAATTTTATTCGCACTTGTATTGTATGCTCTGTAGTCTCTCCTTGTATTCTTAGACTTATCATTCGATTGATGTTATCGACACTCTCGTTCATCTCGTTTATCCAATTCCAATTGATACTTTTCAGTGGTTTTAGGTTACAAATACTGATTTCTCAGTATTCTACCTAATGACGTACTGCGTCTTTCTTTTTTGACTTTCTTTTTAATTACAATTGTTACTTTTCAGTCAAAGTCAGTTCAGTTTTGACAGATAAGTCAAAAAAGCAATATGAAGAGAGTTGTAGTTCCCATGGCCTAATGTGTAAGATGTCTGACTTCGGATCAGAAGGTTGCAGGTTCGTTTCCTGTCGCGGATGTTTCATTGAAAAAAATTCTTTCTATTTTTCATTCTCACAGAAAACTGCGCCGGACAGACACACAGACAGACAGAGAAATAAAAGATTTTAGTAATATAGATTTAAAATATCATACATTTTACAAATAAAAAATGAACAATTCTAAAACACAAACTATGTAAACACTCATTCCATTTGCCTATCTTATTTTTTTATGTAAAATATGATGTTGTGGTCGAATACCTTTCTTATGCATTTTATTTTTTTCAGTTTGAGATGATGACTTTTCTTTCCAAATTAGATGAAAACGGCCGTTAATAGAGGTTTTATTCATAATTCGAAAAGTACGTCGATTCCACTGATATCATGATTTACAATCATTAATAATTCTTAAAAATACAGTTTAAAACGTCCTCACATAATATTGGAAAGATACATTCTAATTTGCAGAATTCACTTTCGTTATTTCTTTCACTCTGATTTTCGAAAAGGCTTTAGAATAGTTACTCCAAATCACTTTAAAACACTTCAAAAAATTGATTGAATGACCCTACTTACTTCTGGCTGTTAATGATACGTATTCATAAACATTTTATTTAGTGAAAATCTTACCAACCATCCACCTCCATTCGTCTTCAGATCACAGTAAACTCTAATGGGATTGGAATTATTTCTTCCTTTGGGGTATATCATATAAACACCATTCTGGTGACGCCCTAATAAATTAAACAAATAATTACAAGATAATTACATGCAATGAAAAGAAATACACTTATTATGTAATATTCCGATAAATCGGAAATTGCGCACTAAGGACAGTTAATTTGTTTAGTTGTAGTTTGGATAATTCGTAGAAGTACTAAAATTTTCATACTTTTAAAAACAACTACAATCTTTTAAATTTGTCTTTGATTTTTTATTGTACAATTTATTGTTGCAGCTATAAATTTACACTCTTATTCAAAAGATATATTAATTACAATTTGCAAGTAACTATGGTAAACAAAGCAAAAGACAGTCTGTTCTATTATTACGAAGCAAAGCTAATAATGTGTTCTTAACTGAAAGTACGCCTTCACATACTGTTTCTAACATTTATATAATAATAAAAGTTATGTACTTTTACTCTATTGTTTAAATTTTGCTGAGGGAGAATCTTTTTAAAAAGAAATCACACCACCTACTATTCTTTTAAATATGTAAGTTGTTATGTAGTATATATATATGCAAAGACATTGTTCCAAAATTATTGTTTTTTGACATTTAAAAGCAAATCATTTTACGAAAACTATAGAAAATTATTGTGAATTTGTGACTTGTTATAAATATTCTCAATAATATAAATACGTAAATATATTCTGTATTATTATATATATAATAGCATAATATATATATATATATATTGTGACAATACTCATATGTCGATTTATTATAACTATTAAAATATTAGAATATTAATATTATTATCATTATAAAGACAAAAGAAATGACAATTAAGAAAAATAATCTCAAAGTAATTATTTTGTAAAAGCTAATGGCGAAAGACTTCGTTAGGGACAGTTTTAATTATTGTCAGTGATTTTTATTTTAGTTTAGGCTTTAATTTATTTTAATTTAGGATTTTAGGAGATAAATCTTTTAAATGTAACTTATTAGGATTTAATGCAATTTAGTGTTAGAAATTTAGGTGTTTTAAGTAGTTGTGTAATTTAAGATTAGTTGAATTTAAGGATTTTAATAAGGAATTAATTTTCTTTTGTTAATTAAGCTGAGTTTATTTGAGTTTGGAAATTTCCTATTCTTAGGAATTTCCTTGTGGCCATCATTCCATATTTGGAATTGTTGTAAGCATTGTAATTCTATTGGTTAATTAGCATTATCACTCCATGTGAGGTAATAATGAGGTAATCTCCCTTATTTGGGCAGATATTCAATCCTGCTATCCGTATGGTCTGTGCGACGCGTGACGTCACACAGCGGCGCTCTTAAAGTTTATAAAACGGGGTGTTCGAGTTAGATCTCTCTCTCTCTCGCCGTAGTTTCGCTCGTTTAACCTTTGCAACAATGCACCCGGCCTCGTCGATCGCCGCGGACGATGTATTGGCAGCCGCGTCTCGAATTCTCGATGCGTTTGTTAGAAATAGGGTGTGTTAAATCAAGTTATCGTTAGTTAGAATAGGCAACCCGTGGATAGCCTACAATTTCTACAATTTATTTGAGCGAAACATTACTAAAATTAATTTGCAAAATAAAGCTTGCAAATTTTGTGTTCAATGCACGTGTACACCCGTGCAGGATTCCACAAGTTACTTAGTGCTTCGTAAGTGAAAATTGTGCTTCGTAATTTAGTTATTTAGTGCTTCGTAAGTGAAATTTCAGTGCGTCATAATTTAACTTTATGCTTCAAGAAGTTATAAGCCATAGCTTCGCCGAAAGTATTATTCTTGCAGTGTTGTGTCATATTATTATTTCGCAGTGTCGAATAAAAATGGTTAAGTCTAATTAATGTGGTGAATGCGTTGTGCTTCTTTGTGCGTGAACGTGAAGTGTGGCTCCCCCACGCTCCGAATGGATTGGATTAGTCAGGGCATACCATGTAACGACTTTGAAGGGGGTAGATAGAAAATTCACCGAACGGACTTTTCGGTTGGCGCCCAACAAAATACCCGAACAACCCCTGAAGGACTAAAATTATCACGTGGTACCGTTACAATATATATATATAGGGTGATTCATGAAGATATGCAGAAACTTCGGGAACTCATTCTACATGTAAAAGTAAAGAAAAAAAGTTATATAAACATAGGTCCGGAAATGCTTCGGTATCGAGTTATGGCTAGCGAAAGATTTCGCACATAATGTAGTACCCTGGGTGAAATGAAGACTTGCTGGAAGTCTGGGAAGGTAAATTCAGGGGTGAAATCAGTGGTTTCTTATGGTTGTTGACCTGAAAAATCGAATGAAATATATCGCAGAACTGTATCTCCCAGTGGTTTGAAACTTATCCCACGTGGAATCTACAAAAAAGTTGGCAACACAATAACAGCTGTTCAACAATAATGTGAATTGCATTGTTTTGATTTATTGTGAAAGCTAACAACTGAGGTGTAGTCCATGTGCGTATTGTTGTACTACATTATGCCTTCTGTCTTCTCACTCTTGGATTTATGTTACAGTGATAACAGAATATATCTCAAACTTACCAGTATTTTGCGTAAATAGACTGAATACTGGCATATAAAACTTATGGTTAGCCTAACAAAAGAATTTAAGAAAGTTCATTCTAAATTTTATTTCTTTTGTCGTAGGAGGATGAAGTATTCGTATATTTCACTTGGTAACGTCTCTAACATTTGTAACTATATTAACGTTGCTTTTGGAACCGAAATTCTGTACTTGAAATCGATAAGAACGAAATATTAGATCTATTTGTCAACTTACAAATTATACAAATACGATGAAGAAAATTGATATTTGAATAACATATAAGTAATAGACTCTTAAATAGATAGATTACCTAGCATAAACTGGATATCATGACAGTTAGTTGGTAAAGAGCCACAATTCTTTTCAAACTCATAACCTGTCTGGTCTTCCACAGGAAACTTGAAATCTGACGCTAAATTAGAAAAATAAAATTTAAATAACTAATAAAGTTTTTCTCTATAGAAGAAGATTATATTTTATATTGTATTATGAAGATTTACTGGGCTCTTAATGAAAACAGAAATGCTAAGAAATATTTTATATATTTTGATATTTGATAAATTCCGAAAATTAAAGACCATTATCTTTTGGTAATATTTGTTTAAAAACTTAAAAAATATTTGTAACTGTAAATGACATGAATTCAAATCAATAAATACAGTACAATACATACTTTAGTCAATTAAACAACTACTAAAAAAATCATCTAAAATTTCATTGAACAAAACATCAAATGAGATGATTATTTTAGAGAGTAAGTGTAAAGAAACACAGAATGTAAAGAAAAAAATTACGGAATTAGTTGTATATTATTTTATATAATCCTACTGTATATTTTAAATTTACAAATAAAATATATAAACAATGCAAAGGTTTCTCGATGGGAAGTCCCATCTCATGCTCAATTTCCAATGTATATGAACAACTTGGAGGAATACAAAATATTAAAATGAGGTAAGAATTTAATCTTACTTATTTTTGATTAAATTTCCAGTACGTTAAATTTATGAGATAAGAATATGTTTCATTATTACAGATACGCTGATGATGTTTTAATTGTTTGGAATGGTTCAATAAAATAGTTTCCAAAATTCTTTGAGTACAAAAATTAAGTTGACAGTTACATAAAGTTTACGAGAAAAGGAGATGAAATAATTATCATATTTTAATATTTGATTGCATAATAAAGAAAATGTAGAGAATATTAGCAGAATACCGTTCTTCGTCAGGGTAACAATGATGTCATAGAGAAACAAATTGAAATTGCGAGATCACTTTGATACTTTCCCAGTTGGTACAAAAATGACGTGATAGGTACAAAGAAATGTTATATTTGAATTTTGTAACTCGAGATCCCTCGATATGAAATTAACATGAAGATATATGTCTTACCACCTGTTTCGTCTCTTCTCCACATCGTTATCATTTATCAAACCTTCCACAGTTCACAAAAACTCATGTAATCATTACAAATCTACATCTATTCCGAAAACCCCGGAGAAGAATCCTTCAGCAATGTTTACCCATTCCCTCATCGCCAGCCCATTCACATCCCATAATTCTAATTTTTGCCTCCAGGTTAAGATGTGGCGTTATATGTAGAACAAAATCGTAGTTTCAGTTGTGGCCACCAGGAGCATCTGTGACGCTATTTTGGACAATAATACTTTTAGTATTTTAATTGTCGACTCCAAGTGTCGCAATTTGTGGCGTTTTCCAGAAAGTTGAAAAATACAAAAGTAACAACGTAAAGTACATACTAACGGCAAACAATTATATTCCAAAGACCATAAAAGCTATGAAGGTGCTTAACTGAAGAAAATCCAAAGAAGATTAGAAAAGGATTGCTGATCGAAATATTGTAGTAGTCTAATTGATTGAAGAAAGGATATTTAATGAAGTTTATTTTATATATGATCTTACATTTATCAAAATCACTAGTGATCTTTCTTTTTACAACCAACAAAGTCTTACAAAAGTTCACTTTTTCAGAACGTATCTTTTATAATAAGCGGAAACGGACTAATGGATGTAAGAAATTTTAATTGCATTTTATTACTTTTTTATTGTAACTTTTTTTTACATGTTAGCCTTTGCGGCATAGCCTTGTGGTCTAGGCGGCGATTTTTCATGGGGCATTTATGCTGGAATGAAGGTTCGAATAACTGTATGAGACTTGGATAAGTTATAGTTCTCACACCTTGTGGTGCCAAAGTCAAAAGAGCCCAAGCGTACGAATAATAATAATAATAATAATAATAATAATAATAATAATAATAATAATGATTTTGAGATGTATAACAAACTTTAAAGTGGAGTAAACACATAATATTCTATTGTAGTGAACATAGGAATAATAAATTTCAATCTTATGATTTCCGATATTACTGTAAATTAAACTTTGGTTAAGTTGATTAAGTCGAACTGTCTTGTAGCGATCTTTCTACATTAATAAGAAGTCTAGAATATTCTGGTATAGCATAGCAGTTACACAATGGACAGCAGACGTTGTTTAGAATTAAAAAGGATATGTCATTTTAGAAATCCTGAGACGAGTTTAAAAGTTAATTTTAAAACTTCAGTGGTTTATTATTAATGTTCACTATAAAGAGAAAAAAAAAAACCCATCCAAACAGTTGAAAAAAAACTTCCGTCTACTCCCTAAAAAAAATTATTGATAGGGAAATAAATCAGGTTTATGTTTTTTTTTTTTTTTTTTTTTTGCTATCAAATATCGTAACTGGAAGGTCAAAGTTGAAAATGCAATATCTTCAAAAAGTCTAATGTCTTGAAAATTGTGAACATCTAAAGAATTAATTTAGTCCTATGCTCATCTGTTTGTAATTTTTTTTAATTATTTTTATTTCGCTGCTCTATATAAATAAAATAAAAATTAGCAATTTCTTTAAGTTTAATGAAATATGTAAATAATGTTATCAAACTGCAAATAAGAATAATGAAAACATTGCTGTTCGTTTCATTAGTAACTTCCTGTCTTTAAACTAGCATTTATTTTTTCATAATAATTAAATACAAAACAAAAAGCTCTTGAATTTCCTTTCCTTATTAAAAGTTAAAGTTTTAATATCACTGATAAGTGAATGTTTTAATATAATTGCATTACATTGCAGCATTGTGGTTGTAATGAGTTTTCATAAAACAAAAAAATTCTTGATACCGAAATAAATTCGCTAATCCCAACCATCTTCCTTTACTTTTTTAGAATGAAAAGTTCATTACAATAAAGTGATTCTCTTTCCAATATAGAGATATTTTTTTATATCTAAATAAACACATTTTAATGACCAAATAATATTATTTTTATCACTTTTCTAAAATAAAATTTACTCCAACATAGACATCAAAGTGTTTCAAAAATAAAAGTAATATTCATTCCGAAACAGCTGAAAAATATTTAATAAAATATTCTTATAATTAAAGGGGATTAACCTTTCAGAATCGATGTTGGAATCTATCATGACTTCGTCGCCCTACTTCTTACGCGATTTTGTTGCTCCACATCTTGAAGTTCAAACAATATATTAATTATATCTCAGCTGAGTCTGCGTTGTTTTTTGTTTTATTTTTTTATTATTATTTACTTCCATGATTCAGTTAAGTAAGTCTTGAGAGAAAACACAACGGGCGAGCATCGGACTGGCTCTTGCTCTCCATTCACGATTCAATTACATTACTAATTTTTTTAATTGTATCTTTCTGAATGTTTTATTCCAAGAAATTGTGTCAGATTTATCTTTGTTTGATTATTACAATATTTCCCTTTCAATCTTTCCCCTGAAATATTTCCAATTTTTAAATTTTATTATAGAATATTTTTATTAGTTTTTGATATTTTAAGGAACGACTTTTGGAACGACTTCAAAAGATATTTGTTCGAAAACTACAAATTAAAATGAATCATAATGAATATGAATTTAATCCTGGATTCTAACCTATAGCAACAGTTATCAAAATTTATTTGAATTAAACCAAAACTCTAAAAACATTACTGGAAATAAACGGGATTTCATTTCTGTTACTTCTGTTATCATGAACAGGAGAATTTTTTCAAGAAGTTTTCAAGACGATTGGTAAATATAATTTAGCTAAAAATGGATATTGTGCTATTATAATTGACCCAAAAATTATAAATTACCTCAGTAATAAATAAATTATAATACTATCACACGTAATGCTTTCGGAAATGTTCAATTCAATTATGTAAATTTTACTATATTGGAATCGCTTCGTGTCGACATGTCTTCGAAGTACAGTAATCACGGGTGCCCATGCCGGGGAGTCACGGCGCAGACTGCGCCATTGAAATTTTTTTTTTTGGGGGGGGGGGGTTCAAAAAAAGCAAATAGAGTGTAAAAGTGGTTTTTTTTTGGTTGTCATTTCAATTTTGGGGATGGTTGAAAAAAATTAAAAAGAATGTGGAGGGGAGGTGAGCCATAAGGTCTAGGGGGGGGGGCACCTCTGCAGTAATTGTCATATATCATTAATATATATTACATTAATGTAGTTGTACTTTGATAGATTCATCCAACAAGACCAGATATAGAATAATGCTTACCTTTTCCATTGTAGATGAAATGTAATGCTTGCTGTAATGATTTTCCTACATTCCCAAGAGGATTAGAACCATTGGAATCATCTTCAAGGGAATGGCATTCACACAACTGGTAACCCATGGAATACAACAATAGAAAATACAACTGACAAATCATTTTGTTCATTTTGAAGTGATTTTAAACAGTATTAACTCAAACTATGACTCAGTAATATTCCTAAGTCACTTCAAGAGAAGAGGAAACTGCTGTGAGACCAGAGGATGACCTTCAGCTAAACCATCAGCTGCTTATTGAGAAATCAATCCGGATTTATATGTTTTCTTCAACTAAGTGTGATAACCGGAAGGCTAAAGTTCAGTTGCATAGGTTTTAGGAGAGTCTAATGTCTAAATTAGAGACAGATTTTGTGAATACTTTGGGTTTTCTTAAATTCTGTATATTTTCATAAATATAACATCAGTATTTCTTCAGTTGAATCTCCACATCAGTATTTCTTCGTATATAGTATTCGCAAAAGTTTTCTTATTCAATGAAAAGCAATGTATAAACATTATTTATTCATTTTTTTAATAAAGAAATTAACAGGAATCTTATTGGTGGTTCTTGAATGTGAAATTTTCAGTTTCTGTAGACATTACCAATTTTATTCAATTTAGAAAATTGTTTAAGGAGAAACTTGCCAACATCATAATTTTTCCTCAGAAAACAGACCAATTTGAGAAAGAGTCAGTGATAAAATTTTTCAGTTAATAAATGTAGTTTGACATTTATTTTCTGGTGTTATGATGTTTAATAATATTTATTATAAAAGAGAAGATTTAAGGAAGAAGTATGGTTTGTTTGTATATGATAAAATTTTATTTAGAGATTCTGATCCTAATGGTTAATTATATATAAGATAATTAACTGGATTAACAGTTTTTTTTAAAGACTTTCTGTGAAAACTTAAGTACAGTACAATACTTTACACAAATTTTGATTTATCAGAAATATTTTTGTAATAATTACCGTGCCGGCGTGGTCTAGTGATTAGACTGCGGTCTTCAACGAGTCTGATTCGCCGGCACCTGGGTTCGAATCCCGGCGTCGCGACGCGTCGGCTTGGATGTTTACTTCCTTTCCTGTGTTTGTCATCTTCTCTTTATCTTCTTCAGCCGTCTATGGCACTGAAGAATTGTTAAAATTTCAAATCGATACAAACATTTAATATTTCTGAGCATTGTAGGGTTAGTGCAATAAGATTCAGAAGGATCAAAAGCACACTTGGGGTGTGCGAACGGCCCTACGCTCAATTTAAAAACAATAATTTTGTAATAATTGTAGCTCTCTGTTCACAAATAAAAAAATAAAGATAGCAAGAATAACTTTGTATAAAAAGTCAAGCATCTGTTTGAGTGTTTTAATGGCAGATTGTGACGTCAATTTATCAGGACAATTGTCAGTGATTTGAATATCATTGATGTTTTTCATTGTTGAAAAGACATTCAGTTTCAACGTGACGTAAAATTCTGTAAATTTGAATTCTGAAATTAAATGTTAAGTTCTATAATTTAATATTTAACAAGAAAATCTAAGTCCTTTTTTTTTACAATAAATTAAAATGTTGTTTACAAATAATAATGATTAATACCTAAATGTATGTGATAGTGTTCGACCACGATATCTTGACGATTGGAAGGAACCACACGTGATTATGACGTCTCTATTTTTCAGACAAACACAAATAAGCACTCCTCAAAGCACAGTTCTTTAAAAATAATTAATATTTAAAAGAAATACATAAAACTTAACCAGTTATTGATAGCAGTTATTGAAAGCAGGCAACCAATAACTAATAATAATAACTAATAGCATTTCCTTTAAACATTATTAACTTAACATTCTTCGGAAGCTCTGAGAGAGGCTAATTCTGACGTCATGGGCTCTGGATTTTTTTTCAATCGTGGTCAGATGTGTGTAATATATATATGTGTATATAAGATTTTTTTGCACTCAGTCAATTGAATATGTGGTTGATTTTAAGAGATATTTAATAAACAAAATTTCCAGAATATTCATTTTGTAAGTGAAATAAATTTTGTGGTACCTCTCTTAAGCTATGCAAACACGCACCATCCGATTTTGGACCAACTTAGTTGTCTGACTTCAAGTTGGTCCGATTTGTCAGTTGCGAACACTAGCCAACTCGCAACTGAAGTCGGCCGAACAACGTTTCAAACCTTGATTGATTTGCAACATATGATAAATATATTTTTTTTAAATTATTAGCCGCTATGGAATCGAAGTTGATGGGATTATTTCGATGCAAAAGTAACTAACGACCAACCGCCACAAACAAACCATGCTTCCCTGGCAACAATGCCTATTGCATGGAATTTTTTGCATTACCGCGATAGCGGCAATCCCATAATTCCAAGCGTTTTCATCAGCAGTTGAGCAAAATCCGAAAAAAATCGAGGTTTTGAAACCTCTTTGATAAATTCTGCAGCATACAATTATTGCATTTCATTATAAACTTTATTTATGCGTGAAAGAAACTTGCAATACTCTGATATTCATTGTGTACCGCTCGCCGTCGATTTGAAGCGGTGAAACTCGTTATAGACGCCATTTCTTGCCATGGGCGTGACGTCATGACTGACGTGTTCCAACGCTGCCCTGTGATTGGATAATTTCTAGATAGATAGGTGGTGTTGGTTGGTCCCGCAATACCAACTCGCATCGCCAACTAAAGTTGGTGGAATGTCGCTACAAAATCTGTTCAAAACGGGCTCTACAAACTCGAAAACTTGAAGTTGGCCAACTAAGTTGGTCCAAAATCGGATGGTGTTCGCGTAGCTTTAAAGAGAGGAAGAATCAGTGACTACTTTTAATTATCCCATATAGAAAATGTAAAAAGACGGAGTAACTTCAGATCTATTCGTCCGTTCGTCACCATTTGTAAAGCTCAAACTATAATTTGGATAGACTTGAGTTATACCTTTTTTGGAAAGATTATGATTTTTAGAGGTTTCTATCTATGGTCACTTCCTGTTTTGGTATCGTGATAATACTTGAGAAAGAATAATCTCAACACCTTAGTGTTTATGACAGTTTTTATTCATCTCGTGTTCATAACCATGACATGAATTTAGGCAGAATTTACATTGTGGCTCCAATAACCTGCGAATCTTTGTGAAGGAAATAAATTTCTTTTTATTTGGTTTTGTCCTATTTTCATTTTTTTTTCCTTCTTATATTTTTTTTTCTTAATTATATTTTAATACAAATTTTTTCTCAGTTGAATTTTATATTTTTTTAATCAATTAAAATATATACGGGATGTCTGTGCTTTCATGTATACTACGAAACCAGTTTTATGTCTTATTATTTAATTATTATATATAGAGAGAATAAAATAACAATATAAAATCATAAAATTTGGAAATACAGAAACTTAAGTTAAAAAATATTACAAGTTACCATTATTATTTAGAAAAAAAAAATAAAGCTCACTAACAAATATTGCTTTTTATCGCTTTGAAAACAACTTTAAATATCTTATAATAAGGTTATATTTTATATTGTTTTAGGACGTTCATTTGTAATGTTTTATTTGAATATTATATTTTCGCACAAAATGAATATTGTTATTCTATAAATTAATCCAATAGTAAAAGAAACACAATTAAATGATTAAAATGTAATGTTTTCATTTATTTAGTTACTGAAATAATTTAAAGAATTATCAAATTTTATTGACTTTAAGTAATCACTTTCAGTATTTTCTTAAAAGTTTAATAAATATTAAATAAAAATTGACAGTTTTAGAGATGGAGTTAGTTAATTAATTCGTAAATGTAATAAATTTATCTTCAACAAAACAATAATTATGTTTTAAAATTTCCCGACGATAAAAGAACTTCTTAAACAAATAACGAAATCGTAGAATTAAAGAAATAAAACAAAAAATAAGCAGCCGGAAAATTAAAAGCGATTTTCAGACGACCTTTTTATCCAGGCCTTTTGGAATTAAAAGAAAAAGAAAGTCGACTTTGTTTATTCAAGGGAACTTAATATGATTTCTTGATAGGAAACTTAGAATTCTTATCATGAGAAATATTTTCAAACGTTAGAGTTTCAGGTTTATTTTAGTAAAGAATTATGAATAAAATGTTTATAGTTGTAAAAATATTATTTAAAAGTTTTAAAGCTACTCGACATGCAAAAACTTAAATTATTTTTCAAAGTTTTATTTTTGTAGTTTATTACAAATTTATGTAATGAAATCTATTTTATTTTTACTACCTTTCTTTGAAAAAATTATACACTTAAAATAAAAAGAAACAAACTAAAGAAATAAGATAGAAGTTATTATTGTGCTTATATCAAGTAAATCAATTTATATCACTGTTGATGACTAACATTGATATGGCTTTTGTGTTGGTCTTTTTCAAATTCCACATCAATTTGTATAGTTTAGTAATATAACTTTAGTAATATAATTTTATTCTTATATTGTATATTTTTCTAAATTGCAAATGATTGATTGAAATTTTTACCTTGTAAAACTCGAAAGGCTAACTTTTGGTTGTTTTTTTTTGTCAATGCTCGGGCTCGTAGATTGATTAAATCTTTCTTGAAATGATAGCATTTATCTGTCGAAACATACTTTTGGTTTTGTCTGTAAACACTGAGTGGCCACTCTATTAGAGACACCTCATTCTAATTTTGACGGATCTGGTGATGGCGCAGGGTGATGTAACAGCAACGAGTAGCGTATAAAAGCCATGTTCGGTATCAAGAGAGATGTGTATCAGTTCAGATCGCCGGAACATAGATAAGACAAAAGAATTTAAACAACTTCCAACGAGACATGATCGTGGGTCAAAGAAAAGCCTGTTCCAGCTTTTTCAGAAACTGAAGATTCTCTTCATCATTATATGACAATTTGGGAGTGAATTATAATTATTATATAATTCCATCTTAAAGCTTTATTTTGAAACGGCATTTGATTTTACATCATTATCATTATTAGAAAATAACATTATTTTTTTATTCGATTTTACATAGATTTTTTATCTATTTATTTAAATGTGAAAATACTTGTTTTTTTTTCGATTATATCTTGATATAAAAACAGATGAATCAATAACATTTTATTGGTAAAAATACAAAATGATCTGTTTTCAATTCTAAAGTGGGAATATGACAATAAATTAATTATTTTAATCGAAATAAAAGACAACTTATGCTTATGAATTCTAAGAAACAAATCGCAAGAAATCCACCTTTAATTAAACTTTAGAACATAGCATGAAAGCTCTAAGGGCTCCTATTAATGATCAAGGTCTTTTATATACAATGTGAAAGGGATGAAATATTTTACAGTTGCTTACAAATATTTATTATTTACAAAATAATTGTTAGAATGTAAAGATGACAAAACAATATATAAAATACAGTCCAGCAGACGGATCTTGACGATCTCGTTTGCTTGAGAATTACGGAAAACTCGAGATCTGGCCATTAGCCTCTTCAGGAGGTGTCAAGGAATTTAGTAACTTACTTTGAATGTCTGTCACTAGGAAAATGCTACCTAATGAATTTATTGTTGTTTATTGACTGTTTTAAATTTATAAAAAGTATACTAAAATATAGCAAAGTCTCATGCATTTCCCTGTATTATAATTCATTTAAATATTTCAATGAAATGTAAACATAAATATATATACTGTATATGAAATATTAAGCATTTTTTATTTGTTTTTGATTTTTGTGATTTGCAAATAAAGTAAATGAGAAATCGTGTGCCTTTTTGACTCTTAATTCGTTAATGCAATGTTGCATTTTAAATTTACAATCGATTGTCTTCTATAAATGTATTTACATAATCCTGTTATTTTTTTAGTAGGAAATTTTTAAAATTAACGTTTTTCTAATATTTTAGCAATTTTTTTTTGTGGGTGATCAGTATGTTTGACAGCTCTTCCGTCTAATTTTGAGGTCCTGAAAAGGGCCTTTAAAGGTAAATTCTGGTTTTTTTTTTTTTTTTTCTTTCAGCTGTTGTTTCCAGTAAATAACTGCGTGAACTGGGAGATGTACTAAATATGTACGAGTAGCTTCAGCTACTCTGTCGTTCTAAAGAAATGAGAGATACTCCATTAATAAATTTCCTCCGAAAATATTCTTCAACTTGCAATATTATTTTCCGTGCGCTGCTTGGTATAGTACTGTTTCTCGACATTTTTGTGAGAATACTTGGATAGAGGCTATTCTCGCGCAAATTACGTGAAATCGCAAAAAACGAGATCGTCAAGATCCGTCTGTTGGACTATACCTGGGTATTATTATTATAAAACTTTTACTTGGAATCATCACACATAAATAATTTACAGAAGACATAATAAATTAATGTAATTTTAAAGGAATAATACAAATAAAAATTAAAATAATAATTTCTACTTACGTGATTCTTAAATAAAATATGCTAAGAAATAAAAGTTCTCTTAACAAACAAATTATATTACATAAGAAATTCATCGATGAAATTAAAAAAAAGTAAGAAAGAATTTAGAGAAGAAAAAAGAAGTTTCAATAAAACTATAATATCTGGAATTTTATTTAGAATTTCATCTACAAAAAATTAGAAAGAATTTAGGTAGAAATCAATCTTTAAAATTATTATGAATTCTACAACAATAATATTATTAAGCAAAAAAAAAAGGTAATGCCAATGAATGAAGAGGAATATACTAAAATTAATAACTTCGTTGGAATATACTAAAATTAATAACAATACAGGGAAATAAATTAAAATTATAGTTTAGAAAATGTACAATAATGAAAGAGAGATTAAAATAAAATGAAAGGTTAAAACTGCTGATGAATTATGGAAATCATTGATTAAGGTAATAACTTATGCATCAATTACGTATTACTATTTTACTTAATTATACTTAACTTTTTGTAATAAAAAAAATACAAATTGTAGAAAAATATTATTTTATTCATTGTATTTTCGATTGATGTCTGCTATATTTTTTTCTTTGCCATATTCCATTCAAATATCGATTTAGTTTTTTTTCTTATCAAAAAAAAATCTATAAATAGTCTAATCACAAGTTGGTGGGAATTTCCGAAATTCAATCTTTGATCTTTGACTTCGTGTTTTCGATTTCAAAACTAGTAATAAAAAAAAATAAAAAAATCTTTATCATGCTTTTGAATTCATTTGAAGCCATTTGATATAAGATAGGAAGCTTCTTTTTAGATATTTCTTCAAAACAAGATTAAGGTTTAAACACACAAATAAACAACTTTGCTTCAATTATTAAATCTACTTTAAATACATAACAAATATACATATATATATATATATATATATCCGGACAGTATTGGGAAATTTGAAAAATGCCAATACAAAATTCAAATCACTGTTTCTATGAAGATACGGTCAATATACTAAAATTAATAACTTCGTTGGAATATTCTAAAATTAATAACAATACAAAGAAACAAATTAAAATTATAGTTTAGAAAATCTACAATATGTAATGCTCCAACACATAAATATATAAACCATATAATTATGATACAAGGAACATAAATTCTTCTCCAAACATTATTATATTTCGCAGAAAGCAACTTATTCTGATTCTTCAGACATAATTTATCTTTCAATTTCCTACAAAGCGTTTCAAACAAACATAGGTAACTTAATAACATCCTAATGTTACGATATGGTAAGGCGCTTGATTGCGATTTAGAATAGCCGATTCAATCACAGACCCTCTGCTGACCTCGGGGATTTTTCCACATTGAATTATTCTACAGACTGGTCCTAGATTCCATCAGACCTTCGTCGAACTCAAAACAACTGAACCGTTACCTCACCCGACCCCAAGGGCCTTCACAGGCTTCAAATGGAATACATTAATTTTAAGATGATTTCAAATTTATTAATTAATTTTTTTTAATTAACTACGCCCTATTCATTTCCTTACGAATACTGAGTTTGAAATAGATCAATACATCATAATAATTCATTTCAATTACCAGTTGTATTCAGTACTCTTTATTAATTGTAGCATTACCAGATATACATCTGGGAAAGTATTTTATTTTAGGTATTTTATAACCAGGTATTCGCTCAACGTATCATCGCGTAATAACAGCACTGTAGGACTGGAGGCAAGGGAGTGAGGAGACAAAAATAATCGTGCTTATATTTGAAAGTGGACAATAAATAAAAATCACATCAAATTTTAAAGAAATCTCGTTTAAGCTAGAAATTTTCATGGGTCAATTTCCAGGTAAGGAAGAGGTGGGAGAAAAACAATTAAGTTGCGCCGTAAATCTGGGGGCACGGCAGTGCCCCCGCCAAGACGAGCCGAAGGCAGGAAGGGCACTACGTACCTTTTCTGAAAGTGTTTCATCGTATTTTCGAACCCTCATAGCTTCGGCCTGGATAATACTAGAGAGCTCAAATTTTCAGGATAAGATGCAGTTAGCAGACTAATGAAATACGCTAAGTTTCATTTATTTAGCTTTTATACTTTGGATTTTATTAATACCTAAAATACGTCGATTCCGTCACTCACTCACTCATGATCATCAAAACCTCTAAGGTACTTCCTGAAGTCCTAGAAAGCTGAAATTTGGTATGCAGGCTAGGATTAGCACACAAACAACAAAAAAATTAAGAAATCAGTAACTTCCAAATTCCAACCCCTCATAAAGGGGGGGTTTGGTTATGTATTATCGAACCCTCATAGCTTCGGCCTGGATAATACTAGAGAGCTCAAATTTTCAGGATAAGATGCAGTTACCATACTAATGAAATACTCTAAATTTCATTTAACTAGCTTTTATACTTTGGATTTTATTAAGATCTGAAATACGTCGTACCCTCAATGCTTCGGCCTAAATAATACTGTGTAATAATATGATTTCTAACAAAAGTGCAAACAGCTTGTATATACAAGTTGACCAATAGAAAAACAGAAAAGTAGGGTATTGAAAAAAAAATCCATTGTCTAAATAATCATAAAACTAAATTTAGTTGTAATAGATAATCCCACCCAAAACATTTCATGTAAAATAAGTTGCCAAGACTCACATGCTCATAATGCTTTCACTGTTAAAAAGTTATCAGATCTCATTTTACAAAAAGAAATTAAATCCCACCCAAAACATTTCATGTAAAATAAGGGGTTGCCAAGACTCGCATGCTCATAACGCTTTCACTGTTAAAAAGTTATCAGATCTCATCCTACAAAAAGAAATGAAATCCCACCCAAAACATTTCATGTAAAATAAGTTGCCAAGACTCACACGCTCATAATGCTTTCACTGATAAAAAGATATGAGATCTCATGTAGAGCCAAGCCCCTAACTCTACAAGGCCTAACTCTACAAGCCCTAACTCTAAAAACCCTATATCTTGGTCAAAAAGTATGGCTTGGCCGTTTCATGGAACTATTTCATCCCACCCAAAACATTTCATGTAAAATACGTTGCCAAGATGCTCATAACGCTTTCACTGTTAAAAAGTTATCAGATCTCATGTAGAGCCAAGCCCCTCACTCTACATGCCTAATTCTAAAAACCCTACTATCTTGGTCAAAAAGTATGCCTTGACATACTCCATATCCTTTACATAACTCCATAGGATTGTCTGTGCGAAAGCCACGAAACGGCCAAGCCATACTTTTTGACCAAGATATAAGGTTTTTAGGGCTTGTAGAGTTAGGCCTCGTAGAGTTAGGGGCTTGGCTCTACATGAGATCTCATATCTTTTTAACAGTGAAAGCGTTATGAGCATGTTTGTCTTCGCAACTTATTTTACATGAAATGTTTTGGGTGGGATAAGTTATTACCAAATTTCATGGAAATCCGTCCAGTCGTTGTATGTACAAACAAACAGACAAACAGACGAAATGAACAATCATAGAACAAAAATGTTTTGTTAATTATGAATCAAATAGAACAGTGCGATTAAAAGTTATCTATTTTTAACAATAGCATTAAACATTAGTAGCTTGATACTAATATCACTTAATAACATTCAGCAGTGATAATAATGTCAGCTTCATAAAAAATACAGGAATAGTTAAAAAGCTGAAATTATTTTGCAAATGGATTTTTTTCTACTTTAAATAGATCCCTTCTTTAATTGAAGGAAAATTGCAAATGGAGCTGAACAATATAAATAATTGGGCGTATCATAATAAAATGATAATAAATGATGAAAAGTCATGATAATCTATATTACTAAAATCTTTTATTTCTCTGTCTGTCTGTGTGTCTGTCCGGCGCAGTTTTCTGTGAGAATGAGAAATAGAAAGAATTTTTACAATGAAACATTCGCGACAGGAATCGAACTTGTAAACTTCTGATCCGAAGTCAGACATCTTATCCATTAGGCCATGGGAACTACAACTCTCTGCATATTATTTTTTTGACTTATCTGTCAAAACTGAACTGACTTTGACTGAAAAGTAACAATCTATATTACTAAAATCTTTTATTTCTCTGTCTGTCTGTGTGTCTGTCCGGCGCAGTTTTCGGTGAGAATGAGAAATAGAAAGAATTTTTACAATGAAACATACGCGACAGGAATCGAACTTGTAAACTTCTGATCCGAAGTCAGACATCTTATCCATTAGGCCATGGGAACTACAACTTTCTGCATATTATTTTTTTGACTTATCTGTCAAAACTGAACTGACTTTGACTGAAAAGTAACAATCTATATTACTAAAATCTTTTATTTCTCTGTCTGTCTGTGTGTCTGTCTGGCGCAGTTTTCTGTGAGAATGAGAAATAGAAAGAATTTTTACATTGAAACATACGCGACAGGAATCGAACCTGTAAACTTCTGATCCGAAGTCAGACATCTTATCCATTAGGCCATGGGAACTACAACTCTCTGCATATTATTTTTTTTGACTTATCTGTCAAAACTGAACTGATTTTGACTGAAAAGTAACAATTGTAATAAAAAGGAAAGTCAAAAAAGAATGAAGCAGTATTTCTATTGAGTAGAATACTGAAAAATCATTACTTGTAACTAAAAAAACCATCATTATTTGTAACTCAAGAACCACTCAAAAGTATCAATTGGGAACAAAAAAGAGTGTCAAGAAAGAAAGAAGCACTATTTCTATTAGGTAGATTACTGAAAAATCACTATTTGTAACTCAAAAAGCTAGAATCACATCAAAGTCAAAAAACTAACGATAAATATGCGGCTCATCAACCAAGATGAACGAGAGTTACGATAACATCAATCGAGTGATAAGTCTAAGAATAAAAGGAGAGACTACAGAGCATACAAGTGCGAATAAAATTGTTACTTCTGATAATCCACCACACGAGCATCTCTATCTGCCCGAGTATCTAAATCTGAGTATCTGAATCGCAGCGGTATTCCTCAACATCGTTTGTCATTGAAGATTGGGTCTCCAATAATATTGTTGCGAAACATCAATCCTAAGTTTGCGTACTGCAATGGAACTCAACCTAAATGCCGTTCATTCGATTATGATCTCATAGAAACCGAAATTATAACAGGAACTCACAAAGGAGATTTTGTTTTCATCCATAGGATGTCTATGAAACCAAACAATAATCTACTTCCATTCACTTTCACAAGAAAACAATTTCCATCAGACCTTCTTATGCGATGTTTATCAATAAAGCTCAAGGACACACTCTAAATAAATTTGCCATATATTTAGAAAACGTTGTCTTCTGTCACGTACAACGTTATGTCTTTGAGTCACAATTCAACAGAATTTGGTTATCTTCACTCTAAAGAATAGTCACAATGAATTTGTCGTGAAGAATTTCGTATACAAGCTATGATCTTCATTTATCATCTATATCAACTGACGTCCATCTGAACATCTCTTCTTCAAATATCTATATCGAACAATCTGATATCCTAGATTAGTAGATAATTTTCACTATTTGTAACTCAAAAACCACTGAAAAGTATCTATTGGAATTGGATAAAAAAGAAAAGAAAAAAAAAAAGAATCACTATTTCTATTACGTAGAATACTGAAAAATCACTATTTGTTACTCAAAAACAATCACTATTTATAACTCAAAAACCACTGTAAAATATCAATGGAAATAAAAAAAAAGAGACTCAAGAAAGAAAGAAGCACTATTTCTATTAAGTAGAATACTGAAAGCTCACTATTTGTAACTCAAAAGCCACTGAAAAGGGTATCTATATTACTAAAATCTTTTATTTCTCTGTCTGTCTGGTGCAATTATTGTAATTTACAAAAATAGAAATAATTTCTCCATGTTATCTACTGGAATCGATCATGCAAACTTCTGCTCCGAAGTTAGACGTCTTAGGCATTAGACCACAAGGATTACATTCTAATCTCTATAAAAAATAAAAATATATCATAGATATATGATTCACACGCTGATTCTAAAAGCAGTCGTGGATTGAGACAATATAGACATCAAAAAGTAAAAAAAAAAAAAAAAAAACTTTAAAAATTTTTTAGTTATATTTTACTTGATGTAATTTGTGTGTGTGTTTTTTTTTAATAAATAACCAATTGTTTTCCGTTACATACGCGAGGCTTCCGGAGCGAAGCGACGGTTAGCCGACTAGTTAATAATAAAAACAGAAAAATAAATAACAATGATACTTTAAGTCTACATGAAATAGAATGTTTAAACATAAATCAAAACAATAATTATCTATTGAAAAACTGTAATTGCAAGAAGTTAGAATTTATCTCTATTTATAAATACTCAGGAATACACATTGATGATAAATTTAAATGGAATAAATAATACAATTACGTAATGGGACAACTTGGATCATACTCTTATCTTTTCTACTATAATAAAAAAATAGTTCCCTTTAAACAAAAATTAATTATATATGAATCTTTGGTCGATTCCTTGTCGATTCCTCGATTGACTAGAATGTTGGATAAATTTAGAAAACAACAAATGGATAACTTAAACAAAATAACAATGAAAATTGTCAATAATGTATACGTAATCTATAAATTTAAACCTACATTTCAACTACAACGAATCAGAAAAAAATATGGGATACTAAAAATACATGAAAAATTTATTTATAAAATAGTTATATACAATTACTTTGAAGTAAGAAAAGAAAAGAAATTAATAGATGCTGAGTTTCATACAAGACACAATTGGAATAAAATCTTTAAAATATTAACTTATTAACTTGTACAGGAACTATTTTGAGTATAAATTTCTAAGTGAATGTAAATATAATTTGAATTATTTTCGTTATGCTGATGACATTCTGGTGATTTGGTTCGGAACTACTAGGCAATTCGATAACTTCTTCAAAGATATCAAAAAGAGAAATAAAGAAATCAAATTTAAAAAGGAGAAGAAAATAAATAATGAACTAAATTTCCTTGACCTATGTTTAGTTAAAAAAGATTTAAAAAGGTAATTTTGAAACACTACAGGAAGAAATTCAAAAGCGATCACATACTCAATTTTGAATCAGGACATAGTATTAATATAAAAAGAAATATTATTGATAACTATTTAAAAAGAATCCAATGTACATTGATTACATTGATATTTGCTTTTTTACTCAAATTATTCGTTGTTGACTTTAAAATATAAATATTAAAGGAAATAAGTTGGGTTCTCTTCCGCGGATATCATGTTTTCTTAAATATATTTGTTTCATCATACTGCCGCCAACTGTCTTCACTGTTTCATGGAAATCAGAGTTCCGTTGTAAGGGTGAGTAACGGGGATTTTCTAATATCTGTGAAAAAAAAAATCACAGTCCGGGAAATATCTCTCATCACTATCGTATGCAATAAAAATACATT
>JAFIDM010000002.1:30543792-30559163 GCA_023159025.1 Thereuonema tuberculata
TTATTATTATTATTATTATTATTATTATTATTATTATTATTATTATTATTCTCTTTTCTCATTTAAATCTAATGGATATCAATGAATGCACGGACAGTTGTCAAGTGCACCCAAGTTATTCCAAACTAAGGAATCTTCGGACAATGTGACACGAGTCTAAAATTACAGATTTCTGTATTTCCTTTGCCACATGTCTTGCTTCTAGAAATTCCAGTTGTCTGATTGTGTTTACTGGGAAAATTCCAGTCGCCGATATAACTATTGGTCTAATGTGAACTGCTCTGAGTTTCCACATCTGCTTTATTTCAATGACCAACTCTGTGTATTTATTAATCTTGCTGGCATATACTTTATGAAGGTTGTGGTTCAGTGGCACAGCTATATCAAACAGTGTGGCCTCTTTTCTCTCCTTATCTACGAGGATGATATCAGGTCGATTTGCTTCAATCTTCTTATCAGTGCGAATTTCCATATCCCAGTAGATCTTGTGTTGGATGCCGTCAAGGATAGCCTCTGGTTGGTACTTATAGTAAGGTGTTCTATCCTGAATGAGACCTCTGTTATGGGCAAGCTCAAGATACAGTATCTTGGCCACATTGTTTACCTTACTGTGTAGTCTGTTCCAGCCAGAGTGCTACATGCTCCAAGAACATGTTCTGTGGTCTCTGTTGATTCTCCGCATTGTCTGCATCGATCAATTACATTTTGTTCTTTAAGGATACATTTGCGGTAATTTCTTGTTGCGATGATCCTATCCTGAATGGCAATCATGAAGCCACAAGTCTCCGGAAATAACTCACCATACTGCAGCCAGAGATTAGAGGCTTTCTTATCATTTTTTTCGCAGATGAGATGGGCAGGATGGGTTCCATGTAGAACTTTTCCTTTCCATTCCTCAATTTGAAGATTCGCTGTCGTGTAATACAGTGTGTCAATGGCCTCTTGACATCTGAGGTGTAGAGCTGAACCCGCATCAGCTTTACAAACCACAGCAAACAAGTGATGTTCCTGAGATTTCATATGAAAGTATTCTCGCAGGCTTGTTATTTGTTGATTATCACTATATATTATTTCTCAAAGGTGTATTTTTGTCGGAATGCCATATTTCCTTTAATACTTCATCAAAATCAATGATTGGGACATCATTTTGAAGATTACGTTCCCCGCTACTGACGAAAAATAAACAAATTGTTTAAAGTTAATGCTTTCGTTAAAAAACTTAATTTTAAAAACCTTTTTATAAAAATGGAGAAACGCTTTAACAGAAGCGGCTTATTTTTCGAAACCGAAACACTGCAGCGTCGTAATTCAAATATATCCTTTTTTGAATAAAAATGCATTTTAAAATGATTTTCCATCGTTTATTTAATAAGAACACATAAAAAAAATTTTTATTTTAATAAAAATTACGATTTATTAGAATAAAAAAACAAAAATTTGTCAATTTCTCATATATTATTTTTTAAAGGTTTTTTTTTTGTTTGTTTGTTTAGTTCCCTTAATACTTCATCAAAATCAAATGATTGAGATATCATTTTGAAGATTACGTTCACCGTTAATGACAAAAAAATAAACAAATTCTTTAAAATTGATGGTTTCGCTAAAAAACTTTATTTAAAAATCTTTTTATAAAAATGTAGAAGGCAATCTGTTCAGTAATGTATTTCTACATTACCATTCGGTGTCTGAATTATGCGAATTATTACAATATACCATGTAAATATTCCAGTATTCTAATATAGCGAATTATTTCAATATACCATACGAATTATTCGCAAGGGTCAACCTTTTTATAAAAATGGAAAAGGCGCCAGCTATTGACAATATGTTGAACTAACGTACGACAGCTGTTGGATTTGTTTATTATTTCTCAAAGGTGGTTTTTTTGGTGCGAATTATTCGCACGGGTCAACTAGTTATTATTATTATCATTATACAACTTCTTTTCTCTTTTCTCATTTAATTCTAATGGATATCAATGAATGCACGGACAGTTGTCAAGTGCACCCAAGTTATTCCAAACTAAGGAATCTTCGGACAATGTGACACGAGTCTAGGATTACAGATTTCTGCATTTCCTTTGCTACATGTCTTGCTTCTAGAAATTCCAGTTGTCTGATTGTGTTTACTGGGAAAATTCCAGTCGCCGATATAACTATTGGTCTAATGTGAACTGTTCTGAGTTTCCACATCTGCTTTATTTCAATGGCCAAATCTGTGTATTTATTAATCTTGCTGGCATATACTTTATGAAGGTTGTGGTTCAGTGGCACAGCTATATCAAACAGTGTGGCCTCTTTTCTCTCCTTATCTACGAGGATGATATCAGGTCGATTTGCTTCAATCTTCTTATCAGTGCGAATTTCCATATCCCAGTAGATCTTGTGTTGGATGCCATCAAGGATAGCCTCTGGTTGGTACTTGTAGTAAGGTGTTCTACCCTGAATGAGACCTCTGCCATAGGCAAGCTCAAGATACAGTATCTTTGCCACATTGTTGTGCCTTACTGTGTAGTCGGTCCCAGCCAGAGTGCTACATGCTCCAAGAACATGTTCTATTGTCTCTTTTGATTCTCCGCATTGTCTGCATCGATCAGTTACATTTTGTTCTTTAAGGATGCATTTGCATCATTATTATTATTATTATTATTATTTACGATAATTCCCACTTAAAGAGAGCGTTTGAACTTGAATTCCTCTATGATGATTGTTTGTGTTTTCTCTGTGCCCAAATTTTCTTCATATGTTCACTGTGTTGTTTCTTACGCTCCGCTGTCCATTTACATCCCCGCCTCTTCTGTGTTGTGGTGTCAAATGTATGTTTTTTGATAGTGTTCCTGAATTTCTTTCTATCTTCTGCATCATCTATTGTCATTTGTGTCTGTCTGAGATCCTCCTCGACTTCTTTTATCCATTTCGTTTTTCCCCTACCTGAGTTGATGACCTCAAGAATCCGTCTTGAAATTCTGTCTTCGTTCATCCTGTGAATATGTCCGTAGAACTGCATTCTTCTTTTCCTGAATGTATCCGTAATCCTATTAGTGTGTTTATAAATTTCTGATGCTGGTCTCTTCATCCAGATTCCCTGTTCCTGTACCGGTCCCATGATTTTCCTGAGAATTTTTCTTTCTTGTTTCTCTATTTCTTTGATTTTCGCTTGTCCACCAATTTGTGTCGTTTCAACAGCATATAGTGCCTCAGGAAGTACGACAGTGTTGTAGTGTCTTAATTTTGCGTTAATGGATATGGACTTTTTGTTGTAATAGTTCCACGTGAGTTTGTATGCTCTTTGTAATTTTCTTATTCTTTCCTCATTGGCCCTTAGGTTGATCCCGGATGGTTGGATAATTTCTCCTAGGTATTTAAAATGCGGTACTTGTATAATTTTCCCGTGGCTTGTTTCAATAGGTAATTTGTCTTGTGGCACTCTTTCTATATATTGCGTTTTCTCATATGAAATTTGCAAGCCAGTTTTTCGTGCAATTTCGTGTAGTTTTTCTACGGCATTTGTGGCCTCTTTTCTATTATTTGTGAGGATTGCGAGATCATCCGCAAATGCTAAGCATTTCACATGGAATCTGTTCTCTTTTTTTATGCCAATTTGGATTCCTTTGACTTCTTTTTCCCATGTTCTGATAATTTTCTCAAGAAGGATATTAAAGAGCAACGGCGAGAGCCCGTCACCCTGTCGCACTCCAGTATGGATTTCAAATGGATCGGAGATTTCCCCTAAGTATTTATCATTATTATTATTATTATTTAATATATATATAAAATGGCTTCAAATGGTCATTTAACGTTTAATAAGGTTACACAGCTTAAGGACAGTTCATTAAATATTAAATTACGACTACTTCCAAAAATTCACAAAATTTTACTTAAAATTTGTTCTTGAAAGAAATTTAATTTATAATCACTAATGTTCAAAACTCGTTGACCATTCAATGGTTGACGAGGCCATTGCTGCAAACTGCGAAAAGTTAACTTCTTAATGTACACATTAGAAATTCTTTGGAAGGATCACTGCAATGTTTGAGCCACTTTGTGAAGTACATGAATAAAGGTGTATTCAGGCATGAATGTTTGTAAACCAGTAGATAAAAGTCTTATACGGTTAGTCACAGTGTTCACTTTTTTTATGTAGCTTTGTAAATTGACGAGATAAAAATCTTTTTCTAAGTTGAAGGAGAAGACGATCTATTTATTGAGAATGTTGCATAATATCTTCAAGCAATACAATATTACCCTCACTTCCCAAAATTCCAACACAATTTCCCAAATAATGAAAACTGCCCCAGGTACCCATTCCGATTTTTCGAAATCCGGGATTGTTTATTCAATACCATGTCTTCAACATTCCAGCATTTACATAGGCGAAACCCGGCAAAACTTACAATCCATTTATCCCAGCATTCTTATGCAATTAAAAATTCTGATTTTAACTACAACACAGTATCACATGTACATACCATTACACTCATTACCAAACAGTTAACATTCTTTGCAGAGAAAGTAATCACTTTCTTCGAAAATGCAAAGAACCCATTCTGATTTTAACATCCCCCCAACTGTTACAATGACAATTTATCAGTTCAACAAATATTCGAATATGGCTTCAATAATCACACTAGTATCTAACTCTTCCTCCTTATCTCCTTCCCCAATATTATTATTATTATTATTTTTCCAATAGTTCACACAGCTTGACTTCCAGTTTTCGATCCTTCCCGATAATGGAATCAACTGCGAACATTTTCCATCTTCCCATAATGCACCTTAAACAGGGGGCTCTGCCATTGGCTCCATAACTCAGGCGCAATTGGTCTATCGCAGTGCAACCTAACTTCTTTCATATTATTGGCTACAGAATGCATTTTAGGACAACATTTTATTACATCTAATCAGTTGAAAAAAATCTTGTTGCAAAGGTAAAACCTGGTCCTGTTATTTTAATGTTTTAAAATCTTTTTTAAATTTCCATTGTATGTCTACATCCTTTCATATAAAAATTATTATTTTGTTCATATCAAATCAATCTTTCTTTTTTTGTTGTTGTTTAAAAAATGGTTTCTACATAAAATAATTAATAAATAATTACTTATAATATAACATACTAAATCCACAGATATCATTTATTAATTTATTAATTTTCTTAAATGTTTCTATATATATATCCATGGTATGGAAACATTTAAAAAACAAAAGTTTTTTTTTTAAATAATAGTAATATAGTCAAACCCCGCTATAGTGAACTTCAAGGCACCAAAATTTCGGTTCACTATAACCGGGAGTTCACAATATCCGTTCCATTATACGTGCATTGCACGGCACGGGACCAAACATTTCGTTCATTATATCCGGGAGTTCATTATAAGCCGTGTTCACTATAGCTGGGTTTGACTGTATTTGTTTTCTAATTATACTATACTGCGGTAATATTAAATTTGATGGTTATTAGTTTAATAAAAATAATACAACCTATATTAGAAGTATTTTAAATTTCTAATTATAAGAAATATACATAAAGATCTTTCTTAATATCATCAATTTCCTATTTGCTATTCAAGACATCGGTAACCTCTTGGTGTCTTGAAAAGAATGATTTTCAATATGTTTTCGAGACAGTTTATTTCGCTATTTAATTAATGTTGGTGCGAAATCTTACTAAATATTTCCAATTGAATTATTTGTACAGCAGAGTTAAATAATATTTCGTTTAGGAATGTTGAGCTAAAGTAATGTTAAATAATTTGAGTGGAAACACACACAGGTTTTTTTTTTTGAAACAAATATATTTTAACACATAAAATATAAATTTCTTACAAGGGTTCTATTTTAACTATTTCAAGTAAATGCTTTAATAGTTCATGTCACTTCATTTATTATCTCAGCTAACAGTTCTTTAACTTCAGTCTTCCTTCTATTGGAACTTTAGGCCCCGTGCTGATAATCTTCCGTAAATGCTCCGATCTAGTACGATTTACGAGTGCCTGTATTGTCCCGCATAATTCACGGCTATTTAATCTTGTATAAATATGTGTATTAGGTTTTATCTACACTGATATTTATTTAAATGCTTTTCACACTTATGTGCCACACTGGTTAAGATTCATCTATATGAATTGTTCGAATTAGGATTTATCAACCCTACATTTAATTATTATCGCCTTTTCACTTGTATGTATCATCGGCTAACTTCATCTAGTATGAAGGGAACTCATCCGTTCAATATTTAATTATTCGTATCAATATTCAGATAAACTAACGATCATTTATTCGAGCTTTCCTAAATTCACCTGAAATGGCCTTTGCCCGGCAGTTGTTAAATACTATTCACTTTATTTTCTTTAATCTAGGATGGCTGTTAAAATTAGTTCAACAGTTAATAATTCCCTTCCGATAAATCTATTTTATCACTACACTAATAAGATCGTTCTGCAATCTGTTCTTACCGGACTTCAATAACTAGATGAATAATAGTATTATTTTAATTCTATCTGAATTAAGCATTAATTAGTTCTAGCCTTCGTTGATATTATTTGTCTTAAATAAATGTCCCCGTTGTCTTCTAACTGGACTTTTATCAAGGTGAGGTATTTTTGCATGTCAAGTGTGTTAGGCCTCTTGCTTCCTTCCGATATATCCCGGAACAGTCTTAAATAAGTTCTACTTAGAAATCGTTGAGTTTGCTGCGATGATTTACCATCCCTCGGTAAATGCGGTACTGCGATGTCTTCTTGGAAGCCACTGCCAATTTTATCGCTTACCCTATTTTAGTTTTCGATCCTACTGCATGAATTTATCTCCTTCAGTTTCGTTCTAAACTGACTCCATGTTTATCGGATGTAAAACTTTAATCAAACTCAATATTTAATACTAACTTATTTAATTTACTTATATTGGAACTCGATACCATAGCTAAACTTTACTAAGCTTCACTCAGATATTAGATCTGATAAATTATAAATGCACACAGCATTTCAGCATCGTTTTGACACAACCGTTTACTTCGGTAGTTCCAATTCAACTCCGTTGTTTAATTGTTCCCGTTCCCATAGCAACTTCCTTTTCTCCTCGAGCTAAATATTGCAGCTCCGCAGATAGCTTTGTTTCCGTTAGTGACGTATTTCACAACTTCTATTATTTCAAAACCACTTTAAAAAAATGCATTTAAAGCTATTTAAAATTCACTTGCATTTATTTTATTCACATAAAAAAAATTCTCCCACAATTAATAATCAGTTTTCTTTATTCATTTAAGACCATTTCGCTAAAAAGCAATAAAGTTCGAGACGTTCTTTCAAAAATTACTGTTGATTTACGTAAGGAATTACATGGAAGTAAAATTCAATTTATTAAAAAATAAATTTTTGTGTTCAATCAATGTGTTCAATATAGTGGGGGTTTTTTTTCAATATTTAATTAAAAAAGTAGTTTTTTGCTATTTGTTTATCTCCTATTTCGCTACAAAGGAATAACCTTGAAGACTTAATCTTAACCTTGAATAACCTTTCGAAATTTACTGTTGACTTACGTAGCGTATTAAATGAAATTAATAAATAAATTAATAAAAATTATAAAATTAAAAGAAGGGTTTTATTTCTTTGGATTTTTAACATAATTTGCTTTTCCCCAAGAACTGGACTTGTAACTGTAGATATCGGGTTCAATTCCCACAGAGGTGGGAATAAATAACGGGAATTTTCCTACATTATTTCTTCTCCTAAGCGTCCCAGGATTCACCCACCATCTGTAAACGATGGGACGAGCATTGGACTGACCATTCAAACTCAACTTGTTCCAATGGTCATGTAAACATCGTGTCCTTTACATTTGTTGCCCCATGAGCTATGAAGGATCTTATGGGAAATATCTATCCACCAAAAAAGTTAAACAAACCTCATGGGAAAAGAAGATAAACCAATGAAAGATATATTTGTCATCTCCAATCTTCCTTGTTTTATATTTAAAATTCTTGTAAAATTAATTCACTTAATGGAAAGAGCGTGTTTATCCATCCTGAGTGCAAAGAAGTCAAAATTGTAAAGGCAAAAATTATAATTTGATCTGGGATAGAGCTGTTAGAGTATCCCAGAATTCCTGTTTTACTTTAAGGACGGCTTTATGTTTCTTTTGGGTAGTTTCGCATTTAAAAGAAGATAATTAATGCTTTTAGACAGTGTCGAAAGCAAAGCGGCCACATAATATGCACAATTTTATAAACACAATTTTGAGCCAGACCGTTCTTTATGCAAGGCGTGAAGCTTCTCACTTTGCATCAGCATTTTTAGCTCAGGGCGCCACACTCACATTTATAATGCAGCTCTACAACCATCACAACAATGACACTACACGCAACAATTGCGCCTTTTGCATTAGCAACATTCACATTCATAATAATAAGGAAATTAAAACAATACCAGGTTTCTTGATTTTTAGCAACCCATTATTAGCAAAACACTTATTACAGCTTGCCTGTAAAACCGCTAGAGGACAGCTTTTGCTTTTATATTGTCTGCATGGAACACGTGTAGCGGCCAAACGGTTTCCGATATTCGAATGAAACCTTCACTATTGTCTTCAGCATCAAAACGTAGATGACCACGTGTAAAAAATCAGACGTCTATCACAACTCCCTGACCCCCTCCCCAAGGCGTTGTCTTTCTTTGAAAAACGCCTTAAAAAGACAGAAAACGCCTTAGGGGGTCAGGGAGTGGTCCTAGAGGTCTGATTTTTTTTTTACGTGGTCACCTACTTTTTGATGCTGAACACAATGGTGAAGCTTTCATTCGAGTATCTCTAACCGTTTGGCCGCTACAGAGTGTGACATACAGGCAGGAAAAAAGCAAGAGCGGTCCCCTAGCGGTTTTACAGGCAAGCTGTAACCTTGGGGCCCCTAAAAAAAGAAAAAAAAAGCAAAGAAAAGATTAAAATAGTAGCTCTAATCTACTTCATTTCTCGTATTTAGAAGAGTCGGCAAAAAACAATGACTAAAAGTTTCTCAGAAAAGAGAACGGTTTCCCACTTACTTCAGATTTCATTATTTGATTCTCTTCTTGTAGAGAAGAGTCTTGATAGATTTTGATAAGCCTTGCCATTATCATTAAATCATGTGAATAAGAAATAATAAATAACATCTTAGTTTTCAATAGAAATTTGCGAACCTTTAATTAAACAACAAAATATTTCTGATTTTTTGGTATCTGATTAAACGAGAATATTTGCTCATACATGGAATTGGACACTACTGAAAATTATCCTGGACTTCAGGAACCAAATATTGAGGTCTCAGTTGCATTTGTACTTGAATCCAACAAGGATCGAATCTAGTGGGTGAAGATATAGACCAACGGAGGCAACCGCCTGAAACATGATTTAAATTACTATGGCCACAATTTTCAAACCACCAACCACCAGTGAATATAGAGGAACATTCGTTGGGAGTGTCACGATCGAATGTTGCAAATCTCTCATCTTTATGAATTCTTAAATTGTCACCTGAAATGAAAGAGCAAAGAAAAAATTGATCAAAACTCCGAGTCTTACAATGCAACTCTTGTGTTTTTTAAATTTATAAACAAAAGTTTAAAAATAGAAAACTAAATCAAGATATACTAATTAATTGATAGTAAATTAAACTCGTAATATACATCAGTAATCTGGTAAAAATAGATACTTATATTCAATAAATAAATAAATTATTACCTATCAGACGAATACTGTAAAATGTTATTATAGATTTTATCAAGAAATTCTTATTGAATCCCTAAGTTGAAAAGTAATCTTACAAATTCTTACTATTTTAATTAAAATAATGATTTGGACAACAGATAATAAAAAATAACAGACATTGATCACAGTTTCTTTGTAAATAGAAATATGATAATAACGGTCTTATTTAACTTTCCTTATGAATTAAATTATGAAAGAGGAAAGAGCTAAGACGATTCATAGATGAATCACTTTGACGACCACTTTAATGTAGTAAGTTTAAATACTTGTGAACACTGATTAACATCAAGAATAATATATCAGAGTAAATTAAATGAAGAATCACAAGCTGCAAATAGAAGGTACTATTGACCAAAATAAAATTTTCAAATTCTGACATCTGACTTGTCAAACAAATCATTAATAATAAGAATCGCTTTGTGATTTGGGCTCAGAAGCTTAGCTTAGTCTATGAAAATAAAAGTAATATCCTAAAATAAAAGATTTAGAGAAGAATTTTTGACGGTACTAAGAAAGGAGATCGCTGAAGAAGAAGACATAACTATGAGTTCTATGAGCTCTACAACGATTAAGATTTGGTTTCGCTCATTAAAATAAAAAGTATTTTTGCTGGGTAGAACACTTAATAAATTATATCCAGCAAAGTAATCTTATCTAGCGGTAAGTCACTTTTATATAGCGGTAAGGAAAATAGTCAACCCACGCTCAGATGGATTAATGGACTTATGGAGGATTTTAGAACATTCGGGAAGCAATTTCAGCAATTTAACCTCCCCCCCCTTTCCAGAGAGTTGATAAATTATATCTTGCCTCTTTATAAACAAATATATGGTCGAGGAATCTAATTTCATATCAATAAGCCAACGTGAACTATAGGTTATACTAAAATCAAAATCGATGAAATAATAATAACGACAATAGATATTAACGTCATCGAATTTTACAGAAAGGGCTACAAAATTTCACACACGTTATAGCAATTAAAAACCAATAAAAATGAGCTTAATACCAATAGTTTTCGACTTTCCTACTAGTATATTTGGGACTGAGATGGCAGGGATTTTCTATGGTTTATTACTACATTATTACTTTGCCATCTTTATTTTATTTCTTTATAACTTTATTTTATTTCGTTTTTGCTTCCTACAATACTTTTTCTTGTAATTTCTGGAAATTTGAAGCACAGTTTTATTTTTAAATCGAAGACATATACTTCATCGCATTGTAGAGAAAAAGATACAGGAATATATTGAGTAATAATTTTCTCTATTGTTATTTAATATTTCTATTTCTTAGAATTTCTGTTAATTTTTATGTTCTTCTTTATTTACTCTACTGTATAAAGTAGTTTACAATTTTGAAAATTATAATTATTTTATCTTACTATTGCTGTCCTTCTTTTGTTGAAATCTTTGTATTTTAAATCGATTTAGGTATTATTACCAAGTTCCAAATCTAAAGTATTTAATTTAAATGTAAATCTTAGTTTTCACTATCGAATTTCAATGATTTAAGATCTGTTGTACTGGTCTTTTAAATTTTAATTTCTTAGCTTCAAGATTGTCTGAACATTTAGTATAACTTAAATCTCTCAATTTTTTTTGCTGTAGTCAATTCCTTACCTGCAGTTCCTCTGAAATTCGAAAACGTTATGCTGTAGCCGTCAGCTTCTCCTTTCATTCTGAAATCCGAATACTCAGCAAAGTCATTGTGTCCAAGAAAATCTATTCGAAGAGTCATTCGATGTTGGTTCGTTAAAAAAGATATCAGATCATTACCTGTATTAAATTTAAACAGAAAACCAAAAAAGTAAATAAAATTCTGAATAGTAAATGAGAACCACCGTCTATTTTTTTATTCGTAAAATTATTCATAAAGTTTTTTTTTTAGTATATAAATTAATTTTTATGATTTGCTTTAACAAAAGTGAAGTAAAAAATATCACAGACTAAACACAGTTTTTAAAAATCTACATAAGGTAACTGTGGGACAAAGGGACACCTCCTAAGCTTTGAAGTGATACTTTCTTGATAAGATGTTGCAGCGCTGTTTGAGCATGTGGTTCTCCAAGTTGCAAGTTGCAGCAAATCCAGTGACATCGACTTTGTTTGTGACGACAGATATAGCCAAACAAGTAATTTATTTTGTGTTCGGTGATTGTTAAATAATAATATTAATGTCAGCTCTGATCCTAAGCAATTGTGGTCATATTTTGGAAAGAAATTTCACATTATTCTGTCAGTGAGGCAGGAGGTGTCATGGCGTGTTGGAGAAAAAAGGATGTTGAAAATATACTAATATCTATTGTATGAGAGTGGAATTACGAGCTTATTGTTCATTGGAACAAGTTGAAAGAAAGATTTGGGGGAAACGGACATACGAAATGATAAACGAATAACTACAATAGCATCCGGAAAACCTTTTGCTGAGGCGTAGAATCGAGTTGCCACATTAGGGAATGCAACAAAAGACTTTGAAAATTGTGGAATATTTCCCTTGAATCCCCATCGTCTTCCTGACTATGTTTCTGTTCGAGTTCTTTTCATTCAGATCGTGTGGAAGGAGAAGTTAAGACATTTGATTTCTGTTATCTGAAATGGATCGTGAAGATAATCGTAATGGTGAAAATGGTGATAGTGCATCACACTCAGATGTCTGCTCACCAAGATCAAGTTTGAGGATGCCCTTCCTGTTCCTAGTGAGTCTGGAATGAACAACAAAAGATAAAGGGAATCGGATGGATGTAAGGTGCTTGGTGATCCACAATTTATTAACGAATTGAAGAAAAAGAAGACTTGCCTTAATAAGAAGACAGTCCATAGCAGAGGAGCATCAGAACAGCCAGGAAATAGTGCTGTCCTGCTACAAGACAAAGATAACACACGCCGCAAATGTGCAAAAATGTACAAGAAGGGTGAAGACAGGGTTCAATGTTTGTAGTGTTTAAATTGATTTCATGTAACATGTGTTACTAATGCTGATGATCCCTATTTTGTGTGTGATCAGTGCTCCGATGATGATTAGTAAAATAAGAAGCTGAGTTAGTCCTTAAACCCCGCAGATAACGTCCTTCTGCCCCAAATGTAGAGGGCAAACAGAAGCTTAAACTTTGTCAACAAAGAAAATTATTTTATTCTTTATTTCGTAATAATTAAGCTTTTGTTTAATTCCATAGTTTTTATAGATTTTCAGAAGATATAGGCCTACATAAATATATAATGATATTTGAATAGTCATTGTTTTTCCATTGAAAGGAAAAGCGAATAAAAAATAACAAATTACAAATTGGATGGAAAAATATTTTCATCTAATAATATAATGTAATAAAATTATTAGCGTGTGGGTTTTTAATAATTTTAAAAAAATTACTGAAGTAACACAATGCGTAGTTAAAAAGATTTTATATTAAAAAATCTTGATTCAAAAGGTTAAGAAAATAAAAATATTTAAAAACATTCAAAAACAATTCCTGTACAGTTTCAAGGAATCATTGTTCCCCATCATCAGCAAGATGGTTAAACAAGAGAGTGCTAGCTTATATAGGTGGGGATCTAATTATTCTTAAATTTGAGTTCGTTCATTGGTGTAATTTGCTTGGACGTTGCGGTCTAATGATGACGTTGTCTATGTAGATATTTTGGCTTAGTCGATTTCATTTTGTAGGGATTTTTTATTTCTTCGGAGTAATTGTGAGTCATAAAAGTTCTTATATTGATGAATAATCCAGGTAGAATTGTCTAAGTTTCTTGTTATTAATAAAAATATAAAATCACTGTCAAAAAAACACAAACTAATAAAACATAACTTAAAATAATTCATCACAAATGATGCTCATCTTTCTAAATTAACAATGCTTCCAAAAATTCATAAACCTAAACTCGATAATAACTTATACAATGAAGACCTATTATAAACTGCATGAACTGCATGAATTTTTCCTATTGAAAAATGCTCCAAATTTTTTTTTTCAAGCTCTCAATCCATACACAAAAACTGCAATAGGGTTCATAAAAAACCCTAAACAGATCGTAAATGACATCCAAAAACTAAAAATCACAGAGAACCATAAAATATTCTCTCTAGATATCCAAGATCCATCCATACATCCTTAACTAATGATTTAGTAAACCAAGCTATCAATTTTATTCTAAGTAATAACCCTTTACCTTCCCACAAAAACAAAGATCTTATAATGGACTTAATCTTATAACGGATAAAAATAATCTTTGACAATCAATTTTTTGTATATCATAACAATGTGTATAAACAAACCCAGGGATGTTTCATGGGTCTCGCTGCCTCAGGATGTTTAGCAGATTTAACTATACAATATATTGAACATCTAGGCATAACCTACATTAAAAATAGCTTATATTATAAATAAAATGTCGATGATTGTTTGTTTATCACAAACTACCATGACCCCATCGATATAAAAAATTCTTTTAACCAATTAACTAATGAATTGAAATTCACAATTGAACATGAAACAACTAACCAACTCCCATTTTTAGATATACTCATCCAAAAAGAAAATAATAATCTATTGACTTCATGTTTTCGAAAGCCGACTTATTCTGGAAGAATATTAAACTTGCACTCAGAAACTCCACATAGTTATAAATACAATGTAATAAAAATGCTTCTCGATAGAGCGTAACCAGAATTAGACCAGAATTATTACCTAACCAGAATTCTTCTTGCAGTTCTCCAAATCCTTTCTTGTAATCATCCCAACTACGGGAGAAATTTTCTCTGGGTTCACGAAAAAAATTACCTCTTCTTTGAAATACCTGGAAGATAAATAGAAGAAACACAAAATAAATTCAGGAAGAATCTTAGTTTAATTTAACAAAGATAAGACACACAAAGATAAGACACACAAATAATCACATTTTAAAATATTTCTTAAAAAAATACTTAACAAAAATGGAGCCTTTCGGGTTCCTGTGAGGAAAAAACCCCTTTTCAATAAGGCTTTTGTTTTCAGCATGGTGTTGAAAGGGGTTTTTATCCGCATAGGGACCCGAAAGGCTCCATTTCTGTTAAGTATTTTTTATAAATCTTTTTAAATATGAATATTTGTGTGTCTTATCTTTTTATTAAATCAACTTTAACAAACGTATTTTTTTTAATAATCTTAGTTTAAAAAAATCTGATATTTATTATTCTAATAGCTGGATATTAGAAGTGAAAGTTTCTAATCGTTATTAAAGTAATTTGAGAAAATGTATTTATGACATTATATCTCTGAAAATTAATGTAAATAAATTGATTTTAAATAAATAAATTAAAGTGCAGAAAATATTTATTACAGTGAAAACAAGGATGCACAGGAATAAATAATAGTGCAAAATAAAATTGGATGAATCGGGAACGGCCGTTTCATCCTCTTTTGGGACTCCTTAGTCCGATTCACCCTCTTCGGTGATAAACCGAGAAAGGCTTGAACGTAAATGGAAGTCACCCTCACACCCAACAGTTACTTCCAAACCCGACAAACAACAATGGAAATAATTGTTCTAATGAACACAAAAACCTTTTTCCTAATAACTGATAGGACTAAAAGGTATTAAATAATAATTAAGAAACCATGCTAAATAGGAAAAGACAACATATGAATGAATGCCTTCCCTCTAA
>JAFIDM010000002.1:30559173-30569878 GCA_023159025.1 Thereuonema tuberculata
CTAGTAAATACTCTCTAACTAAAAATTTTCTTTTCAAGCACGGTAATCACAATATATATCATCACAAAAATTAAACTTCAACTAATTAAATATAAATATTAATATAACTTATATTTAATTTAATATATACATCAGCAAACCATCAACTGAAAAGGTGTAACAATCTAAATAAATAAATGTAAGGTACAGAAAACATTTATTAAAATGAAAACCAAAGCTGCACATGAATAAATATTAATAATTTCCAGTTGATCATCGGAGGGAATCGGGAACGATGATAAACTTGAAAGGCTTTATTATTTATTCATGTGTAGCCTTGGGTTTGATTTTAATAAAATGATTGTTTTTAGGTGCTCCTTTTAATATAACTTGATAGTTCGTCACTTCCTAAATATTCAGTGATATTTCTATTTTTTTACTATACAATTCCTGTTTTTATATGTTTCTATATAATAATTCGTTGGCCCGGTAGCCGAGTGGGTAAGAGCGATTGGCTGTGGGTTGGAGGTAACGGGTTCGATTCCCATCCTCGGCGGAGGATGGGGATTTTTCCACGCTTCTTTCTCCTCCAAATGGGTCCTAGGTTCTACCCAGCCCTCTCTCGAATGGGTACCGGTTTTCTTTCCCGGGAGTTAAAAGCGGGCGTGCGACGGGCCGACCCCCCCCCCCCGTCCTCATCTTTTTCCGTAGATTATGATTACTGGAGCCTACCCTCGCACGGTCTTCTGGGCCTGATCGCATCTTTAACTTTTTTTCTATATAATTCACATAAAAAATATACTATAAATATTCTTAATCTTTATCTATATATATTGCAGATAAATTATAAATAACAGGATTACTTCAGTTCTCATAGTGATTCCGATGCCCACACATTTGTTTTATTCCAATAATAAAACTGGAACTCATTTGAAATAGGGCTGGGTGAACCCTAGGATCCGTCTGGAAAAGTAAAAACCGAGGGAAAAAAAGACTGATTACCCCATGAACTCTTTACCTCCTGCACGGATTCCATAGGGTAAATCCTGGGCTACTGGAACCCAGTATGTAAATTACACAACTATTAAAGAACAATATCAAGAAGAATATACGAAGAAGCGTCGACTATGCAGACGCGAAACCCGGTCATTTTAATGTGTATTTACTTAATTTTAATTGTACATAGCTTTAATTTTAAATAAGTTTTAAATGTCTTAATCAAAAGTGTTAATTAAACTTTTTAAACAGGTGCGCCGGCTTTGTCATTGAATTGTAAAAATATTCAGCGCACGTAAAACGTACTTATATCATATAAATAACAATATCAATTTACATGAACTTTTAATAATTCCATCATGAAATTAGAGTATGAAGTATTTCAAACTCTTATAGATACAAGTGAGAATGGATAAAGAGCCAATATTGATAATTTAACTCCATGATTTTTGAGGCATTTGTATGAAACTTTTAATAATTTTCTTTATTTTGAATTCATTTTGCTATTTAGTTGCTCATAAAACGTTTCTACCATCTCAAATTTCATATATCGCAAAATCCCAAAAACTTTATTTACCGTATTGTCCGGCGTATAAGACGACTTTTTAAACCAGGAAAATCTTCTCAAAAGTCGGGGGTCGTCTTATACGCCGGGTGCTGAAACTTATACGGCGAGTATATCCCAAGCTCTATATTTTAATTGTAAAAATTAGGGGTCGTCTTATACGCCGAGTCGTCTTATACGCCGGACAATATGGTAGTTATTTTAATATTTTCAACAGGATATACATTTATCATTTATCCTTAATTTGTCGTATAATAATAAAACCTAACAGAAATAAAAGTTTTGTATTTTTACTCGATTGTTTTAATTTTTCTGAGGAAGAATCTTTTTAAAACGGAATTGCATCACTTATTATTCTTTTAAATATATAGATTGTTATATAGTACATATATGCAAAGACATCGTTCCAATAACATTGTTTTTGATATTTCGAGATAAAGTTCCATGACGTAGGATTCAGTTGAGGTCGAAACACTCGCTACAGAAATGCAAGGTTAGTATCTAACCGGCCTCCGCATAGGATTGTACCCAGTTCATCCAGTCCACAGTTCAATGCTTTTCTCTTTTGGTTACTGGGCTCTGGTTTTTAGCGAGCCATTGTGATAGCGACCAAAATTGATAGCTATTGCGTTTGAACTGTCCGTCCGTCGGTCAGTGTCTGTTCACCCCTAACAACTCTCGAACGGAAGGTCCAATGTACAAACTGATTTCACCATCGTGATCAGAGGCTGAAAGACTGTCGGAATGGGGTATTTTCAGGGGCCCACGCCCCACTCCCATGTTCAGCATATTGCTCATTGTTGCCGTTGAATTTCCTCTATTAGCTTAAATGTTAGAAATGCAACCGTGTGATTTCAGTTGCCAGGTATAGCTTGATGTTGAAGATCTCTGTGTTACATAGTGAGGATTCCTGATTCTAATCCGTATATCATTTTTTTCTCTTAATTTTTTTTTGTACGTGGTATCTAAATTCTTCTTTTCCTAACGTTTTTTCTTATTTTTTTCCTATTTTTTTTATTTTTCCTTACGCTAATGTAATTCCTTCTTTTTTATTATTTTTAATTTTTTTATTATTATGGGTCGTCTTTAAATTTATGTTTTAGCACAAAATTATATTCACTTGTAAATTACTACTTAAATTATAAAAAAAAATATATAAAACAAGGGCCCAGCGATCAAATTGTAAAACAATTAATTGTAGGCTGAAGGATTATTATTATTATATAATTTAAAATATCACAATAGCTCCCAAATGAGTCGCTAACAAAAAATGAACAATTCTAAAACACAAATTATTGAAAACGCATTTTATTTGTCTATTTTACTCTTTTTTGTCAGATATGATGTTGTTGTCGAATATATTTCTTACGCATTTCACTTTTTTCTGTTTTAGATGATGACTTATCTTCAATAGACGCTTTCTTCCAAATCAGATGAAAGGGCCGTTAATAGAATTTTTATTCATAATTCGAAAAGTATGTCGATTCCACTGATATTATGATTTACATTTATTAATAATTATTAAAAATACAGCTTAAAATCGTCCTCACATAATATTGGAAAGATAGATTCTAATTTACAGAATTCTTTTTTGTTATTCCTTCCACTCTCATTTTCGAAAAGGCATTGGAATAGTTACTTCAAAACACTTTAAAAAATTTGAATGACCCTACTACTTAGTTCTGGCTGTTAATGATACGTATTCATATATTTTTTATTTAATGAATAACTTACCAACCATCCACCTCCATTCGTCTCCAGATCACAGTAAACTCTGATTGGATTGGAATTATTTCTTCCTTTGAGGTATATCATATAAACTCCACTCTGATGACGCCCTAATTAATTAAACAAATAATTACAAGAAAATTACATGCAATCGAAACAAATACACTTATTATACAGATAAAAATAAGTCGAAAATTTCTTCTCTATGGACAGTTAATCGAATTTGTTTAGTTGAAGTTTGGATAATTCGTAGAAATACTGAAATTTTCGTAGTTTTAAAAGCAACTACAATCTTGAAATTTGTCTTCAATTTTTTGTTGTACAATTGTTGCAGGTACAATTGTCAACATCATATTCAAGAGATATATTAATTACAATTTGTATGTAACTATGGTAAACAAAGCTAAAGACAGTCTGCTCTATTATTACGAAGTAAGGCTAGTAATCTGTTCTTAACTGTAAGTACGCCTTCACATACTATTTCTAACATTTATATATTATATTAATAAAAGTTTTGTACTTTTACTCTATTGTTTCAATTTTGCTGAGGGAGAATCTTTTTAGAAAGGAATCACATCACCTACTATTCTTTTAAATATATAGGTAGTTAAATTGTACATATATGCAAAGACATCGTTTGAAAATCATTGTTTTTGATTGCTATTATACATATTTATTTATAATTCATTACAATTAGAAAATCTTGAAAAATAGGTGATGGAAAATACTTAGAAGAAACAAAAAGAAAAAGAGAAAGACAAAAAGGCAATTTTTTGGAAGTGTTCCTAAAGTGCCCTTGTTCTTAAAACTAATAAAAGTATTAAAAGGTTTTAATAATTTTAAATTAAATTGTTCCGTAGAATAACTTACTATATTAATTAGACATCGTATTTATGGATAAAATCTATATTTTTCACTATCATATAATTAAACTTAATACTTCTTCTTTGAGAACTTCTTGATAAACAATATTTCTACGGCATTTCAGATCTTCTTCAGGTTACATTTTCGAAACCTTCTTACATTTTCTTAAAAAAAGCAACAACTAACAAGTTTAAAATAGCTAACTTTCTACTTACATACATACTTTTTTACAACAATCTAAGAAGGAAGTTTCGAAAATCTAACCTCAGGAAGATTGGAAATGCGATCGAAATATTGTTAATAAAGAAGTTCTGAAATAATGAGTATTACGTTTAATAATAATATTTTTTTATATAGGTGTACCCAAATGTATCAGTTCGCCTTAATTCAAGAGCAGGTGCTTAGACCCCAATTACCAAAAAACCTATTGAGCCAATCTCCACCAAATTTGGTATGAACACTATTTAGCTCATTGGTTTTAATTTGTTAAGAAAAAACAATTAGTTCAAATTTTTGCCACCAGGGGAATGAATGGCGCTGGAAGTTCAGAAATATCCTGATGGCAGTGTAGTGATGTCATAGATAGAAGGATGTAAAACGATGAAAACGAACAACTTGTGTCCTACTGAATATAAAGAAATGACCCTTCTAGCCTGCCTGGATATAGGAGGGGCTTTTAACAAAGTATCCTTTGATTCAATGGTGCGCGCTCTGGAAGGAAGATTCTTAAGATGCATCTGTAAATGGCTAACATTTGTCTTAAAAACGTACTGTATTCTCAAAGCGAGGATATTACAAGACTTCGGTGTTAGCCAATAGGGGCTGCTCCCAGGGAGGTGTGATTTCACCCTTATTGTGGTGTCTAGTCATGAACCAACTTCTGGAAATATTAACGGATACTGGGTATTATGTACAAGCATATGCCGATGACTTAGCTATTGTAATTCTGTGATTGCAATCACTGTTTTAATCGAACTCATGGAGCTAGCTCTCCAAAAAGTTATGAACTGGTGTTGCGACAAAGGCCTCCACATCAATGCAAAGAAAACTAAAGTGGTCCTGTTTACGAGAAATAGAGTTGGGTCTATCCCTCCCCTTACTTTGGACGGTCACATTGTACCTCTATCAGATTCATTAAAATATCTCGGAATAACATTGGATACTTAGCTTACATGGAAATCTCATCTGCAAAAAATAACACAAGAAGCATTTAATATTATGTTTGTAATGCGGCGACTGTTTGGTTCTACTTGGGGATTACAAACAAGAGTTGCGAGGTGGTTGTATATTGCGGTTGTGCGTCCTGTTTTAACTTATGGTTGCGTTGTGTGGTGGAGGCGCACACAACTTATAACAGAGCAAAAACATCTTCAGAACTGCAAAGGCTTATCTGTGTTGGAGCCACTGGTGCGCTGAGAAATACACACACGGTTGCATTGGAAGTACTACTTCATTTACCTCCGTTACATTTCTACATTAAAATCAAGCACAGTTAGCTTGCTGGAGATTAAAAAACACTAATGCATGGCTTGGCCCACTTGAATGGACTTTCGGGAAACTCAGCGAAATGCCTCAAGACAAGATCATTCCGATAACCAAGCCAGGCAATTGTTTCTCTCCGAGGAGATTGAGATGGAGGAATGCCCACTTTTATAAGGGACACAGATACTATAATATACACGGATGACTCCCTAAGAGAAGGCAAGGCTGGAGCTGGCGTTTACTGTTTACGTCCACCAACAGAAATATCTATGCTCCTAGGTGTTTTTTCCTGTCTTCCAAACGGAGGTTTACGCCATACAATGTGCCCTGGATATCTGTCAACAACTATCAAGTAGATGCCGAGTCTTCATATGTTCTGATAGTCAAGCCGCGGTAAAGGCACTTTGTAGCTCAACAATAACGTCTGCCCTGATTTTTTGAATGCAGATAAGTGCTAAATTCCCTAAGTAATGTAGATGTCACATTGGTATGGGTGCCAGGACGTAGAGGTTACAGAGGCAATGAGGAAGCAGACAAACTCGCTAGACTAGGCTCTTCACAAATTCCCATAGGCAATGATCCATTTTTGCCTCTAGGCCCGGGACTATTAAGCGAACCCTTCAAGTGCAGCTTCAGAAAAACTTCATAAAACACTGGAGGAACACCCAAGAATTGAAGCACTCAAAGAAATATATCAGGAGTGCATCTATCTACCTATGGAGTGCATCTCTTGCAGGAAAGTAGGGCCACGTTAGGGTTAGTCTGTTCTATTCAGACCGGCCACGGACCTTTCCGGGCACATACGGCACATCTTCTGGCCATTGAAAACATCTCATGTAGACTGTCTGCAACCACCCCGGAGACCACGGACCACATTATATCATTATGTCCAGCTTTATGGAGAGTCAGACTGCAATGTTGTGGGGAAGCATTCCAAAACCCATGCCACTATAAGACAGCTGAAGCTCTTCACTATACCCAGATTTTTGAGGATGTCAGGTGTGCTGAAATGGACTATGTGATTATCACTGAATTGGATCTATTTGTCAACTTACAAATACAAACACGATGAAAATATTGATATTTGAATAACATATAAGCAATAGACTCGTATATAAATAGATTACCTAGCATAAACTGGATATCATGACAGTTAGTTGGTAGAGAGTCACAATTCTTTTCAAACTCATAACCTGTCTGGTCTTCTTCAGGAAACTTAAATTCTGATGCTAAAGTGAGAAAAATTAAAACAAAATTTTAATAAACTAATAAAGTTTATCTACAGAATGAAATTATATTTTATAATGTGTTATGAAGATTTACTGGGCTCTTAATGAAAACAGAAATGCTAAGGATTATATTTATTATATTTTGATAAATTTCAAAAATTTTCTCTTTTGCTAATATTCTCTTTTGCTAATATTTGTTTAAAAACATAAAAAAATAATCGTAATTGTAAATGACATGGATTTAAATCAATAAATACAGTAGAATACATACTTTAATCAATTGAACAACTAGTAAATACATCCTTGAAAATTTCACTGAACGAAACATCAAGTGAGATGACTATTTTAGAGAGTGAATGTAAAGAAACACAGAATAATCTTGAAATAAAAGGAAGTACAGAATTAATTTTATATTATTTTATATAATCCTATTTTATATTTTAAATTTAAGAATAAAATATGTAAACAAAACAAAGGCTTCTCGAAGGGAAGTCCCATCTTAGGCTCAATGTGCAATGTATATGAACAACTTGGAAGAATACAAAATATTTAAATGATTTAAGAATACGTAAAAATATTTTACGCCTGTTTCTTAAAATGAAAAGAGTAAATTCTGACCATCACACACATAGTTCTAATTGAAATATATAAATAAAAGTATAATAAAATGCAAGCACTTTCAAAATGGTCTACATCTCATTTTCAAGCGAAATAATGAAAAACACATTACAAAAATAAGGAGTAAAGACCAACGGACATATGACTCGGACGGATACATTTAGGGATCAGGGGTGTTATATACTTCAAGGGAGTTTTATACTTCAATTTTATTATGTTCTTTCATTCTGCTGTTTTGAAACTTTCCTTTATTGTTTTATCTTTGTTTTATCTCCGGGCCGATGCGTCTACTGCCTGAATCCTAAATGTATCCGTCCGAGTCATATATCCTTTGGCCCTCATCCTTATTTTTATAACATTTTTTCATTATTCCGCTTGAAAACGAGATGTAAACCATCTTGAAAGTGCTTGCATTTTATTGTACTTTTATTTATGTACTTCAATTAGAACTGCGTGTGGTGACCTGAATTTACTCTTTTCGAGATAAGAATATGTTGGATTAATACAGATACGCTGATGATGTTTTAATTGTTTGGAATGGTTCAATAAGACTGTTTCAAAAATTCTTTGAATGCATAAATTCTTAGAATGCATAAGATAAATACATAAAGTTTACGAGAAAATGAGATTAAATAATTATCATATTTGGACATTTGATTGCATAATAAAGAAATTTTATAGAATACTAGTAGAATACCCGTTCTTCGTCCGTGTAACAATGATGTTATTGAGAAACAAATTGAATTGTGAGATCACTTTGATACTTTCCCAGTTGTTACAAAAACCACATGATATGTACAAAGTAATGTTATATTTAAATTTCGTAACTCGAGATCCCTAGATAAGTAGTTAATACGAAGATCAGAGAATATAAGACTTACCAACCCTTTCTTCCCTTCTCCACGCCCTTATCACTTATCAAACCATATCACTTCAAACTTTCCCCCGTTCACTAAAACTCATATAATTATATAAATCTGTTTCTATTCCGAACACCCAGTAGAAGAATCCTTTAGCAATGTTTGCTCATTCCCTGACCATCCTCCCGTTTACACTCCATAATTCTAGTTTTTGCCTCAAGGTTAATATGTGGCGTTATTATGCAGAACAATATTTCAATTTCATGTGTCGCCAAGAGGTTGATCTATGACGCAATAACGCACAACAATGTTTAATTGTTGAACAATAATATTTTAGTTCTTATTGTAGAACAATCAAATTTTTGTAGTTGTTTGTCGCATCTAGGTACTTATTTGGCGCTTTCAAGAAAGTTGCCCCCCCCCACCTCCCCTGGTTTATACCCATTAGGACGCCAGTATCGAAATTCGTCGAATACGGATATTTTTGATTTTGACAAAGAACTCTCATGTCACATTTCGTGTTTCTAGCTCAAACCGTTTCCGAGATATACATAACCTTTGCGAAAGTACGGCTTCTTTGGCCAGGAGCGAAGGCCCACATCCTGCCATCTAGTGTGAAAAAAAAAGTGAATGAATGGACACCAAGGTAGGCTCATACTATCTACTGTCAAACACACACACACACACACACACACACACACACACATACACACACATACACACACACACATATCCATAAATTTCACTTTGATATTATAGATGAACATTACGAGAAAGATTACAAAAGTAAGTAAGTTCTACATTTTCAATCAGCACACAATGTGACTGTAAAACAAAAGCTATTTAAATAGGATAATAAGTAACAGAAAAGTTGTGGTTGGAGAAAACAAATGAACAAATCGAAAAATATCCAATGGGGTTTGTAAATGATGGTAGTAAAGATTTTTTTCTGGAATAAGAGTAAAAAAGTAAGTAAGTCATCAGATAGCAGAAAAGCATTTAAAGAGATTATAGAAAATCCAATAAGGTATAGAATTAAATACAGTTTAAAGAAATATGTAAAGTGACAATTTATCTTTACATATAACACTCATTAACGGTAAAAAATTATTTTCTAAAGACCCTAAAAACTATGAAGTTGAATAATTGAAGAAGACCTAAAGATGATGAGAAACGCATGACTGATCGAAATATTGTAATAGTCTAATTGATTGAAGAAGCGATATTAAAGGAAGTTTATTTTATACTACTGGGTACCGTCGCTTCGTTCCGGAACCTTTGCATACATAGCATAAAAAAAAAAAACTTTATTTATTTAGCAAATTATTATCGAGATCGGAAAATTCAAGAGCTCTCAGTCCGTTCCTAGGCCTTCTCCAGGTAACTCAGATATATTGCGGATTGGCGCCACACACCTATATATCGTTAAGGCAACTCTAAGGCAAAAATATAAATCCTCTTTATTCCCTATCCCGTATGAATTTCGAAAAATCCGGCCTTATTCCTTATTAGGCCAGTAACTATGTACATCAGACCCTGCATCAGATTAGGCAGTTCTGAAATTTTGCTGAGTTGTTTATGATGTTATCCCAATGTAAGATCCAAGTTTTGGACCTCGAGCGCCGAACGCAACCTTGGCAAAAATAAAAAAAAACGCGAAATTTGCCATCCTTCTTCAGTGTTTGGCGATTTTAACCCTGAAGGACCATTGTTGTGGTAAGAAGTACTGAGTACGTTTAGAAAGAAGACGAAATTTCCTACAGTTTGAGATCAGATCTGTGTAAATGGGCATAATAGCTTCCGAAATACAACGTTACAAAAATTAGTGGGTTTTGCGAACTCTGTAAATTTTAGCAATATTGTGATGGTCTGTGAGAAATAAGCCCTGTAGGCCTATGTTCCGCAGAAAACAAACAAAAATGTAAAAATTTACAACAAAGGAAAGAAATAATGAGAAAGAATACATAATGTAGGGAAGTGAAAGTGATAAGAATAAAACACAGAAGACAGTCAAGAACATTTTCCCCTCTTGGAAGGGCCCGGTTGCGCATCATCGGGTTCCCCAGTGGGAACGGCTGCATGAGGCTGCACATTGTCGCATGAGATCCCGCTGCAGTTGCTGCAGACTAAAGAGCACTTCAGCCCTGCCTTCCTGCAGCTGAACGCATTCCCACAATCTTCGTACAGCCTCACGAAATCATCCGCAAGAGGTGTTGTGGAGCTGCGTCTCTGGTCATCAGTTTGGGGCTGAGGCCTTGTGAGGTGGATATCCACCCGCAGTCGAGAGGGTTCAGTTCCGCTCCTAGTGATTTCTGCACCTGTAACAGAAGTGGACAAGTATAGTTGAAGAGAAAATGATGTAAGAGAGGTTTATAAATAACGTG
>JAFIDM010000002.1:30579457-30591338 GCA_023159025.1 Thereuonema tuberculata
ACACAAAACTGGTTTCGTAGTGTACATGTAACTATATATATTTTTAATTGATTAGAAAAAAATTTAAAAAAATTAAAATATTTTTAAGAAAAAGAAGAATAAAAAAATGAAAAAAGACCAAAACCATGAAAAAGGAAATCATTCCCGTCACAAGGATTTAAACCTGGATTTTGGGGGCATCAATGTAAAGTACTAACTATTTTACTGCTATGGTTAAGAACATGAGAAGTATTAAATCTCTTCTAATGCCTGTAAGATGTTGAAATTTCTTTTTATTTCTTTCTTAATTAGTATCAGTAGACCGAAACAGTAAGTGACCATAGATCGAAACTCGTATTTTTCCTCACCTCTAGAAGGTTTCCGAAAAAGATATTACTCATATCTGTCCTACTTATAGTTTGGGCTGAAGATGTGAAGACAGAAGGATCTTCCTCGCCCATTTAAGTTTGTTTTGTTTTTTAACCACAAAAACACAAAAAAGATCACAAAAAATAGTCCTTATTCTTCTTCTATTTAAGAGAGATATTCATATTAAAAACATCAAAACTTAAATAAAGAATAAAAAGGCCAATCAATTAATCTCCGCTAGCGATCGCTTAGCATGTAAAGGATTAATTGTTAAACAAGAAATACAATATAATGCAAAATTTTAACGTACGTGGAATCAATTACATGAAAAATAACACAAAAACGCACAAGACTAAGAGTTCACTGATCTGTTTTTGTAAATTGTGATATCGGGAATTAGGCTATCTTGGATTCCCGGTATCACAATTTCCAAAACCTCAGTGAACTCTTAGTCTTGTACGGTTTTGTTTTATTTTCTATGTAATTGTTTCCATGGACGTTAAAATTTTGCAAAATAATATGAAGATGACAAAAAAATAAGAAATGGTTAGAAATTATTATTAGAATACTTTTACTTGGAATCAACACACAAAAATAATTTAGAAAAAAGGTATTTAAAGAATTTAATTTTAAAGGAATATTTCAATTAAAAATTTAATGAGCTAATCTATGCTTATGTGATTCTCAAATAAAATATGATAGCAAATAAAAATTATCTTTTAAAGCAAGTAATTCTTTTATGAAATGAAAATTCTTTAAAAAAATTTAAAAAAATATAGAAGAGCGAAGAAGTTTTAGTAAAGCACATAATCTGAAATTTTAGACAGAATTCAATCTTTATTTTTTAATAAAATTACTAATACAAAACATAACATAAAAATTACTAAAATTATTATGAATTCTCTAACAATAATACAAATAAGGAAAATAAAGTAATAAGAATTAATTAAGAGATACTTCGTTGGAATATTTTAAATTTAATAACATTACGAGGAAAAAAATTAAAATTATCGTTTAGAAAACCTATAATGATGAACGATAGATTAAAATAAAATGAAAGGTAAAAACTACACTAATGAAATGAATTATAGATATCATTGATTAATAACTTATGCCTTAATTATGTCTAAATATATTTTTTTAAATTTTACTTAACATTTTTTAATAAAAAAAGATGGAAATTGTAAGAAATAGTAGAAATTGTATTATTCATTCTAATATAGTATTTTCTCTTGTTGTGAACCATATTTTCTTCTTTTGTAAGTTATTATATTTCATTTTAATATCGATTTAGTTTTATATTACAAAATAAAATGTATAAACAGTCTAATCACATATTGGTGGGGATTTCCGAAACTCTTATCTTTGATCTTTGACTTCGTGTTTTTGATTTTGAAAGGACTAATAAAAAAAAATGCAAATCTTTATCATGCTTCGAATGCAATAAAGCAAATTTGATATCAGATAGGAACTTCATTTTTAAATATATTTCTTCAAAACAAGATTAAGGTTGAAAATTTCATAAGACAAATAAAAATATCTACTGTAGTATAATTGCAAGTAAAATAAATTTAAAATCCTTCGAAATATTTTACTAATTTTGAACATCTTCCAACTTGTTAAATAAGAACTTTGCTGAAATTATTAAATACATTTTATTAAACTGTGAATTTTGGCCCGATTACGAACTGATAATTCGCTTAACCAAAAGTAGCTGATTCAATCCCTGTCAATCTGAATTCTCTTCTAGACGGCTCCTAGGGTCCACCGAGCCCTTCTTAGGCTCCGGACTGACCACCCGAACTCAACTTAGTCCCCCTCTGCCACGAAACGCCGGGAGCCTTACCACCCCTGACCCTCTAGAGCCTGCATAGTCTTGTAGTGGGATACCTTAACATTAATACATGAAAGATTTCTTGATTCTATTTTTTTAATAAAAAAATTGTACAATATACCTAATATAAGCTTTTATTTTATATTCACAATAATTGATTGAAAAGGTAATTATTCAGAATTAACTAAAAGTAAAAACAACTATTAGATTTGTTCTTCTTTTTAATTTAACCGTCTTTCTCAGATAACAAGTAAAAAGATATTGATCTCTTATCTTAATAAATAGGAATGATTTTTTTAAAAAACTTAAAATTTTAGTAAATTCAGTAAATAAATTAAAAATTAATTACATTAGTCCTGTTCCTTTAAAATTTCAGTACTTAATAAGGGTGAGTTTGAAATAGATCAATACCTCAAACTACTTTTTTTTTCTATTGACAGTTGCAACAAATATTCAGAGATTTTCGATTAAGATGAGATTATTATCTGCAGTATACGTACATTTGTGACAGTTTGGAACATTGACTTTCTTCATCAGACGAAGAACATTTAATGTTTAAAACTGTCACGAATATGCATCAATTGTAATGGTATTAAAATGTGCTGCCTTGTTTTTTACTATAGCATATATTTAAAACGAGTTACCTGTTCATCTTTTCATCACATGGTGAAGATAGAACATGTAAAGATGGAGGACTAGGGGTAAAAGTGGGGAGACATAAATAATCGTGATCATATTTTAACTTGGACCATAAAAAAAAGCATCAGATTAAATTTTAACGAAATCCTTCCAGTTTAATGTAATGTCATAATGTAATGACTCTTCCGTGTATTTGCACTCCGTACTCTCTATTATAAAATCTATACCGTGCAAGAAGAAAGGATCAACCATATCTTCAGAGTTAGAAACAGTCTGTTTGAGACCTAATCCGGGGAAGAAGAAGTAAAACAAGAGAAGAAATCTATCGATAGTTTTACTTACATGTATTTACTGTAAATTCATCTAAATTGATTCTTTAAAAAGAGAACATCGGAATACACATATAGTCTAAAAATATAATTCATTGATTATGCTGATGATGAGGACCTTGTAGACCTTGAAGCTGTCCGGTCTGTATTTTTTAATATGTGAATTATATTTTTAGACTACATGTGTGATTCGATGTTTTCTTTTTAAATAATCTTTTTTTACGTTAAAATTTAATTTAAATTGATTCTGTAATTGTAAGCGTCGTCTTTCATTCTGAATAACTCAGGATATTAAACGATCTTTGAAAATCTTCCAAATCGATTCAAAGAGTCATTCTGTCTTACAGTTAGTACTGATGTGTGATCATTACCTAAATCAAGAAACTTTGCCATAAAAATAATTATTTCGTATTATTTAGATTATTTTAACTGGTAACACATTTGTAGAAACTAAAACTTCCGAAAAAAAGTCTTATTCATTTTGTTTACTACACTCCATACAAACAGGTCAAATGGATTTTTGAAGAAACTGAAAACGTAGTATCTACTGGCTAGTATTAAAAGCAATTTGAAAGTCGATCTGTTGTTTAATCTATTATATTTTATTATTAAACACTGTAGGAAAAGAAAGACATATCAAACACTGTTTATAATTGAAGGATATCAGTGGCGATAAAAAACGAATTCCTGAAATCAATTCATTATATGAATTGTTCATTCAGATTTCAGTGTAAAATTTGGTAAACAACATTTTATTAATTTAAATACAAAATTTGTTTCTATTTGTCAGATCCTTTTTAACTTTTCATTCTGTAATTCACGATGGGCCACTTGGATTGGGATTAGCAATGTCATAATCAAATCTCTCCAAACCAGAGATAACGATATCCACTACAGGGAGGTCGCCTTTTCTGGTTTTAAATGTTTTTATTACTCCTTTTCATTTTTGAAACCCCGATTCATTATTACAGACTATATTTTGGCAAACTTTACTTGAAACTAGCTTCAAAACATTTCATTAGCTATGTTATTTATTTATTATTTATTTAGCGTATAGCTTACAATTTTACGTCACAATGAAGCTACAAAAATACCAAAAGTGACTACCATCTAAGTTACATAAAATACGTACATAGATGTAGAGCTAGTTCTCCTCCACATCGTACATCTATCACTTTCTGGCATCAGGCAGTCTATAACCTCTCCTAGCCTACGTCACTATTCTTACGTGTCCCTCTATTATGTTTTATAACGTTACAAAAGATCCTTTTAAGGCCTAAATGATTAGAAACACTTAAATATTAAGATGGACTGTGTCCTGTCATAAATAGATCAAAATGCCAAATTTTATGTAATATTTTAATAGATATTGACATTAATGTGGTTGTTGTATAGTTAAATCCTTATAATCATAGGTATAATTCCTTATACCTATAATTTTAAGGAATTTCAAGTTCGGCCAATTTTAATAGAAAAATGTAGGTGAAGCAAAGCTAGAACGAAGACGTGCAAAGACAGATTCATAATATTTTTAAGAGAGTTTTAATAATCATTTAAATTTAGTTTTACTTAAATAATAATATACGTAGTTGTATTTTCATCAAGAATAACAATATTTCGAAATAAATTCTTTTTTGTTGTAGTACTTTACATAATAATTTAATTCTAAAGAAATTATTATTCTTTTAATAATACTTATGTAAAAGATTTATCAAAATTTCTTTTATATTTCTTTTAAATTGACAAAAACTAAATGAATACCATAATGCTTTTCCTATCGAGGAATAATGTAATCATAACAAATTATCAAGTTTGAAAATTATGAATTTTATTAAACTTTCTTTATACTGTATTTAGTAATGAATTCTAGAATTAGGCCTACTTTAATTTCAGGACTAATTAATTTTTTTCTTATAAAATTTAAAAAATTTGTTAATTTAGTGGTTGCTAATGTTATTGGATTTAATTATTATCAATTCTTTAATATAAATTATTTTTTATATAAGATAAAACTTGATTAAAAAACATTAGTGTAGATTTTCTGTGTGAATGAAATTTTAAATTGACATTATTCGCATTCTTTTTACACTGAATTTGATTAAAGGTTTTACCATATTAACTATTGCTTTACCGTAAGCCGGGGTGACTTTGTGACAGAATTAGAGGTTTCCAAGATGTAACATTAAAATTTTTCGTTACCCCCACTTTATAGCCGGTGATTTGGGTTACCCCATCGTTCCTCTACAAAACTGTATATATATAAATCTCGTTGCCTCAATCGTTTTTTAATAATTAATGTAAAAAGTTGTCACAAACTCACCCCCCAGCTGGGGGTGACTTTGTGACAAGCTCTTTTTGAGTTAGAAATGCATGGGAGAAAGAAATATCACAAACTCAAATCACATACTTTGTATTTAAAACCATTTTTACTGTTTTCAATGAAAGGGTTAAAAGATTTAAACAGAGTAAATTATACATTTAGGTTGGGAAAAGGAAACTGGATGTAACATGAAACATGAACACTTTTTCCTACTTCTTAAGCAAATCAGTCTGAATTTTTACATCTTAAATTAGTGTAATTGAACAACTTTAAAAGGTCCTCTATTATTAATTATTTTGGGAGGATCAATACGAAACAAAACTTCTTTTTGATACAAAATTGAGCCGGGTTTCAGTTCTTTGTATTTTCACACTGAACTTCGTTCTTGAGAAGAACTAACTTATGTAGCTATTCTGTAGATTCCTTCCAATTGTTTCCACTCTTTTCCATTGCGCTGACAATTACACCGTCCAGTCTATCTCTTCTATATCACCTTTCCTCAGAAAAGCTCTCCTTCCAAGTTGGCAACTATGTGATCTCCTTGATCATATTCTGTTTCCGTGGGCGGAGTGGGTGAAGCTCGGATAGGAATCTCATCATCTGAAAACTCTTCGTACAAGTCTAAACTTGAGTCCTCGGCATTTTAAAATATCGTTATGTACACTGCAAGACAAAATATCTAGGTTAAAAATCAGTAAAACAATCGCGGGGTGAATGTGACGCTGTCACAAAGTCACCCCGTCAATCTTTGATTTTTTACATAATGGTTAATAACTCATACAAAACTCGTCCAATTAACATCATTTTACAATATATTGTACATAATATATTAATGTTCAATAATAAATAGCTATTAAACGATATCCTCATCTGTATTTCGCTGTGCAAATCAAAGTTGACGGTAAACACAACAATGCTTCAAAAGTGGTCCTTTGCAACAATGCTTCTGGCTCACCGGATCGAGGCGCAAAGAGTTTGACAGTCGACTGTTAGGCGCCAGCACACATGACACCAACTCATGGCAGTGTCCATTGCCTGCTTCTCCCTAGGTTCTGGGCGCGAGATTATAATTAAGAAAAATTGATCACGCGTCACAAAGTCACCCCACTAGTCACAAAGTCACCCCGGTTTACGGTATCTGTTAAATCCGAGATATTCATTCTGAAAATGAAGGAAATTATCTAAAATTGAAATAGAACTAAAATTCTACAATTCATTATTGAAGAATCGAATCAAAAGTTTATTTGTTTTTTTTAATCTTACATTAAATTAAAATTTGTTCAAAAATAATTATAAATGTATCTGTTAATGTAGGAGTTAAATCTGTAATAACATCTTTTCTAAATCTGTAAAATTTATATCCAATATGGCATTTAATCAATATTTAAAACTGGCGATTTATAAGATTAAACAGATGGAAATGATAAATTTAAAAAATTATAAAATAGATGAAACTTTTTCTAACATTTTTATATGTATATTAATAATTAAGTTGTATACCTGTCAGTTGTATATCTATACAAATATGTCAGATATATTTTGTTTCTCAACGGAATTAATTCTATTTTACGATTACTGTCAAGGGGTGAGGTTGTTCCACACAACATGATAAAACAGCCTAAGGATTGTCCCGGAAAAAAAAAACAAAACAAAACATTTCCATTAAAAGTTTAGAAGTCAGCGAACATGAGCATAGACACATGTGAAATATATCAGAAAATTACATACGAATAAAGATCTGATACATATGGTTTATATATTTCATAAAATTTTTCATAAGTTTTAATAAAACCACTAATAGGAATAAATAGGTTTACTTGATTTAAACAACATAAGTTCTTCATAACAATTTCACTTCTATTTTATATGAGATTTTCGTTAATTTTTTTTCGAATGAATGGTAGTTAAAATAATTCCATTATTGTAATGTTGTAATAAAGAAAGAACTAAGCAGTTGTTATTAATTTAAGAATTATATCATTTTATATTAATTAATAGCCTCTCGATGTAAAATATTTTACTTCAATAAAAATGGAATAAACGGTCTTAAAGTTAAAGTGAGCATCGAAATTTGTCAAAGGAATTCAGTTTGAAAATGAGTTTTTAATAATTCCGTTGAGTAACAAAATATCTCTGACATATTTGTACAGGTATACAACTAATATACATATAAAAACATTAGAAAAAGTTTCATCTATTTTATATTTTTTTAGAATTGTTCATTCACATCTGTTTACTCTTATAAATCTAGTTTTAAATGATTAGACACCAGTATTGGATGTTATTACAGATTTCACTCCTACGTTATCAGATAAATTTATAATTATTTTTGAACAAATTAAATTTATTGTAAGATTAAAAAAAAAACAAAAAAAATTTGATTCTGTTCTACAATGATGAATTGTCGAATTTTATTTCTAATTCAGCTTTACATAACTTTCTTCATTTTCAGAATGAATATATCGGATTTAAAAGATAAAGCAATAGTTAATATGGTATAATTTTTAATCAAATTCAGAGTAAAGAGAATGCGAATAATGTCAATCTAAAATTTCACACACACAGAAAATCGAAACTAACGATTTCAAATCAATTTTTATCTTATGTAAAAAATAAATTAAATTCAAGAATTGATAATAGCTAAATCCAAACCCAATACTATTAGCAATCAATAAATTAACAAATTATTGAAATTTTATTTGTAATATGGTCCTATTTATTTATAGGAAAACAATTCTGAAAACTTCATATTTTTAATTGTTACTGAAATTAAACTAATTCTACAATGCATTAATAAATAGATGAAATTTGAATGAAATTCATAATTTTCAAAGAAACTAATATTTGATAGTGAAAAAGTACAATATTAAAAACAATAGGATTCACTTATATAACTGAATTGATGAAAACTACACAACAAACAATAATATCTTGTATTTATTCAAATATAATGAATTGAAGAATTCAAAATATTCAAAAAAATAAATAAAGTAACTCTGCTTCGCTATTGCTTCCAATTTAGACATTAGACCTTCCAAAAACCTTTGCAACTGAACTTCAACCTTCCGGTTATCACACTTAGTTTTAGAAAATACATAAATCCGGATTGATTTCCCCAGTAATCAGCTGATGGTTGTGGATGAAGGTCATCCTCTGGTCTCATTTCAAGTTTCTCTTTTTTCTTCATTTAAATACTATTAGAAAAATTGAATGTATATTGTTTAAGAAATCACTTCAGAATGAACAAAATGAGTTGTCTGTTGCATTTGCTGTTCTTGTATTCCATTTGCTACCAGTTGTGTAAAAGCCACCCTTTAACTAATGATTCTACATGTTCCCATCTTCTTGTCAATGTAGAGAAATCCTTACAACAAGCATTACATTACATCTACAGAGGAAAAGGTAAGCAATATTCTAGATCTGGGCTTTTACAATTTAATCAATCAAACTAACTTTATATACTTTTATTATTCAGTTAAAACATTACTAGTAATAGAAAATGAATCTAATCCCTTGTCTATAGGTTTTGGAGGATTTGTTAGAATTCTTTGTTTTTATCCAAACTTACAAAATCACCGTATTTTTTAGCGTTAAATTATCATTATTTATTGTAATTTATTATAACTTAATAATCTTATTTAGCATAAGAAGTAAACAGCTGTAATAAATTACAATTAAAATAGCTAATAACTATTAAATAGTATTAAAAGTTAACTAATAACTAAAATAGAAGTGTTACAGAATAAACAAGCATCTTGCACTTTTAAACTAGGCTTCCAATATTTAATTTGTCAGTAATAATTTGCACATATATATTGATTTAACATGCAAAGTATAATAAATATGGAGAACAAAAGTATAATTTGAATTTAAAAGAAATAAAACAAAATTATACGATAAAAAAATAAACCAAAAATTGAAGAAGGAAAACTAATAAAAAATTCTAGATTTATACTTCATAATTAATTAGATCAGTTTGTAAGATGTTAAGTTTAGTATATTTTATGTTTGTTTATAAAAGTTCATATTAGATTTCTTTAGCGCTAGCCATTATATCCTAAACTAAATGGGGTTTTGAGGAATTCAATCGTCTTGAATTTAGTAGTTAGATGAAATCTGATACTGAATTACTTTAGAACAAGAACATGTAAGAACAAGAATTGGCTGAAGGACGAACAAATAGCTTTAATTTGTTCATTAAACTACAAAAGTATTAGCAGTGATTTAATTCAATAACCTTAAAAAAATGAAATAAGCTATTTATATTAAAAAAAAAATAATTAATCCTAAAGTTTTAAAACTTAAAATTTAATACTAGAAATAAACTTCGATAACTATTGTTGTAATGGAAGATTGAATTCGTAATTGATATAATAGTAACAACTTTCAATAACATTCAGAGCAGATTTCCAATACTAATACTAATCAGTAGAATTCCTTCATTTGAATAAATAAAAGCTGAAAATCTTTTTTGAAGAGAAAAGAACCAAAAAATAATCCTCACACAATCTTAAGCAACAACATTGTTTAGAAACAGATATTAAAAAATTACAAATAAATTGAACAATGAATTAAATCCAACGGAGCCCTTGAAAAGACCCTTGAAAACAGACTCTGGTTCTCGATACTTGTAACTATTTTTTAATTTTGCATATTTTTGAAGTTGGTCGCCTATTTCATCTGACAATTATCTGTATGTTAAACCACCAATCAACTGACATTTATAGACTATTGTGTAAAAAGAACGACTGGTCCTGTGGCCTCAACTCCTTTGGCAACTCCTTTGGTCCCAATTTTGTTTATTGTTTTCTTATTAGAAAATTAATAGGGGAGACCGGGCGTCAATTGTAACATTTTTCACTAATATTTTTTTTTCAAGAAAATAATCAGACATATACAGAAATGAAAAGTATGTAAGGTTTCTTCAACATTAGGTGGACTTACACAAAAATTGACATTCCGTCAAACCGATATAAAAGTGACAAAAAATATGTTTAAATGGACACTACAAGTGTTACAATTGACCCCAACTCGGGGGCAATTGTAACAGATAGCAGAAGGAAATGAAATTGAGATAATACAGTATACCAAGGTTACTTTTTGTTTACAATGTTCTGTATTTCAATCATCCTCATTGAAAATCATAATTTTGGCAGTAATATACTGCTTCACCAGGAGTGCAATCTTCATATGCTCATTCGGAGCAAGACAGGCACTGAACCCATTTCTCATTGGGTTTGCTGTTTCTGTAATCTTCACAGCACACTAAGCAAAATGTTTCCTTTTCTTCATTTGAGGAATCTATTGCAGCCTTATTACTAGTCTTAATTTTCTTGCAGATTTATTTTGATGAGTCTTTTTTCTTTGACCGCCCCTTTGCCTTTCAGTTTTGGCTTGTAGATATTCCTATTTGCAATGCTCTGGATATTGTTGCCTTTGTTTGTGTATATTATAATTATATAATTATAATTACGTCAATAGGCTTTGAAATAAATTTGAGTTGGGCTCATGTAAATAAAATGAGTAGGATAATATTGTATATTTTTTAATTAATCATGTATTTATATCTTTATTTATTCATCAGGCTTTACAACGTTTGATTTCATATTATTTTTCCACTTTAAACTGTAATCTAATGTTTATTTAATTTAATTATGTAATTTAAATTTTAAAATGTAGGCCTATCTATACAGAATATTGGCCTAAAAACAAAAATATAAAGAATGGACTCAATTGTAACGCTGTTACAATCGTCCCCAACAGCTCAATTTACATGTGGTGTTCAATTATTTAGCGCAGGATACAGTCCTAGCGTATTTTGTGACAGAAATGTAGCATTTCTATCTGCCTTCTTTATATATATTTGTCACATTTTTATCTCTAATACATTTGGTTGCAGTTGATAATTACAGTAGTACGACTAAGGAAACTTACTTTTAGCAGTAAAAACCATGTTTTTCTAATTATCTTCAGAACAAATTGAATGGCCGATGTCTTTTTTCGGTAAATCATTCTTCTATATAAGACGAATCCCCATGCCAAATATTGGGATTTAATGAAAGTTTGCTCAGGCTACAGATCGCTTATTACAATTGACCCCAGTCTCCCCTACTCTCCTATTATGTTTTATTAGAAGATGACACATTTGAACGTTTAAGCAGCATTTTGACTCTCCTATGCAGCCAAAATCATAGCTTTTGTGCATTGATTGCAGAAATCGCTCAGGATATCAACTGGATAACAAAAGGAAAAATAAAAGATAGAGAATGAATCAATTCCACTCTGAGCAACCAGAAGATATCGATCAAATGTCATCAATATTAAATACTTTAAGTGTACTGAATTGCAAATACTTCATTTATAAATGTTTAGTAAAGGATATAACTATAGATCTATGGGACTCTTGAGAAC
>JAFIDM010000002.1:30592780-30605998 GCA_023159025.1 Thereuonema tuberculata
TTCAAAGCAATTACATAAATTTTATTGTATAATAAAAGGAATTACTTCGTGTCGAATGGTCTTTGAAATACGAATTCATATATCAGATTTCACCTAAAAATTAATATAGATGAACTTTAATAGGTTAATCCAATAAAGCCAGATACAGTCGGACCTCGATATAAGGTCATACCTTGGGACCTCGCGAAAGTGACCTTATAAGCGGGTTGACCTTACAACCGATTCATGCGCATCAACTTATATAATTGGCTAATTTTGTCTGTCTGTCTGTCTGTCCGTCTTCTGTAACTCGATATAATTAAGCTATTAAGATAGATCCAAGGTTCTCAATGGTACCGTTGAATCAAGGGTACTCAAATTGGATGATATATTAATTCATTTTGTCATTCAATGTTGTTTCCATGAAATTTTACCTGAAATTCTAACAAAACATACGTTCAAAACCAAATAATGTTGTTACCACTGCACCGATTTTAATGAAGTTTGGCATACTTACTCAGTTTTTTACGCTGATTTTGAAACTCAAAACCATTTTTTCCGTAGAAGCTTCGTTCACAAGTTAGCGCAGTATTTAGATTATACAAAAGTGAGTTTTAAATGCCTTTCGGCATTATGAGTCAAAAATAATAATTATTCTTTAGATAAATTAAACTTTAGATATGGTTGGTATTTCGTTTTTCTTTTTGGGTGAAAAATGATCCTTTGGATTAAACTCTCAGAACCTATATTACAGGTGTACAGGTAAGAAGTACACCTAATTAATTCTAATAAACATTAAAATCAAATCATCAGTCGAATCAAATATATATATGCATATAAATTGGCTAAGTTCGTCTGTCTGTCTGTCTGTAACTCGATATAATTAAGCTATTAAGATAGATCCAACGGTTCTCAATGGTACTATTGAATCAAAAGAACTCAAATTGGATGAAAATATAAGTTTATTGTGTCATTCCATGTTGTTTCCGTGAAATTTTATCCTTGGGAACTGACCTAGACAACTGAAATTCTAACAAAACATATGTTCAAAACCAAATAATTTTGTGAGCACTGCACCCATTTTAATGAAATTTGGCATACTTACTCAGTTGTTTACGCTGATTTCGAAACCAATTTTGCCGTAGAAGCTTCGTTCACAAGTTAGCACAGTATTTAGATTACATTTACTTTATATTTAATAGTTGATAATAAAATGATTTTTCAGATTTTTTTATGTTTGTCGGCCGACAGGCTTTGCTGCTAGTTTGTCAATAAATAAGCATTATATAATTCAGTATAATTCTTTGTAAAATTTAATATGTACAAAAATATCAGTTTAGTAGGTTATAATTTTAATTTAGTTGAACCAATTAAAATTAATGGAATCAGAAAGAAATTATTTTTTTTTAATTTTAATTCGGAATAAAGTTGTATACAAATATTACTAGTATGCTCAAACAAAGTACTGATGTATGACTGACCTTACTTAAAATAATCCCTAATATAGGACTGTCGTGATTTTGGTTTCATCTTTTGTACAATGTTTTCTAAGTTTTGTAGTTTCTGAAAATTTAATTCTGTGAGTGCTTTGTTCTTGTGTCACCGTTTCACTTTCAATATCATTGTCGTTATCCTCACTTTCTAATGCATTGGAATCTAAAACTTGCGAAACAATTGCGGAAATCGAAGCATGAGAAGTGGTAGCAATTTCATCATCAATTCTCACATATTCACTTTGCCCTTCTATAGCACAGCCGCGATTTCTGAGATCTTGTATTAGCACAGCCAAAGGAATATCGAATTCATCATTTTTTTTTCCTAGAATTTGAGGGGATGAAGTGCTTGGTGAAAAAGCTGTCCCCTCCGTCAGTAGGAGAAATGACGCCGATAAAAGATCGTAGCCACGAAAAAATTCTTGGAATTGAATTAGTGTGACACTGAAATCACAGAAAAAAGTGACCTTATATGCGATTACGGTATTTAAGACCTGACCATAAATCGGATAATCCATATCATAGTATTCCTATTCAATGAGCAAGAACCTTTTGAAAAGTGCCCTTATATGAGGGATGACCATATATCGAGGTTCGACTGTATAGAATCCTGTTTTCTTTTTCTTCTGTACTTGATTTCTTCTTCTGTATTTATCTCTGCTAAATTTAAGTTTAGAAATAAGCTTAAATTTAGCTTCAAAAATAAATGTAAATGATAGAGTAAACACAATTGAACCTCCTTATTATCCTTCAAGCAAACAAACTCGAATATCAATTAAAATCATTTATTATCCTTAAATGTAAGATATACACCAGTTAATAATCTCCAACTAAACTAAATTACCAAATACTTATACAATCTAGTATCTTGATAGTGAGGGATAATTTATCTTCTAGACGAACAAATGAATTACGGAAAATACATAAATCCAAATTTCCTTTACCAAACCAAATAAGTTTTAAATCTTATCTGATATTGAGCTTGTTATAATTTAAATTATCTCCTTAAAACATTAAAAGAAACTAAATATTACTTTGAATATCTTTTTTCTTTAATTACTTCCTAAACAACTTCCATGAACCCAAATTCTTTATCCTAATTCATTTCTTAAAAGCCTCTCTTAAACGCCAAGAAGTAAGTTAGCTAAATTAACATAGTTAATAAATAAATAATTATAATGAAGATACTTATCTATGATACAAGATTATATAAGGAGCTTTAAATCCTAGGATATCCCCATCAAATATAATCTTAACTTTAAAAGAGAAATCAGTTTTCTTTAATGTTAATTTACAAAGGAAGTAAATTTACTATGGTTTAAACCATTAATTTAAATTTACACAAGAGCCTTTAGATGTCTAAAGAATTCTGAAACATTCTACATAAGACATAATGAGCTGATATCTCTAGAAAATTAAATAAACTACCTAAATTGCTTCTCTGATGAAATTCTCTTCAGAATTCTCTTCATGAAATCCTCATGCAATATTGAGCGGGTTGGGTTTATCAGTAGGCTGTTTCGAACGCTCCCATTTTCAAAATGGTGGCGTCTTGTGGCAACTCCATAAGTTCTGAATGTTATTGTATCCATGAGTCTGATAATCCTTGCCTCATTAATCTACAATTCTTCTTTCTGAAGATAGATTTTTTTTCCGGCTTTATAAATAGATTGTTCCACAACCTAACTGTTGCAGTTGGTTTAGGATTTCTATTTTCACAGATGACTTCATGAACGAAGAAACGGCGTCAACGAACTGGATCAGTCTCACAGAGCTCCGTTGAAATCCAACGTGTTCCCAGATGATGAACAGCTAAAATTGAAGAGTCGGCTACCTTTTCCCATGGAAACCTTCCGTTAGGCCTGCGAAGCAATCGTTCCTGCGACTAGGCTGTACAATCGGTTTAAACCTCAAATTTACCAGATGATTTCATGATCGAAGAAATGGTGTCAGCGAATCGGATCAGTCCCATAAAGCTCTGTTGAAATTCTACATGCTCCCAGATGATGAACAGCTCAAGTTGAAGATACGGCTACACCTTTTCTCTATGAAAATCTTCCGTTAAGTTTACGAGGGAATCTTTTTTTTTTTTTTTTTTTTTTTACCATATTTCTGAGAAGTTCAATCAGAGAGATCAGATAAATTTAATAGGAAAACAGTTCTTAAATCATTTCACATTAAACTTTAAATCGAAGAAGGGAATCAGTTACGGCGGAAAAAAAATGAGGAGAGAGAAAAATTATCTCCTTTCTCTACTCCCGATCCCATCTAAAACTAAAAAAGAAATCTCTCCTTCACATGCCTGCGTTGAGACAACAATCGACCCTTCCTCACATAAAGTCTCGAGATAATACTTCTCTCGATTTTTGGACAACAATTCCTTAAACTAACAATAAGCCTTTACAACCACGGGATATCAACGCGGAGACAAATTATTATAATGAGGGAAAACGAATCACAAGAAACGAAGTCCTTTATTTTCGTTTGAAAAGGTTCTAGAAGAGTCTAATGTCTAAATGCCTAGGACTGCGAGGTTGGCATTTGTTGCTTCTCACCTCTGGGGACCGGGGTTTGATTCTACTGTGAATCCACAGTGGACATGTTTTCTCATAGTTCTACCGTTTCTTCTGCAGTACTTCCAGCAATCTTTCTCTCCGTCTGTACTTCTTTACTTGGGGATAGACAATAGACCGACGGTAGAGGTGTCACCCACAATCCTGTCACCCACATTCACCGTACATAAACAAATTGTAGATAGCAGCTAAGCAGACGTTATCATTATTGCTTATTTCATAATATTCACAAAATATTGGTTATTAAATGAAAAGTAATGTCTAAACATTATTTATTTAAAAAAATGAAGATAATGTTCAAAAATGATTTATGAGACTGGAACCTTATATAATAGTGATCTATTCTTTAATATGAAATTGACAAATTAATAATTTATTATTTTAATTTCGAATGAGAAACATTCCATCCTCAGAATTTTTCTCTAATTAAACCGGTTCATATTAGAGATGAAAAAGTAATAAAGTTTTGTTTAAAGATTATTATGCTAATGATTAATTTGTTGACTTAAAATAATCGATTGGAACAATTATTAATAATCTATATTACTAAAATCTTTTATTTCTCTGTCTGTCTGTCTATCTGTCCATCTGTCCGGCGCAATTTCCTGTGCGAATGGAAAAATAGAAATAATTTTTTACAATGAAATGTCCGCGACAGAAATCGAATCGACCTAGGTGTCGCCGAGATCAGAGCACCCGTCCCCGGTAGAACCCTGAGACGACCGCCGATCGTTAGACAGAAGGCATCGTGGAAGACAACCGACGCCGAGATCAGAGCACCCGTCCCCGGTAGAACCCTGAGACGACCGCTTACCGTTAGAAGACTGTGGAGAAGTCGGCCTAACCGCAGATCTCTTTCGTTATTTGCATTAACTGTATCTCATCACTGATCTTAAATAATAAAATCTCTTTGGTTTTTAAAGCTCTGGCTCACGTCGCATTCTGTACCCCTCCGCCACCGAACGAGCCCAAAAGTTCGGTAGCAATATTGTATTTAAATACTCTATTTATATTATTCATTTTTGCTTCTCATTATTCATTTTCAGTAAATTTCTTTAAAATTCTATTAAATAATTAAAGATATTTGAAATTTGTAAAAATGTTAGCCTCGGTACGGAGACCTTGTTATTTACTGATGACTTCTCCTGGCTGATGGTCGCCAAAAAACGTGAAACAGCTTTTCCAGGATGTCACTTGGAAAATAATTTGGTCTCACCCATTGTTATTTTTCAAATTTGTATTTTATTGCATTTTTTTATATTTTATTGAACAAATTGCTATTGACTTCAAACATAGTTGTTCTAAACCTTCTCTGCAGATTACTGAAATTAAATCAGAATAAATATGAATTTTTACCCTGGATTCTAAACTGTAATAAAAATTATCAATTTTTTTTTTTCAAATTGCTTTACCCCCATTTACATCAAAAATATCCAAACATTAATTGGAATAATTTCATTTCTGTAACTTGATTATTAATTAAAAAAAGTAGGCAAATAACGTAGGAATAAAATAATAGCAAGAACATTATTTATTTGTTTATATCAATTAATCTTTTTCGTTTTTTTTATTTAATAAATGGTTTTTACATAAAATAATTAATTAATAAATACTTGTAATATAAAATACACAATCCACAGAGTATCATTTATAATTTATTAATTTTCTTAAATGTCTATATATCCACGGAATGGAAACAATTGAAAAAAACATTTTTTTTAAAGCATAATAGTAATATTTGTTTTCTAAGTGAACTATACTGCGGTAATATTAAATTTGATGGACATTATTTTACATAGATATAATACAACCTATATTACAAGTATTGTTAATTTCTAATTACAACAAATTAGAGATAGGTAAGCTCTGTGTCTTCAAAAGGATGATTTTCAATATGTTTTCATAGTTTGTTTCGTTATTTAATTAATAAGTAAATTTTCTTTATTCATTTCTAGACCATTTCGCTACAAAGCAATGAAATTGGAGACGTTCTTTGAAAATTTACTGTTGATTTAAATAAGACATTACATGGATTTAAAATTAAATTTATTAAAAAATTAATTTTTGTTTTCAATGTGATCAGTATAGTGGTTGTTTTTCAATATTTTATTAATAAAAAGTAGTTTTTTGTTATTTGTTTATGTTCTATTTGGTTACAAAAGAATAAACTTGAAGACTCTTTTAAAATTTACTGTTGACTTACGTAACGTATTACATGGAATTAATAAATAAATTAATAAAAATTTTAACAGAAGCCTTCTATTAATTTCTTTGGAATTTTAACATAATTTGCTTTTTCCCAAACCTTAAGAGGTGGTATAAGCACTGGACTTGTAACTGTAGATATCAGGTTCAATATAATAAAAAAATCAAGAAAGAAAAAAAATCAGTCTCTAATCTACATCATTTCTCCTATTTAGAATAGATGGAATAAAAAGATGACAAAAGTTTCTCAGAAGAGAAAAAGGTTTCCTACTTCAGATTTTATTATTTAATTCTCTTCTTGTAAATATTTTGATAAGTCTTGCCATTAAAATTAAATCATCTGAATAAAAAAATAATAAGTAACATCTTAGTTTTTAATACAAATTGCGAACAGTTAATTAAATAACAAAATATTTCCTATTATATTCGTACCTGATTAAACGAGAATATTTGCTCATACGTAGAATTGGACACTACGGAAAATTATCCTGGGCTTCAGGAATCGGATATTGAGGTCTCAGTTGCATTTGTACTTGAATCCCATAAGGATCGCATCTATGAATCAATTGAGACCAAAGGAGGCAAGGGCGTGAAACACTATTTAAATTACTATCGCCACAATCTTCAAACCACCAACCACCAGTGAGTTTAGAGGAACATTTGTTGGGAGTGTCACGATCGATTGTTGCAAATCTCTGACCTTCATGAATTCTTAAAGCATCACCTGTTACGAAAGAGCAAAGAAAATATTGATCAAAACTCTGAGTCTTACAATGCAACTCTTGTGGTTTTTAAACTTATAAACAAAAGTTGAAAAACAGCAAACTAAATCAAGATGTACTAGTTAATTGATAGTAAATTAAACTGATAATATACATCAGTAATCTAGTTAAAATTGATACTTATATTCAATAGATCAATAAATATTTTCGATCAGATGAAAAATATAATCGTAAAATACTGTAAAATGTTATTATAGATTATATCAAGAAATTCGTATTGAATGCTTCAGTTGAAAAGTAATCTTACAAATTCTTACAATTTCAATTAAAACAATCATTAGACAACAAAAAAATAAAAAATTATAGATATTGAGCACAGTGTCTTTATAAATAGAAGTATGATAATAACAGTCTTATTTATAATAATAATAATAATAAATTAAATGTATGAAGAAAGAACTAAGAAGACGAATAGGGATGGATGATTACCACTTTGATATAGTAGAAAGTTTAAATGCTTGGGTAACTGATTAACATCAAGAATAATATATCAGAGGAAATAAAAAGAAGAATCACAAGCTGCAAATAGAGCTATTACTGATTAAATAAAATGATCAAATTCTAAAACCTGACTTGACAAACAAAACATTAATAAAAACATTTTCATCATTAGGGCTCAGAAGCTCAGCTTAGTCTAGAAAAATAAGATTAATATATTAAAAAGGAAGATTTAGAGAAGACTTTTTAGTCGGTGTTAAGAAAGGAGATCGCTGAAGAAGAAGTAGACATAACAATGAGTTCTATGAGCTCTACAACGATTTAGATTTGGTTTCCTTCATTAAAATAGAAAGTATTTGCTGGATAGAAATTAGATCCAGCTAAGAAATATTGGATTCACTTTTATAAAGCATAAGGAAAATAGTCAACACACGCTCAGATGGATTCATGGAGTTATGGAAGATTTTAGAACATTAAGGAAGCAATTGGAGTAATTTAACCTCCACCCCCCATTCCAGAGAGTTGATAAATTTACCCCTTGAGGCTTTATAAACAGACATATGGAGGAGGTATTAAATTTCATATCGGCAAGTAAATGCAAACTGTAGGTTATACTAAAATCTGTCTAGCAAAATCGATGACGTAATAATGCGATTTTTTACTCGACAATAGATTAACTCGACGTCATCGAATTTTACAGAAAGGGCTACAAAATTGCATTGAATATTAATTGTTATGTGATCACCTTACTCGTTATTACCGCGTAGAAATCTACAAAATCAGTATTTGAACTCAATTATTATTAAAAGATGTTTCATCCACGTTACAGAAATTAAAAACCATGAAAAATGAGCTTCATACGCATAGTTTTAGACTTTCCAACTAGTACATTTGGGACTGAGATCGTAGGGATTTTCTATGGTTTATTGCTACTTTATTACTTTGCCTTTTTTATTTTGATGTGCCTATATCGTTCATGCATCCTACAATACGTTTTCTTGTAATATCTTCTAATTTGAAGAACATTTTTTTATTTTTAAATCGATGACAGATACTTCATCGCATTGTATAGAAAAAGCTACAGGAATGTATTGAATAATAACTTTCTCAATTCTTATTTAATATTTCTATTTTTTAGAATGTCTTTTAATTTTCATGTTCTTCTTTATTTTCTTTACTGTAGAAAGTAGTTTAAAATTTTGAAAATTCTAATGATTCTCTCTTTCTATTGCTCTCCGTCTTTTGTTTGTAGTCTTTGTATTTTAAATCGATTTACGAATTATCACGTTCTAAATCTATACTTTAAGGTATTTAATTTTAACATAAATTTTAGTTTTCAATATCGAATTTTAGTAATTTTAAGATCTATTTAACGGTATTTTAAATTTTAATTTCTGAGCTGCAAGATTGTTTGAAGTTTTATTGGGTGAGTGCAAAAGTTCTACCCGTTTTTGGATATGAAAATTTGCAATGGAATTGCCCTCGCGCATGACATTGTAATGACGCAAATCGTCTGCCAATCAAACGTGTGGATGCCTCACATATAAATGCATCGTGTCTCACAAAGTTAATCATCTCAAAAAAAATATCAGAGGGTGTAACATGGAAAGCGAGAAGGAGCATATAAGACATTGTTTGTTATACGAGTTCGATAAAAAGAGTACGGCAGCCGCAGCATGTCGCAATGTTTGTCGAAGTTTATGGGGAGGATGCAATAGACGAAAGCATATGGTTTCGTAAATTTAGGGAAGGAGACAGAAGCTGCAAAGAGCAGGCTAGGAGTGGACGGTCATCGCACGATGGAGAGGACGATATTGATCAAGCCATAAGGAACAGCCCGAACCCAACCGTGCAAGAATTAGCGGAGACCTTCAACAGACACCGGTCCAACGGTCGAGAGACGGCTGGTTAAGTTGGGTTTTACGAGAAAGTTGGATCGTTGGGTTCCACATAACCTGACAGCTAAGCAACGGAATGACCGATTCGCTACCTGTGTTTCCTTGCTTTCCCGGTTACAAAAATGGCCCGTTCGTGACTCGAATTGTGACAGGAGATGAGAAGTGGGTTATGTACCGTAACTTAAAGCGTCGTAGGACTGTGTGTCGCCCTTCTGATCCGCCTGCATCGACTTCGAAAGCTGAACTTCATCCCAAGAAGGTGTTATTGAGTGTGTGGTGGGATGTGCAGGGAATAATTCACTGGGAGGTCCTGTCACTCAACCAAACCATCAATGCTGCCTTCTACTGTCTACAGTTAGACAGGCTGCATTCACTACAGTTAGACAGGTAGCAAAGCAGCCAGGTCTCATCAATCGTCGCGGTGTTATCCTTCATCACGATAACGCCAGGCTACATGCTGTTGAAATCACTCACCAAAAGTTACTGGGCTTTGGTTGGGAGGTTTTACCCCACCCTCCCTATTCTCCTGACTTGGCACCAACTGACTATCACCTATTTCGTGCGTTGAACAATTCCTTCAGTCAGAAAATCTTTGATGATCTTGATGCTGTGAAAACTGCCCTCCCAGACTTTTTTGATTCGAAACCGCCTGAATTTTACCGCCATGGGATTCATCTCCTACCAGAAAGATGGCAAGAGGTCCTAGATAGCAATAGGGATTATAAACAATAATAGGTACTGTTCTTTTTGCGTTTATTGCTTTTCTTAATGGGTAATAAAAACGGGTAGAACTTTTGCACTCACCCAATAGTATAACTTAAATATCTCAAGTTTCTTTCTGTAGTCAATTTCTTACCTGCAGTTCCTCTGTATTTGGAAAAATGTATGCTGTAACCGTCAGCTTCTTCTTTCATTCTGAAATCCGAATATTCAGCAAATTTGTTTACATCTGGAAAATCTATTCGAAGAGTCATTCGATGTTGGTTTGTTAAAAAAGATATCAGATCATTATCTGCATTGAATACAAAAAGAAAACCAAAAACAAAAATAAATTCTGAACAGCAAGACGAACCATCGTCTATTTTATTAATCAAAAGTTTTTTTTTTTTTTAGTATTTAACTGACTTTTAATGATTTCCTTTAACAAAAGTGAAGCAAAAAAGGTTTTTAAAATCTATATAAGGTAACTGTGCCACAAACGGACGCTTGCTGAGATTTGAAGTGATATTTTCTTCAAGAGTTGTTGCACCGCTGTTTGAGCACATGGTTCTACAAGTGAAAAATACGCAGTTGCACGTTGTGGAGCAAATCCAGTGATCTCGACGTTGTTACGCTTGTGATGACGGATATTCCCAAAGATGTAATTTATTTTGTGTTGGCTGGTTCTAAAATAATAATAATCTCAGCTCTAATCCTAAGGAATTGTTGTAATATTTTGGAAAGGAATTTCACTTTATTCTGTCAGAGACGCAGAAGTTGTCAAGGCATGTTATACGCCAAATATACTGATGGTATACGCTGATGTTATACGCTGTTATATACTGATGTTATACTCACGTTATACGCCAAATATACTGATATCTCTGGTACGAGAATGGAATTATAAGGTCATTGGAAAAAGTGGAAAGAAATATTTGGGAGCAAACGGACGTACGAAATGGTAAAGGGATAACTACAGTAACATTCGGAAAACGTTTTTGCTGAGGCATGGAATCGAGTTGCCACAGTAGGGAATGCAAATAAAGGCTTTGAAAGTTGTGAAATATTTCCCTTGAATCCCCATCATCTTCCTGACCATGTTTTTGCCTTAGTTCTGTTCATTCAGGTCGTGTGGAAGGAGAAGTTAATACATTTGATTTCTGTTACCTGAAAGAGATCGTAATGATAATCGTAATAGTGAAAATGTTGATAGTGCATCACACTCAGACGTCTGATCACCAAAATCAAGTTTGAGGATGTGCTTCCTGTTCCTAGTGATTGAACAACAAAAGCAAAATGGAATCGGATAGATTTAAGGTGCTGAGTGATCCACAATTTATTAACGAATTGAAGAAAAAGAAGGCATATAGTAATAAGCAGACAGTCGATCGCAGGGAAGCATTTGAACAACGAGGAAATAGTGCTGCTCTGTTACAATACAAAGATAACACATGCCGCAAATGCGGAAAAATATAGAAGAAGTGTGAAGACTATGTTCAATGCTTGAAGAGTTGAAATTAATTTCATTTAGCTTGTGTTACTAATGGTGATCATCTCTATGTTGTGTGTGATCAATGCTCTGATGATGATTAGTAAAGTAAGAAGATGGGTCTGTCGTTATGCCCCACACGTAATTTTCTTCTGCCCAAATCTAGGTAGCAAGCAGACACTTACATCTTTGTCAGCAAAGAAAAATATAAATATTCTTTATTTCATAATAAGTGACCTTTAGTTTAATTCCAAAGTTTCTTTAAATATGTACCTTGTAATTTAATCATGTTTCCATTTATGACAAATCAAAAAAACAATACATTGCTCATTATATCCTTAATGTGTTGTTATGCCCACATTTCCATCATGAATCTACATTCTTTTATAAATTATAAAATCTGCAGATGAAGTCTTATTATTCCACTTGGATATTTTTATTTACTATTTGTTCATTTGTCTCTTGATCTGTTTGTAATCTAAAGATTTTGGATGGATTTCCTCGCTTTCTAATTATCCAATTTAAAATATAAGAACATTTATTTGGATTATCTGAGAGTCTACCTAGTTTACATAATTACCTAACCAGAATTCTTCATGCAATTCTCCAAATCCTTTCTTGTAATCATCCCAACTACGGGAAAAATTTTCTCTTGGTCCAAGAAAATACCCTCTTCTTTGGAAGACCTGGAAGATCAATAAAAGAAAGGGAAAATTAATTCAGGATGAATCTCAATTTAATTTAGTAGAAAAAAATAAAACACACAAATAATCATATTTTAAAATATTTATAAAAACTACTTAACAAAAATGGAGACTTTCCGGTGCTTATGCGTGTAAAACCTCTTTTCAACCCGGTGTTATAAAAGAACCAGCACAGGGACCCGAAACACGGTGTTGAAAGGGATTTTACCGGCTTATCTTTTTATTAAATCAATTTTAACATTAATTTTTTGTAATAATCTTAGTTTAAAAATCTGATATTTACTATTCTAATAGCTGGATGTTATAAGTGAAATTTTCTAATCTTTTTAAACTTAATAATTTAAAAGGAAGTGCTGATTAAAAGTTAAAAATATTGCCTTTAAATTTATGATTTACCTGAAAACTACATTCACTGTATTTACTTATAAATAAACATTATTACTTAATTTATATAAAAAATAAAGGTATATAAAACAAGTAGTCAAAAGCAAGTAGTAAGGCCCAGTAGTCAAGCGGTAAAACAATTGATTGTAGGCTGAAGGATTATTATTAATATATAAATTAAAATATCCTGTAGGTATAAAACTATTTCCAACATGTAAATATATTTGTACGAAAGATAAAGCTAAAGCTAAATAAAAAAAAATAAAAATAATAATACAAAAGAAAGTACATTAGCATAAGGAAAAATAAAAAAAAAGAAATAGGAAAATAAGATGAAAAAAAAACAATATGTAAGTCTTTTACCTTAAGCATGAAGCTACAGCTGACAATTAAAATCAGATGGTTGAATTTCTAACATGCTAATAGAGGCAATCCAATGATAACAATTCCAAATATGTCGAACATGGGGAGGGGGGGCATTGGTGCTTGATAATATCTATTCCTATGTTCTTTGGGACTCTCAACAACTTGTGTTCGGGAGTTGTTAGGCGTGCACAGTCACGGACGGACAGGA
>JAFIDM010000002.1:30628753-30661654 GCA_023159025.1 Thereuonema tuberculata
TACGATTCTATTTTCTCAATGGAATGCCTATCGTCGAAACCGGCTTCTATTTATCGGGCTCCCTATTTTGGTTTTCGCCAAAATTTCCCGGCGATTGGAAAGTAACAGCTATTTCGCTATCGTCTCAGCGAACTTTAGATTCGACTAAATTCTTCCGGGTCCTTTCTCTTCTTTAGTGAAAACATGAGATTTTCTCACACCTATTTCGTTGGTGAGAATCTTAACTGAACAGCAATTTCCCTCAACATCCGTTCTGGATGAGGGAACCAAATCCGCTCACTGCCAAACTGGGCAGCGATTTTCCTCCACGTCTTATCTGGTGGAAGGAACGAAGCAAACTGCCGCTGACACATTATAACAATACCATCTCTCCCGAGATAATCCCATGTGACACGAGAAAACAATTACACTTAGCTCGTGAAGGACTTATTCCTGCGAGCATTAACAATAACTTATCAGCGTTGTCAAATCATGTAACAATGACAACCTTCCACGCTAACTCAATTTCAGTCATAAAGAGACGGCTCATATAAACTTGCCGTCACTAAAATTTAGGGTTAAAAATTTTCAACTCAGAAATTCTCAATACGAATTTCTACAATCTCCCCCTCAAATTAAATTTGCTCATTTTCTTTTCAAATTATTTTTTTCTCCCCTAATGTAAACACATATTTTACAAATTCGTTATGACGGGAAAGAGTTAACCCTATTGTGAAACCGTCGGCTTTGTTATTACTGGAACTTACATATAATACATCAATGTTCCCATTTTCGATGTATTCTTTCACTGCGTGGTACTTTAATTTAATGTGTCTGCTCTTTGTCTGATTGAATCTATCTTTTGCATACCTAATAGTAGGTTGATTATCACAAAAGATAGTGACACACTCTTTCGAAATTTCACTGAACCCAAGTTCTTTTAAAACATTTTTTCAACTCATAATGTTTTTGCATAGTTCGTAACTAGCAATTAACTCTGATTCCTGCGTGGAGTGGGACACTGAGGATTGCTTCTTGCTTAACCAAATATTAGGCAATTTCCAAAATAGCATGCATATCCTGTTGTTGATTTCCCATCTTTTCTGTCTCCGAAGCTGGCATCACTGTAACCTTGTAACAGTTTTCCTCCTTGCGTGAATACGAGTCTCAGAAACTTGGATCCATTCAGATATCTCAGTATCCTTTTTGCTTTTTCTAGGTCTGTGGTCGTTGGTTTGTTGCACTTTTCGGCACAGCGGTTAACGGAGTACGCAATATCTAGTCTGCTTCCATTTGCAATGAAGTTTAAACTTCCAATGAGACTCCGATACTTGAGATGACTTCGTTCATCGAAATATTTCTCTGTTGTTCCCTCGACGCTGGTTGCTTCTTTTGCCTCAACATAAGGAGTTCCAACTAATTTACTTGATTCCATGTTGAATTTGGACAGCATCTCACGTACGAATTAACCTTCTTGGGATATAGTTAATCGTCTATCTTCTTTTTTATATTCAATTTTCATCCCCAGGTATTCGTTTATGTTTCCTAAGTCTTTTATACCGAACAACTTGTTGATTTCATCTTTAATTTTCTTCACTTCAACCGCTTCCTTTCCAACGATCAAGATATCATCTACATAAGACAACAGAATGTAGATATCTCCCTCTATCGTTTTATAAAATATGCATGGTTCAGACATTAGATTTTTACACCCATGTTCACATAACTTCTTTCTCATAGTCATGTACCAGTTTCTTCCTGCTTGTTTGAGACCGTACAGGGATTTGATCAACTTCACACCATTTGAATTTGGATTTCTTACTTCGACTCCTTCAGGTACTTCGAAGTAAATATCATTATCCAGAATTCCATTTAAATATGCGCTTTTTAAGTCGCATTTATGGTGTATTTCCATATTGTATTCAACTCCGAGGCTTAAAATCAATCTGATTATTCCCATGCTCGGTGTCGGAGCATATGTTCTTTCGTAGTTGATCACTGGCTTCTGGAGAAAACCGTTTACAACAAGTCTGGCCTTGTATTTTGTTATGTTTCCTTCTGAATCCAATTTTTTTCTAAAACTCCATTTAGATGACAAGGGTGTTACATATTCAGATACCGTCGTTTCAACCCACGTGTCATGGCTTTTAATGCTGGACAGTTCTTCATTGATAGCTTTCATCCACAGATGACGATCTTCACAATTTATAGCTTCGGAATAGTTTTTCGGTGTTTGGTCAGTCTTTATCGTATTTGCATGAGTTTGGTGTCTGCGTGGTATCCTTCTACTTCTCAAACTTAAAAATTCTTCTTCCGATTCTTCTTCCATCATTTCTTCTGGATCAGAATCACTTGTCTTCCTTTCTTCGTCGGCAGGATGTTCATTCGTTTCACTCTCAGTTCTACCTGGTGTATCTTCTTCATCGGATGACTGTGATTCATCTAACTCTTCTTGCTGACCTACTTTTGTTAAGCAGTCATAATAGTTGTCCTTCCTAATTGTCGTCTTCAGTAATTCGCTGCCGAAGGGTTTTCATTTACATAAATGTTTCTGGTCTCGATGATCTTGTGTGAGCGAATTACATAAATGTAATAGCTCCTTGTTAATGCGGAGTACCCAAGGAAATACCTTTATCAGCTGTCTGCAAATTTGTTTCGTAGTTGGCATTTTGGAATCTTCACATAAGCCATACTACCGAATCTTTTAAGGTGTTTCACTGACGATGTGTATCTATTTCAAAACCATCTGCTCAATGGTATTTTATTTTTCACGCCTCGGTGTGGTGTTCGGTTCAATGTGTAGTTGGCACAAAGTACAGCGTAAGCCCAGAATCGTAATGGCAATCTTGCATAAATCATTAAAGTTCTTGCGCTCTCCATTATGGTCCGGTTATACCGTTCTGCTACTCCATTCTGCTGGGGTTGATGAGCGGATGAATAATGTAATTGTATCCCTTCATCTCTGGCAAACTTTCGAATGTTAATTTACGAATTCTTTTCCCTGATCGCTTAGAATTCTTTTTATCTTCAATCCGATTGATCTTTCCGTGAACTTCGAGAAGTTAATGATGTTCTTGCTAACTTCATCTTTGGATTTCATTAGATAAACGATCCCTCGTCTTGAATAATCATCAACAAGCGTCAAGATGTACGATAGGTTATCAGGGTTGTTGATACGAATCGGTCCGCATACATCGGCGTGGATTAACTCCAATGGTATAACAGTTCTGATTTTGTCTAATTTCCGATGCCATATGTTTGTAAGTTTATCCAATTTGCAGCTGTCACAAATAAATTCGGATCTTGAAGATATCTTGATCTTTTCCATACCCCTAAGTAGATTCTTTTCTTGTATAACTTGCATTTTCTTTATAGATGCATGTCCTAACCAATCATGCCATAACTAGATTGGACTATGTTCCATTTCGTTAAAGAAAGCGTTGGATTTCTTGCTGTCTTTGAGTCTTGTCACCGCATAAAGATTACTCTTCTTTCTTCCTACTAGGCACAGTTCGTCCTTTTCATTGTGGACTAAGAATTCGTCTTTTTGAATGGATTGATGAAAACCGGCCTTAGCTAATTCACCAGCTGAAATTAGATTTACACGCATCTTGGGCACGTGGTAAGTGTTATTCAGTTGAATGGTTTTAATTTCCCCAGTTGGAAGTCGGGTTTTTAGAATTACAATACCTCGTCCAAGGACTTCTGATGATGTATTATTTGAACAGAAAATACTTAATGGTTTCTCAAGCTTTTCATGTTGTTCGAATAATTCTCTGCGTGTGCAAATATGATGACTACATCCGCTATGAATGTACCATGACTCTTTATCCCTACGATGAGGATTCTGATGTCCAAATAAACTAATTATGTTACAAAAGGACTTCCCATCATCAATTGTTCTTTTATCATTCGGATTTCTTTTCGATCTTGGATTCGTCTTCTTCTTACAAAATCTAGCTATGTGTTCTAACTTTCCACATTGGAAACATCTTATCCGTTGCCTATTCTTCTCCTGTACTTCGGTCTCCTTTTTCTTTCTACCTTTTAAGTTCTCTTTCGAAACTGTATTATGGCATTGTCTTGCAAGGGTACTTTCTTGCTTGTCTGAATTCTGATTCCGTCTGTATTCTATCAATATGTTGCTAATGCTGAGTTCGGCGTTGAAACCTGCTTGCTTCTGCAACGTTAATAGGCTTTGGGCGACTGGCCTGTAACTCTTTGGAAGACCTGTTAAAAGGATCTAGGAAAGCTCATCGTCATCGATCTTTCCTCCTCTCATTTCAATTTCGCTTACAAGCATTTTCACCTGAACTATCTTTTCGGAATGTCATCTTCGTCTGACATCTTACTATTCAGATATAACTCCCTCTTCAGATCAAAAATTCTAAGATGATCTATTGTGTTGAACTTTTATTCCAGTTCGAGTAGCAACTTCTGAGGGTCATTTGTTTCAGTTATCATACAACGGAATCTCTCATCTTTGGAACTTATTATAGTTCCGACCGCCCTTTCAATTTTCATAAGGACCTTACGTCGCTTTTCGACGTCTTCGATTTCCATAGTATCTACTAGAGCACTATTCGCTAAACTCCATAATCCTTCCTTTTGAAGGATTGTTTTTATGGAGGACTTCCACTTGAGGTAATTCTCCTCACTGAACATCAACATATTATTATTATTCATGTTGTATATTCTCTCGTCAGTATTCCACTCACTTCTATCTGACTCGCCTACTTGGCGTAGTGGACTCGTACGTTAGGGCTACTTTGCAACCACTCTACTTATTTTCGCAGTGGAAGCGTGCGTTAGGGCTAATCCATAACTACTTTTTGTAAAGATTATAATTACATTTATCGAAGTCTAATAGCTAGCAGAGTAAATTTAGTGCTCAAAAAGTACTTAACTAAATAATACTAAAACAAGAAATCGGTAAACACATTTAATAATGCTATAACATATTTACAAATAGCTTTTTAAGCTCAGCATTAATCCAGTCTTTTAAACTAGGATTCTTTTAAATTGAAATGTTCGTATTAATATATTATTTTCGTTCTTCTTACAAGGGCAACTTGCTTCTCATTGGCGGTCTTGCTTCTCTGGGCAATCTTATTTCTTTATGCTTCTTTTACCAAAGCTATATCTAGGCTCCTTTTACTAAAGCTGTCTATTCCTATGCTTCCTTTACTGAAACATTTACTTAGTTCTTTTATAGAACCTATCTTAAGACTCCGTTTACTAAAGTCTCTTTTCGCTCCATTTATTAGAGTCACTGTCAGCTAAATTTCTTCTTCTATGATGATTTAACTACTTGATGTAGAATATTTATTTCATCTACTCATCTATGCTATAGATACTCTTTAATAACTCTTCGTCGCTAATTTCTATCCTAAATTAAATCTTTAAATTCCTAAGATCCTAACTTTTGCGTGAACTGATTTATCTAGGCCTATCTTGCTTCTAAGGCTCCTATTAGGCTGAGAGACAAATTTCAATAAAACTTTACTTACAGTAAATTGTCGAATTCCCCAGATGAACGCTTGCGGATGATTCAATCTCTTTTGACTTCACTGTTTGTCGTTTGCCGCTGAGCTTTTTTTCTCGGAATTCTTCTTGGCCCGATGCTACGAATAATTATCCCGCTTATTAGGGTTATTCTGCGGCGGTCGTTTCTCTCGCGTTGTCAGATATATTCCACGAGGATCTATTTCTTCAAATTAGCAATAGTTATTGACTCTCTGTTTAGCATTCGTCTATATAGGCTTTTCATCCCGTATGGATCCTATGTTTTTATCATCACAGAAGTTCCCGGCGGCAGCTGTGTTTTACGGGCAAATAACTCTTCCGTCTCCGGTCCAATCAATCCCATCGGCTTCTAGCTTTGCTTCAGGAGGTTAGTCCTTTCGCATTTCGTATAGGCAATACTCGAATCGTCCCCAGCCTTCTCGTCCGCATGGCTTCAATTTGTCTCCTGACAAATATGTATCTTATCGCTTCGTTGAGATGATGTACGATTCTATTTTCTCAATGGAACGCCTATCGTCGAAACCAGCTTCTATTAATCGGGCTCCCTATTTTGGTTTTCGCCAAAATTTCCCGGCGATTGGAAAGTAACAGCTATTTCGCTATCGTCTCAGCGAACTTTAGATTTGACTAAATTCTTCCGGGTCCTTTCTCTTCTTTAGTGAGAACATGAGATTTTCTCACACCTATTTCGTTGGTGAGAATCTTAACTGAACAGCAATTTCCCTCAACATCCGTTCTGGATGAGGGAACCAAATCCGCTCACTGCCAAACTGGGCAGCGATTTTCCTCCACGTCTTATCTGGTGGAAGGAACGAAGCAAACTGCAAAAGATATCGCCTCTATAGTAAGGGAATGTGAAATACAAGTAAGTAATTCCTTTATATCACCCAAAACGAATCAACTCTTATTCCACTTAGTAAATATTCTCAAGCCGTTAAAGAATTCTTCACTATTAAGCACAGATCCTTGCGACTTCGAACAATGTAGCATTAACAAACTATTAATATCGTTAAACTATTAATATTTCTTTTTTAAAAAAGCAGTCATTTTAATATGTCCTTTATTTATAACTAGATAATAAATAATAGTAACAAAATAAATAATAGTAACTCTACAATTGTAGAAATTCAGGATTGAGAATTTCTGATTCAATAGGAAAATCTCTGTAACCCTAAATTTATTTTCCCATTAAGCGTTGGCAAATTTAATTTGCTTTTGACAGTCGTTATTGAATTAGCATGGAAGGTTGGCATTTTTGCATGTTTCGATAACGCAATTAGGTCAACATGGCGGCTTGCTGAAACAATGCGTTCACGAGTCAAAGCGATTGTTATCTCGCGGAACGCGAAATTATCGCTATGGAGACGACTTTGTTAATGCGAGTCGTCCAGGGAGTTCGCTTCCATCCTTCAAGGCCCCTACACACTAGGCTAGTATTTAGTCGAGTGGCGAGTAATTTAGTAACTAAATTACTCGCCACTGTTCAAAAAAGCGTTCACACCACGGCCGAGTCAAGTACACAAGTGATTGTTGTTTTGCAAAATGAAGACGCTACTACGCAAGGAAGTTAATAAATTAATAAAGCTTATGGTATTGGCCATTGCAGAAGAGGTGGAAGAAGAAATTTGTGTGATAAAGAAAAAACGAATATGGATACGGAAATGGATCAATAGAAGAGATGAACTTGGAGCTACTAATTCTCTTCTAAAGGAAATTGCAGTTGAAGATCCCAAAGAATACTTCGCAACTTTGAGAATGTCTGAAAGCTGTTTTAATTTGCTATTAATGAAAGTGGAACATCAAATTCAACGTAAAGATACTCATTTAAGAAGTGCGATTCCCGCACGTACAAAATTACAGGCAGTTCTGTATTTTCTTGCTACTGGAAGTAGTTTAAGAACACTTACACATCTATTTCGACTCGGAATGTCAACAATTGCACAATTCATAATGGAAGTGTGTGAAGCTATCTATGCAGCATTACATGAATTTATAAAGGTAAGAGTAAAGAACAACGAAATAGAATTGACACAAACTTATATATTACTAAAATAAAGTGCGTAAATGGTTATGTGTACAGTTAATGATTATTGTGGTGACCCACGTAGTTTTGAAAAAGTGAGTCTTTGTACAAATATGTCTCTTTCCTTACGTTGTACATTTAACTCAAGGTCAGGGTTCCAATTTGGTGTCCCAACCAGGATAAATTAAATACCATTCACAACAGATTTTTAACAATCAACAATAACAAATCTTTATTTGCCTAAGCTGGGATAATGAATCGAAAGTTGAAATATATTTACAATAGCAAAACAAAAGTGTAATTATCAAAAATTTACTATTACAAGTTGAACAGATGTAATAACGGTAAATCGTAATATGGGATGATAACAACAAATTGAAATACAAAACCAAATCGAGTATACTAGTTTCAGAATGCAATGAAATTATCCGTACATGAGAATCCAGAGTAATACAGAGTAATACAGTAATCCAGGGTTTAGAAATGCAACGTTGAAGGTGAGGGTCAGAACCATGACCCACCACAAACTCAACAGGGGGTCCTACCCTTCGGCCACCCGTAATCGTGGGTTGGCTTCTTACGTTTACAAAGGGTTAACACAATTCGAATACAATATTAAATAACGTATTACACTATCGGAAATGTTTTCAATAACATTTTCCTTATTAAATACATGAAACTGGAAATGTTTCTTAAACACATAACTACATATTAAATTACCCATGCTTAGTCTTCCAATTATTAACATAATATATCCACATGTGCTTCACAATTGTTATGGTGATTACTATAAACGCTCAGTATCAAAATCTGCAGTTTGAATTGCTGCGAGTAGTATATCAGTCATTGGCAGGGTGTTCTTGTTTTGTGCTGCAATGCGAAACATATTTCCCGATGATACCGTTGTACCTGGAAGCTGATAAGTATGATCATGGTCTGCCTGAACTATTGGTACCAGTTCCTGGATACTACAGTCACTACCTTGTGTTGATTGAGCTCCACACGAATCGATGCTGTCCGTATGTTGTATGGACGCTGCAGTGTATGGCGCATCGTGCGTCCTCGTGAAGTTCACGTGTTGTTCAGCTGCAGTTTGAAGATGCTCCCTTCTAATTTTATTTAGGTACAGCTGAATGTGTTCCTGCGCGTCCAATGCTACTAATAACGGCAACGCTTTTAATTGGAGACCTACGTGTCTACCGAACACCTCAAACTCATCCTCTTCTTCTTGGGAGTTAATCGTTTCCGTTATCCTCTGCAATTGGCCAACCATGTTGGAGAGATGGGAATTTTTTTTTTGGTACAGGTGTAGCAGGATGTTGAGGTTCACGGGTGGACGGTCCTGCAGTGGCATTGGGCTCTACAGCTATTCGGTCATTGTGTGTACTACCTGCAGCCTGAAAACAAAACAAAACATTACTGTTGTTATTATTTGCGGTGGTAAACGCGTATTAATGAACTGACAGTGTTGTTATGTCAACATTGTGTTTATTTTAACTGAACATGTTTATCATCCTCAACAGTCGTGTAGTATTCATACAACCAATCAACAAATAAAACGTAAACAAGTATTGCAATACATGTAGTGATCAATAGTCAAAATCAATAGTAATTAACATGTTAGGAATTATGTAGTGTGATAAACGGTTTGAATGATTTTATACATTTCGAACAAACAAGGTGTCACTATTGAAATTATTCATGACTATAAATTGCTTTTTCAGGTTCCTACCACTGCTGAATGGCAAATCATTGAAAATGGCTTTCGAAAAGAATGGAACTTTCCTGGATGCTGTGGCGCAATCGATGGCAAACATGTAATCATTAAAGCACCACCTGAAGCAGGAAGTTTATACTACGATTACAAGGAGAAACACAGTATTGTGTTAATGGCAGTTGTGGATCATAAATATTGCTTCAGTTACATAGACATTGGATGTAATGGGCGGGTTACTGATGGAGCCGTCTTCCGTAACTGTAGTTTGTATCAAGAATTGGAACGCGGTATTCTACCAGCGGATCATTTCCTCGTTGGAGATGCTGCCTTTCCCATGAAGGAGTACCTGTTGAAACCTTTTCCAGGAAATCGATTAACGTTAAAACAAAAGATTTTTAATTATCGATTATCCCGGGCCAGAAGAATAGTCGAAAATGCATTCGGTATATTAGCTGCCAGATTCAGATTGTTTGAAAAACCGATCCCATACAGTCCTGAGAAAGTAGTGACATTGGTAAAAGCATGCTGTGCTTTACATAATTGGCTCAGAGAAACACACTTACAGAACAAACAATTAGAATACACAGTGGATAAGGAAAATGTCGACGCCGGAATTGTCATTCCAGGTAATTGGCGGGAACAGCCAGAGGCACAGGGGTTGCAACCACTACCTACTTGTTTAAGTAATCGTTCATCGCAGGCAACTACAGATCTGCGGGAGAGATATGCAAATTACTTCGTAGAACATGGATCGGTTCCTTGGCAGGCACGAATGATACATTAAACAATCACTGCCATATCAGACAGATGTCCAGACGATGCACTAAATGTAATGCGGGTTCTATACCCAATAGTGATTCATGCAGGACTTGCAACTAAAACGAATCTAATACAACGTTCAGTTTATGTTTAACATTAGGAATTTGTACACACATTGTAATGGAATAATTATAAATTTAATTACCAAATTGCTTTCACTTTCTGTTAATGTTGTTGTAATGTGACTTATTGTTTCATGCAATAAAGTGAACCATTTCACCGATGGCGTGTAGACTGTGTCCGTCCCTGCGCCGGAACTTTTCGATTCCTTAATTTTCTTTAGCTCCTGGGAGTAGGTTGATCTGTACAAACAGTATTATGCATTTCGTTACATTAATAGTAGACATAAATGTAATATCATGAATAGGTATCGATAGTATAGATTTATTCAGGACAAAACCTAATGTAAATATATGCTAACCTTATGTTTTTAATTTTCATTTTAATTTCTTTTTCACAAAATCCCGGTATGTTCATTGTTTGTTCTAAGTCAAAATACGCAGCTGCCCTCATTTGTTTGTTTTTGTATTGTTGCGATTTCACATTCCACAGACACTCATGTTCTATATATTTCGCCACAAATTTAATCGTAGTGTCTTCGCTCCATCGACACGCCATGTTGTCAGCTAATGCACTCTCCTAAAACAGAACGTTCCGACCTGTTTAGTTGATGACCACGTGATTAGTGACGAGTGGAGGGGGGGGGGCTACTCGCCCAAAAAAATAGAGTCCTAAATCGTTTGACTAAATCTCTTACTAAACTACTCGCCTAAATTATTGCTGTTCAGACATCTTTAGTTACTAAATTACTCGCTACTCGACTAAATTACTAGCCTAGTGTGTAGGGGCCTTCAACCAGATCGGATGTAAAATAGGGTCGCTCCCTGAGTTTGGGAGTTGGGTTTGCTGCAGATTCTCTCCAATGATTTTGGATGGAGAATGATTTTGTATTCTCAATAAGGATGAGGATACGCCCGGAAGAATTCAATGGATTCTGAAGTTCGCTCGATTAAAAGCGAAGGTGCTATAATAATTCCAATCCCCGGGAAATTCTGACGAATAGCAGAATAGTGAGTCCGGACAGAAGAGAAGACTGTTTCGACGAAAGGCATTCCTCAGACGAAATATACCGAAGCCAGAAGTTGGCAGGACACGTTTTGAGCGATAGCCGAGACAAATGCCAAAGAACTGACCGTTCCGTAAGCAGAAGACTGAAGCCGACGATAAGTGATTGGAACCAGAGACCAGAGAATCTTTTCCCCGCAAGAGACAGCCGCCGCCGGGAATTTCTAAGGTGATAAAAGAATAGGACGTATATAGAGACCGTTGCCTATTTAGAAGAATGCGAAACAGAGTGAATAACTACTGCTGATTAAGAAGAAGGGATCCTCGTTGAATTTATCGTATATCGGGAGAGAAACGACGCCCCGGAAAGATCTAACCCTAACAGGAACATTTAATCGGAGTAACAGGCCTAGACGTTTTTCGTAATATCTTACCAGACCGACTACGGAGATACAGTAAAGATAAAGGGATCGAATTTCTCACGATCGTTCATCCAAGGAAATCGACTTTTACTGTAAGTAAAGTTTTATTAAAATATCTATCAGCTAGATAGGAACGTTAAAACAAGTTAGGCGTAGATAAATCGATTCATACAAGAGTTTAGGATCTTATAAATTTATTCTATTTGAGTTAGAATAAAAGAAAATCAGCGACGTGAAGTTATTCAAGAATTTCTCAGGCATTAACGTGTAGATAAAATTAAGATTCTAATTTAAAGCTACTAGATTACCTTAGGAGAAGTTAATAGGAAATTTAGCTAATAGCGTTTGCGATAAACGTAGCGCAGAGAAGCCTCCATAAAAGGGAGATTAGAGATAGCTAAATTAAAAGCAGCAACAAGTGATTCAGTTATTTTTCCGAATTAAAAGAAGATCTAGAAAAATGGATCTTAGGATAGATTCAGGGAAAAAGCAACTGTTTAAAGATTCTGGTGAAGGGACCTCAGACGTAGCTTAGGAATAGAAGGCTAGTGATAGAAGATTCCCCACAGAAGCAAGCCGTTGCATGAGAAGCAAGTAAAACCTTCCTAGAAGATTGTATATCGAGAATTGAATAATTCTGAGCTTTTAAAGCTACTTTGTATATAAGTTAACGCATCATTAAATGTGTTTGTTGATTTCTTTGTATTGGTACCATTTTAGATAAGTATTTTAGAGCACTTAATTATTACTCTGCTGGAATATATATTTATAATTTATTTACAATTAGTGGTTATGGATTAGCCCTAACGCACGCTTTCACTGCGCCAATAAGTAGATTGGCGGTTAAGTAGCCCTAACGTACGTGTGGATTACACGGTAAAGGCGAGTTAAATAGAGAAAAAGTAACAGACGAGATAATATTCAACATGAGCAATAATAATAATATGTTGATGTTTAGTGGGGAGAATTATCTCAAGTGGAAGTCCTCCATAAAGACAACCCTTCAAAAGGAAGGATTATGGAGTTTAGCAAATAGTGCTCTAATTGATACCAATGAAATCGAAGACGTCGAAAAACGACGTAAGGTACTTATGAAAGTAGAAAGGGCAGTCGGAACTATAATTAGTTCCATTGATGATAGATTTCGTTGTATGATGTGTGAGACTAATGACCCTCAGAAATTGTTGCTAGAATTGGAAGAAAAATTTAATACAATAGATCATCTTAGAATATTTGATCTTAAGAGGGAGTTATATCTGAATAGTAAGATGTCAGACGAAGATGATATTCCGAAAAAGATAGTTCAGATTAAAATGATTGTAAGCGAAATAGAAATGAGAGGAGAAAAGGTCGATGACGATGAACTTTCCTGGATCCTTTCGTCAGGTCTTCCAAAGAGTTACCGACCCGTCGCTCAAAGCCTGGTAACGATGCAGAAGCAAGCGGGGTTCAACGCCGAACTCATCATTAGCAACATATTAGGTGAATACAGACGAAATCAAAGTTCAGAGAAGCAAGAAAGTACCCTTGCGAGACAATGCCATAATACAGTTTCAAAGGAAAACTTAAAAGCCAGCAAGATTAAGGCGACCAAAGTATAAGTGAAGAATAGGCAACGAGTAAAATGTTTCCAATGTGGACAGTTAGGACACATAGCCAGATTTTGTAAGAAAAGAACGAATCCAAGATCGAAAAGAAATCCGAATGATAAAACAACCGATGATAGGAAGTCCTTCTGTAACATAATCAGTTTATTTGGACATCAGAATCCTTATCTTAGGGATAAAGAGTCATGGTATATTGATAGCGGAAGCAGTCAACATATTTGCACGCGGAGAGAATTATTCGAACATTATGAAAAGCTTGAGAAACCATTGAGCATTTTCTGTTCAAATTATACGTCATCAAAAGTCCTTGGACGAGGCAGTGTGTTTCTGAAGACACAACTTCCAACTGGCGAAATTAAAACCATTCAACTGATGAACACTTACCATGTGCCCAAGATGTGTGTGAATCTAATTTCAGCTGGTGAGTTAGCTAAAGCAGGCTTTCATCAAACCATTCAAAAAGACGAATTCTTAGTCCACGACGAAAAGAACAAACTGTGCCTGGTAGGAAGAAAGAAGAATAATCTTTATGCGGTGACAAGATTCGAAGACAACAAGAAGTCAAATGCTTTCTTCAATGAAACGGAACATAGTCCAATCCAGTTATGGCATGATCGACTAGGACATGCATCTGTAAAGAAAATGAAAGTCATACAACAGAAGATTCTGCTCAGAGGGATGAAAAAGATCAAGATACCACCTACATCCGAATTTATTTGCGAAAGCTGTAAATTAGGCAAACTTGCAAATATATGGCATCGGAAAATAGATAAGATCAGAACCGTCAGACCATTGGAACTAATCCACGCTGATGTATGCGGACCGATTCGAATCAACAACCAAAATAATCTATCATACATCTTGACGATAGTCGATGATTATTCAAGACGAGGGTTCGTTTATCTCATGAAATCCAAAGATGAAGTTAGCAAGAAGATCATTAACTTCTCAAGGTTTGCAGAAAGATCAACAGGACTGAAGATAAAGGGAATTCTAAGCGATCAAGGAAAAGAATTCGTTAACTCCGATATTCGAAAGTTTGCCAGTGATAAAGGGATACAGTTACATTATTCATACGCCCATCAACCCCAGCAGAATGGAGTAGCAGAGCGGTACAACCGGACCATCATGGAGTGCGCTAGAACTTTAATGATTGATGCAAGATTGCCATTACGATTCTGGGCCTACAGTGTACTTTGTGCCAACTACACTTTGAACCGTACACCACATAGAGGAGTGAAAAATGAAATACCATTGAGCAGGTGGTTTCGAAATGGATATTCACCGTCAGTAAAACACCTTAAAAGATTTGGTAGCGTGGCTTATGTGAAGATCCCCAAGTGCCAGCTACGAAACAAATTTGCAGATAGAGCTGATAACGGTATTTTCCTAGGATACTCCGCAGCAACAAGGAGTTATTAAATTTATGTTTTTCGGTCACATAAAATCATCGAGACCAGAAACATTTATGTGAATGAAAACCGGAGAGGCAGCGAACTGTTGAAGACGACAGTTAGAAAAGATAACTATTATGATTGCTTAATAAAGACAGGCGAGCATGAAGAGTTGGACGATTCACTGTCATCAGAAGTAGGAATATACCACGCTTACGGCAGACCCATGCAAATACGATAAGAGCTGACGAAACACCGAAGAACTATTCCGAAGCAATGAAGTGTGATGATCGTCATATGTGGATGAAAGCCATCAATGAAGAACTGTCCAGCATTAAAAGCCATGAAACGTGGGTGGAAACAAAGGTACCGGAATTTGTAACACCCTTATCATCTAAATGGATATTTAGAAATAAATTGGATTCAGAAGGAAACATAACCAAATACAAAGCCAGACTTGTAAATGGGTTTCTTCAAAAACCAGTAATCAACTACGAGAGGACGTATGCTCCGACACCGAGCATGGGTATCATCAGATTAATTTTGAGCCTCGGAGTTGAATACAACATGGAAATACACCAATGCGACGTGAAAAGCGCATATCTAAACGGAATTCTGGATAACGATATTTACCTTGAAATACCTGAAGGCGTCGAAACAAGAAATCCAGATTCTAATGGTGTAAAATTAGTCAAGTCACTTTACGGTCTCAAGCAAGCTGGACGAAACTGGTTCATAACTATGAGAGATAAGTTATGCAAACATGGATATAAGAATCTTATGTCTGAACCATGCCTATTTTATAAGAAAATAGGGGGAGACATCTACATACTTCTGATTTATGTGGATGACATCTTAGTCGTTGGAAAGGAAGCGGTAGAAGTGAAGAAAATTAAAGATGAACTACTTTTTATTTTAATGAGGGAAACGAAATCTCAATCGTTCTAGAGCTCATAGAACTCATTGTTATGTTTCTTCTTCAGCGATCTCCTTTCTTAGCACCGTCAAAAATCCTTCTTTAAATCTTTTATTTTAAGGTATTACTTTTATTTTCATAGACTAATTTATGCTGCTGAACCCTGATGACAAATCCGGTCTTATTAATGTTTTGTTTGTCAGGTCAGGTGTCAGAATTTGAAAATTTTATTTTGATCTTTAGTAGCTCCGATTTGCAGCTTGTGATTCTTCTTTTTATTTCCTCTGATATATTATTCTTGATGTTAATCAGTTTTCCCAAGCATTGAATCTTACTATATCAAAGTGGTAATCATCCATCCCTATTCATCTTCTTAGTTCATTCCTCCTTCATGCATTTCATTCATCATTATCATAAATAAAACTGCTATTATCATGCTTCTACTTATAAAGAAACTATGGTTAATGTCTGTTATTTTTAATTATCTGTTGTCCAAATGATTATTTTAATTAAAATTGTAAGAATTTGTGAGATTACTTTTCAACTTAGGGATTCAGTAACAATTTCTTGATATAATTTATCATAACATTTTATAGTATTCATCAGATATTAATATTAGTTAATATTAACTTATTTATTGAATATAAGTATCAATTTTAACCAGATTACTGATGTATATGATCAGTTTTATTTACTATCAATTATATAGTATATCTTGATTTAGTTTGCTGTTTTTAAACTTTAGTTTATAAGTTTAAAAAACACAAGAGTTGCATTCTAAGACTTGGAGTGTCGATCAATTTTTTCTTTGCTGTTTCTTTACAGATGATTCTTTAAGAATTCAGAAAGGTCGGAGATTTGCAACAATCAATCGTGACACTCGCAACAATTGTTCCTCTAAACTCACTGGTGGTTGGTGGTTTGAAGATTGTGGCGATAGTAATTTAAATAGTGCTCCAGGCTCTTGCCTCCTCTGGCCTAAATCTTGGGTAAATCCTTGTTGGAGACGAGTTCAAATGCAACTGAGACCTCAATATTTGGTTCCTGAAGCCCAGGATAATTTTCCTTAATGTCCAATTACATGTATGACCAAATATTCTTGTTTAATCAGATACGAATAAAAATTAGAAATATTTTGTTGTTTAATTAACTGTCCGCAATTTTATAATAAAAATTAAGATATTATTTATTATTTATTATTCAGATGATTTAATGATAATGGCAAGACTTATCAGAATATCTAGAAGTAGAGAATCAAATAATAAAATCTGAAATAGGAAACTGTTCTGTCTTGTGAGAAACTTTTAGTTATCTTTTTTTCCATCTCTTCTAAATACGAGAAACGATGTAGATTAGAGCTCCATTTTTATAATTTTCTGTGTTTTTTGCTTTTTTTGAAATGCGAACCTACCTAAAAGGAACATAAAGTCATACTTAAAGTAAAACAGGAATTCAGAGAAACCCTAATAGCTCTATTCCAGATCAAAGTATATTTTTTGCATTACAATTTTGACTTTCTTGCACTTGATGGTTGATAAACACGCTCTTTCCATTAAGTGAATTAATTTTACAAGAATCTTAAATATAAAACAAGGAAGATTGGATTTATCAAATACATCTTTCATTTCTACATATTCTTTTCTAGTGAGGCTTATTTAACTTTTATGGTTCATAGATATTTCCCATAAAAATCTTTCGTAGCTCATGGGGTTACGATGTTAAAGACTACTATATTTGTATGACCATTCGAACTAATTGAGTTTGAACGATCAGTCCAATGCTCGTCCACCTTTTACAGATGGTAGGTGAATCCTAAAGCATAAAATTAAGGGCGACCCATAGAAATAAAAAAAAAATTAAAAATAATAGTAATAAAAAAGGAAGTATATTAACCGAAGGAAAAAAATAAAAAAAATTAGAAAAAAAAAAAGATTAGGAAAATAAGAAAAAAAAAAATCCCACTCGGATATTGAGAGAAAAAGATTAATAAATCCTTTTCCCCCCCACAAAAAAAAAATATTATACGGATTTCAACCGACAATTTTCTGCATATGAGTCCGAAACCTTAACCATCCAAGCTATAGCTGACAACTGAATTGAAATGGTTGAATTTCTAATTTTTTAGTTAATAGTGGAAATCCAATGAAAACAATGCCAAATATCTCGAAGGGAGGGGGTACATTGGCCTTTGAAAATACCCTATTCCTATGTTGTTTGGGCCTCTGAACACGATGGTTAAGTCCGTTTGTCGATCCGCCAAAAATCTCGAATATGGGGGGGGGGTGCCCTTGAAAATACCCCATTCCTACAGTTTTGGAGCCAGTGAACACTATGGTGAAATCCGTTTGTCGATCCGATCTTCCGTTCGGGAGTTATTAGGAGTGGACAAACACGGACAGACGGACAGGACAAACGCAATAGCTACCGATTTTGGTCGTATCACAATAATTTCCAAATGGGTCGCTAAAAAACTAATTACAAATGAAAGTCTTAACACAAAATAAAATAAAACCTTATTTTAAGCTAAGTTAAGCTTTTTTTTTAAAGTTTTGTTTTAAATATCAGAAATGAAATCCATTTTATTTCAATTTAAAGTTGGATATTTGGATTTGCATAGAGCAAAATTAACTATGATAAATTTCGATAATTATTGTTGAGGTTAGAATCTAAGATTGAATTCTTATAATATATGTTATAGATAGAGGGGATCTAAATGCACTTTCGTTAGATACAAACAAAACTGACCGCGGAATGGTTAAATTTTGTTAAATTTTCGCTTTCTTTGACGAAATAAATCTTTAAAATAACAACACTTCTGCATTCAGTTATTTAATGAAATTACTACTTCTAGAGCCTTAATCAGGCTTGAAATCCTAAGAACGAGGCATGTCATGTTGGTGTAATTCATGACAACGAAAACCTTTTTGATGAATCGTTAACAGACTGAATCTGAAATCGAAAACTGAAGAACAACAGCAAAATCCTTTATATCTTCAAAATAAAATAAAAAAAAAAAAAATTAGGCGACTTGGATGTATTTAAGTCTTTTCTTCGTTCTTTCTTCATTAAAAAATACGAACGCTGTGTATCTGGTTTGTGTTCAGTTTATTTTCTTCTAAAAGATTGCAGAGAAAACATAAGTTTAAGTATTGTTTACACAAATAGGAGATAGTCTAAAATACACTTATTTTATTAAGTTCATTTTATTAAAAATGAAATATTACAAAAAATAATATACGAAAAAATAACATGGTACATCTAGAAACATATATTATAAAAATATACTGTACTGTTAAAAAAAAAAAAGGTATGTTTTTAATATAACATAAAAGAAATTTAGAAATGTTATTATTTAAAAAAAACTAGAATTTAATTATTTATTTAAACTTATTTATTAGAATCAATATTTTGTAATTGTAATATTTTGTAATTGTAATACTCTTAAGTACTATTAATTACTTTTTCAACTTTTATTTACTTTTATTTACTACAATGTTATTATATAACATTAAAGAAATGCAGAAATACTGTTATTAAGTAATACCAAAAATGATATATTAATTAATTTTTTAATATTGAATACTGTAAATATAGATGTCCAAAAATTAAAATTGTATAAGTAAAAACATTAAAAAAAAAAAAAGCTAAAATTATTGTTTTATGCTATGATAGTTACATCAATATTGTTATATGTATATTAATACTACTGTGTAATTAAATAACAATATATGTATGGTAATACAATAAATTATTTTAACATGTATATTATCTGTAATAACTTTAAATAGATTTTAATATACAGAACCTACAGACAGATCACTTTAATAGTGAATCTAGTAGGACTGAAATTGTAAACTTATTAAAATAAAAATAAAAATAAAAAAAGTCTTTATTTGGTTGAATTTGATTTACGAGTGTAGCTAATGGGAATCAGCAAATTGGTCTGATTAAATTATTTTTTTTTATTTTTCAATATTTTATTCTCAACATTCATACTGATATGAAGTCTGATATATGGAAATGATTTTTATCTTCCTGTGGTAACTTGGTTTTTAAATTTTATTGACGATTTGTAATCACGGTTATATTAAGATATTTCATTATTTCGGATAATCTTTATAAACATTGTTTTAGGTTAATAACATCGAACAAGATATTTATTGTAAATGTTTTAGCAATTACCCCCTCCCCACATAGTAACACCATCAAATGTTCCACACAATGCAAAGGCCCTACATTAATTTCTTGCCATTCAAAGATTATGCCCAAGAACCACATCAACAGGTCAAAAAATACGTGTTACCTTCTATTAAATTTTAGCCTTTCAACTTTGCTACAATCCATGGATTTGAAAACAGTTGGATACTAAATATATATTCACTGTCTCACAGTGGATAGGTATTGCAAATGTACCATTAGGGAAAGGATAACATTGAAGGACAGGGGTTAATTGAGTCTAAATGATCGTTCTATATTTTAAATTTCAGGAAATCAGCGAGGATTTTCGGGGGTCTTTTGTTGAGGAGTACACAAATCTGTCTGTTTCAAGTTGAATCTAACTAAGGATCTTACCTAAATTTAAGGATATCCATCCAGCGGTTTTGGTTAACTAATCATTGAAAGAAAAAGTTCAAGGAATAGTAAGTCTCATATTGTTAGTTCAAAGAAAAAATGAAAGAAAGAGTAAACCTTTGGAGCTCATTTAAATAATTTCAAAGTAGTTATTCAATGTAAACTTTAAAACTGTAAAATAATATGATATTACGTAAAATTAGGCTATTACCAAAACTCTTAATGTACTATCACATAATTTGGACTAAGCAGAAGAATGAATGATTCGCTGATGGGATTAAATTTTTCTCTTGATTGATTCAGTTCCTTTGATGTGTATTCGATCTGTTGATAAATTAACTGATCAGTCTATTTCTATATTGAATCGGGTTTCTTCATCAACATTTTCCAAGACGCTGGATTGGTCCCGGTACTGTAGCATCACCAGCTCCATTGAAATGGTCACCACGAAGTCCTGATCTCACGACGACTGACAAATCATCTTGGGGAATCGTCAAGGCCTACGTGTCTGAACGTCATTATACTACAAATGAACAATTGCGCAATGCAGTTTAGGACGCATTTCGGACCATCACATCGAAAAATGCTCCCCAAAACTGTCAAGTGGGACGTGGCTGTATATGACCTTGTGTGTACAGCATGATGGCGAACACACAGACGCATTGGATATTTCATGTGTAAATATTTTAATATGACTCGTCGGAATCAATGTGGAGCCTGAAAAGCTTAAATAAACAAAAAAGGCAAATTTACAGGCTCCACATTGATGATATTTCGAATAGGCCTGGGTACAGAGACCTCGTTTACTAGTACTGCTCCTAACTGATGATCGCCATATTGGCGTGAAACAGCTGTTCTAGGATGTCACTTAGTAGACAACTTGGTCTCACCCATTCATTAAAGTATGACTACCGATTAAGGGCTACGGGAATTTCTCACACTATATATGTGAGATAGTAGATGGTGTTTTCAATTTTTCTATTTAAAAGCTGCGGGTTATTATTTTATCTCTTGTTCTGCAATCTTGGATGTAGACCAATACAAAGAATCTATCACAGGGTTTTATTCTCGTTAAGAAACATTTGAAAATTGTTCAGAGAAATTAAGAGAACAATTAACTGCGGTAGGTCTGCCATAGAAGGCCCACCTAATGGAAATAAATTTATCATGTCAGCAAGAAACCGATCATGTCAATTTTAATTCTGAAGGAAGATAGTACAATTAGGTATGTAAAAAAATGTTTCAGCTTCTTAGCTTGAAGTTCTTTTGAAAAAGAACGCAATCTCCAAAACTCTTGAACTTGGCCTTATTAGGAACAATGTGTTCCTAATAATGCCCGCACTATGAAACATTGTATAACACAGATATTAACGCTGAAGAAATAATTCTCAGTTGAGCACATTACTTGTTTTATTCGCACCTTGGGTGAACTACGTCATCATTATCTGCTGCGATTAGGCCCATGCATTCCTCGTGCACGAAAGCATAGCACCACACATCCGTATGTTGGCAATGCGATCTTCACATCTAAGTTAGCGAGTACGCCTTAGTAGGACACGACTAACATCTTCATAAACCATTTCACTTAAACCTAACGGAGAAAGTAAACGAATAGTGATCAATAGGGAAAAGTATAATGCCAGAAACACACTATTCTAGTGTTAACAATATCACAATTTTCGGTATCACAGATGAAAATTACTAAATTTTTATAAATTTGGTTCGTTACTTACCTCTTCAGTCTTACAATGCCGTCGCTGTAAATACTAGGAGGTTTTTTGGCGGAAATGGACGATTGTTACTTCATTTCCGATATATTACTGCTATCTGTCGTTAAAATGCGATATTAATGGGATTTTTCAGACGAGGGCCTTATTAGAAGCTGGATCTTATATGGCGCATCTTCCTTATTTCAAAAAATCCAAAAGATTTGTAAAGCCTCCTTTCCTTAAAACGTTAGTTCTTAAAATTTTCTTTCTTTCATTTAATCGTGAAAAGGACATATCTTGATAGTAGGTTTTGAATACAAACGATCAGAATTTTCCATTTTGTGAAAACAAATATTCATTGTTTACTTAAATTGTTGAAATCGAATTAACTATTATATCAACCATGGTGACAATTAGTAGATTATTAATTGTTTATACAATTAATAGGAATAGGCTTTCTATGAGAATTTCCTATGGCAAATATTCCTATGGCTGATTTTTCGACAAGGATTTTCGACAATTCTCAGTAACTGATAGAAGAAATTCATGTCCCATAAAATTTCTACCTTCAAAATGTCTTTATATTTATATCCTCCAATGTCAACCATTAGAATAAAATGTTCTTGAAATTAATAAAGCAATGCTATAGTTGCCTGATTATTAGACGTCACAAATTTTTTTATCCAAATCTACACTATTATTTATCAGTAATTAATTTCTTTTCAAGAGAATTTAATTGATAAATCTGAAAACACAAAAGAAAGAAAATCAAACAATATTTAAGGTGTGCGATTGGTTGAGAAAATAAAACTATAAAACACGCAGACGTTGATGATAAAATTAAAACGAGTATCTGATCACCAGACTAGTTTCAAGAATCTTTTCATTCCCTTCATCGGACGACAGAGAATAGAGAAAAAAATATAGATATAATATATAAATATATTTATATGATAGTTCCTTTTTTTTCTTTATTCTCAATCGTCCGAGGAAGGGAATCGAAAGACTCTTGACACTAGTCACGTGACGAGATAGTTGTTTTAACTTCATCTTCGTCGGATGTGTGTCTTAGGACTTTTATTTTTCGACATCCAAGAAAAAAATCAATTTAGTTATTTTTTGTAAGAAAAAATTAATATTTAAAATACTTTGATAATACAGAAGTGGCCTCCGAATCGATTCATTTCTTTTTAGTTTAAAACTAATGGCTTGAATATTTTAAAGTTTGATTAGTTACATGCATTTCCACTGTATTGGGAATAGTTCATGGGCGAATCTACAGAAAACCTGCAATTTCAGTCAAAAATTTTTGAGATTTTATAATACAAGATTTCCTTTTTAAAAAAATTGAGATGATTGCTTTTGACGTTCTTACATTCATGATATTTGTGGTTCAGGTCAACGCAATTTTGGTTATTTTTTTTTTAAAAAAATGATGGTAGGCTATGTCCAAAGAAGTGACTTGTGTTAATAATGATGTCGAATTTTATTATAAATTATATTCGAAATAGTGAATTTACGTAAGAAAAACTATGAAATAAATAAATAGAAGACAATAATTTATGAATTAAAAGAACTTTTTATCAAAAGGGGACAATAAAAATGAATCAGACTGTCGATTTTAAACGTCTATAAAATGTAAATATATAATTACATATATCATATATTATATTGTATATACACTCATTAACAAAAAAAAAAAGACGCATATAGAAGGAGTTGTCCGATGGAGACAAAACTTGGTGGAGAGGAAGAAAATGTACAGAATAGAAAATGATTAAAATTTCAGACAAATTGATTGATTTATTTCAGAGTTACAGAGTAGCAAAGTAACGAGCTCAACAAGGTGTTGACCCACCTCTTCCCTGAATACAAGCTGCCACACGACGTGGCATAGACTGATAAAGCTCCCTGATGGTCTCCTGCGGTATTTCTTGCCAAATTTGCTCCAATTGTCGGGCTAGATCATTCACATTCTCTGGTGGATGCAGTTGCCTTCCCATCATATCCCAGACATGCTCGATTGGAGAGAGATCTGGGGATCTGGCTGGCCAAGGAAGTGTTTCACAAGCTGCAAGACAGGTCATAGCAACCCGTGCCGTATGTGGTATGGCATTATCTTGCTGAAAAATAAGGCTAGGGTACTGCAAAAGGAAGGGTAGCAAATCACGTCTAAGAATGTTCGTCGACATACTGCTGTGCTCTAAGTGTGCCGCTAATGACGACCAAAGGGGTCCGGCTATCAAGGGAAATGGCACCCCAGACCATAACTCCTGGTTGAGGGCCTGTGTGGCGTGCAATAGTGAAAGGAGGATCGGCACGCGGCCCTGGGAGTCTCCAGACACGTCTGCGACGATCGTCAGGACAGAGTTGGAAGCGGGATTCGTCGCTAAACACTATATGTCCCCAGTTAGCATCATCCAACCGGATCGAGCCAACCACCACTGTAATCTGACCCGACGCGACGGTGTGCAGACGTGAGTGGCAGGTGGCGTAGCAGTCGGTACGAGCGTAGATGTCGCTCTCTAAGCAGTCTGTAAATGGTCATGGTGGACACTCGTGTGCGGGTCGCACGTCTGATGGTTGATAACGATGATTCAGGCACTCTGATAGCTGATCTTATAATCACTCTAACTCCCGCTCTGCTGTGGCCCTAGGTCGACCGCTACCTTCATGACGCTGAAATCTGCCATTGTCCACCCATTCCTGCGATCATCTTCTAATTGCCGCATCACTTCCACTTATATGACGAGCGATTCTCCGATTTGCCCAACCTGCCTCTTTCAATCCAATGATACGACCTCTTTCAAACTATGACAGTTGCACGTAATGCAGTGTTTCTCAACCTTTTAATACTTGCGACCTAATTTTCAATCACAATTCTCATCGGGCCCCCCCCCCCCTCCCTACAATATTTTTTTTCTAAACTGAAAAGGATAACGCAAATAAATTGAATCTGTTCAACCAAAAAAAAAAACCTCCAAACCTTGTTTTTTAATAAGATTTTTTTCTCGATATACTCGCGCCCCCCCCCCCTTTAGTTGTATCACGCCCCCCTAGGGAATGAGAATCGCTGACGTAATGAGCTTGAATCCTGCGGCGAGGCATTTTTTCAGTCGTTGAAAGGTATCCTAACTCGCAATGCAACAGAAATTTTGACCATCAGATTGAGAATCTTTTCTTATATACACCTACTGAATGCGCAGTTCCGATGCGCTGTAGCTCTCGCTATTCATTCATTGGACACCAAAGTTTACTCATTTGCCGGACGGTCCCAATGTCTTTGCATATGAAATTTGATTACAATCGGTCAGCTCCTTCTAGGTCGTCGTTTTTTTGGTAATGAGTGTATTTATAATATTATAAATATCCTTATTGGTGTTTAACAAAGACTGGAAGTGAAAGACAAGTCTTCGTGAAAAACATAGTATCCGCTATTGTTGATGATCATCACTTCCACGGATCCCAAATGTCCACGGAAGTGACGAATACTTATGTTTCTTGACCCATGTGCTCTTCATTTTGAGGTTAGGAACACGTGTCATTCAGAAAATGAAGTTTACCATATTTCAATTATCATGCCTAGAAATAATCATTTTTCCTTAGAAAAATTAGGTTCTAAACAAGACCACAGAAGTGATGGGATGAGCTGTGCAAATTACGAAAAATGAATAAAAAGGTAATATTTACCTGACAAATGTGCGACTCCGACGAATAAAATCACTTCCCAATCCCAAATCGCCGTGTAAACTTTTGTTTTTAAGTGAAATGGAAAACAACCAGCGCATAGGGTGGATTTTTTAGAAAGTTTAGGAATGTCCACAAAAGCGATGGCTAAATCTTGTGACAAGACTTGAGGTTCCAAAAAATTTTTACTGATAATTTGAAAAAAAATTTCACTGAATTTTTATGTTAAATTTATCTACTTTCTGATTTCACAATATGTATATTATTTGAAAAATATTAAAAAATAAAGCAGTTTGGATCTTTAGAAGCTATCCAACTGTAGCTTGTGACAGTCCACGAAAGTGACGAATCACCTTCTGTGGACAACTTTTTTTTTGGAAATTCCATAAAATTAAAAAAAAAATTATACTAAACTATAGTATATTTTGTTCTTCAATGTGTGAATTTGAAAAATGACAAATATTTTCAATCATTTTCAATTTATTGCTCTGTGACACGAATTACAGGTTTTCCGTAGATTCACCCTCATATTGTAACCTACAACTTCTCCTTTCACTCTGATTTCCGAATATTCAGTTCCTTGAAAATCTTCTAAATCAATTAGAAGAGTCATTCGTTCTTGTAAAGTTAAGACTGAGATAAGGTCATTACCTAAAGCAAAAGCGGAGCATTGAAGTTTATTTTAATTTTTAAAATTATGAAGTTTAGATTATTAAGCAAAGTTCTCTTTTATCTCTTTTTTATATTTTATTACGGATGCTCGGGAGAGAGAGAGAGATAATTTGTATCTTTAAGCAGAATTAATTTCGAGGCAGTTTGAGAGATTAAAAAAATATAATTTAAAAAAATTATGATTCACTATCATTAAAAATTAATACATTAACGGAATCTTATATTATAAAAACGTTATTATGTCTGTCATAAGATTTTAAGGTTTCCCAATTTTGTGACCAAACTATAAGAGATAGATTAGTCATGCAATTGGATAAAATATAGATCTCTTTAAGACAAACAAAATTCTACAAAAATTTTTCGAAAAAATTTTTTGGCTTCCAAGATATCGCCTTTTAAAGGATCAAATTTTGATTTTTTCTCAATAATAACGAAAATTATAAAAGTTGGAAGAGAACATTATAGTGAGAAAATGTTGGTATTTGAAAGTTCTATCGAACGATATATCAGTCATTTACAAATGTTTCTGCGTTTGCAAAATACATGCAAAAATGTGAAAAATTTTAAATTTTTGGTGTGTGGCGCCAACTCTTTATACATCTGAGTTATCCAGAGAAGCCACAACGGGCTTCAAAATCGTATATTCTCCGACGATCTCAATATTAATTTGCTAAATAAATAAAGTTTGTTTTTTTAATGCTATGTATTCAAGGGTTCCGGTGCGAAGCGACGGTACCCTGCTGGTTATAAATAGAAATGTTATAAATGAATGAAAAATATAAAGTTCCAATTTACTGTTATTTTCATGTAACCTTTTATAATATTACTAAAACAACGTCAATAACTTCAAGCAATTAAATTTACAGATATTTAAGCAGCAAAATAAACATTAATATATATAAAAGATTTAATATGAATAAGTAGTGAAGAGTAAGTGACATCCTTATTTAATGGAGATCATGAAACGGTTGTTCTAAGATACCATCTCGTTTATTATTCTTTATTTGTTTGTTATTTTGTAATACGCTAAAAATGGCTCATTTGTGACTGACCTTCACGGTTGGTTATGAGAACTTTTTTTTTGGTTGCTTTTCTTTGTTTCTATATTTATTCTCAAGCCAATATTTAAGAACTTTCTTCAATTATCGTCAACTATTTTTCTATGCTTTGTTTAGTTATGTGCGTTTCTGTTTTCTTTTATGTAATACTCTTGTACGTACGTTAAATTTAATATACTAACTTTTTAATGAATAAATCCTTACTAAGCTAAGCGGAATGTTAGCGTGGATTTATTGTTCTCCCCTTTTATTTTTTATTGTTTTTATTGTTTTTTAAAATGAGGGGTCATTGTCTTGTTTGTTTGTCCGTTCTGTATATTATCCTTCTTCACTGAGCTAGAACTACTGGACGGATCGGACTGATGAGTGTATAGTGACTAAAAAAAGTACCGTCACCGATTCCCAGTACAAAAACCAAAGTTAGGTCAGCGAATTTTTGTTTAGTTATGTGCGTTTTTGTTTTATTGTATTAATAATCTTGTACGTACGTTAAATTTAATATATTCTTCAATGATCTTTCATATCACTGCAAATATGAGATAGAAGTGATGGTAGATTTATCAAGAAATACAAAAAAATTAGAAGTTTGGAATTAGTTCACATTCAACAGTGAGGATTCACTTCCATGTAATTTTTTCCATCCTCAATGTTTTCTTGGAAAGGCCTTACTTACTTACCTTTGATTTTGTCTCCCGGATATTACGTCTCATGGATTTCAATCCCAGAATTCAATTTTAACTCTTAAAATGTCTTTTTTTAGCGACTCCGTAAACAAAGTGCAAATGAGGGTGGGGGTCAGCTTTTAAGAAGGTTTCAGTGCATGCGCCACCTCCACAGCCCAAACTAAATGTCGGACAGACAACTTATTGGAAGGCTTATGACTTGAGAAGCAGGAAATAAACAGCAGTTCCGGTCTGCGGTCACTTCATGTATCAGAGGAAAATGAAAAATATCCCTACCTGTACAGCCCAAACTACTGGTTGGACAGACATGATAGATATTGATTGGAAAGCTTATGACTTCTAAAAAATGCAAGCTTCGATGTGTGGATTCTTCTGGTCTCATAAAAAGTAGCCAAAAATAGAACACACCACACAGCCCAAGATACAACTCAGACAGACATGAATGGTATCTTATTGGAATCCTAATGACTTGTAGAAGCGGAAAAAAATACGAGTTGCGATCACTTCTTTTAAGATAGGAAGTGGCCAAAAATGAAACATGAACGGGGTCGTTATGATTTCGAGGACAATTTGTACAGTTCTTTTTTTTCCATTTTGAACTGTAGTTAATGACTGTCAGGAGATGGAAATCTAATGAACGTTCTTCCTACTTCCCTCATCTCCTCTTCAGACCAAATTAGAAGTCCATCAGACATGAGTTATACCTTTAAGGAATACTTAGAGGTGGGGAAAAATATCTAAGGACACTTCCTGTTTCGGTCTCATGATAATAGATAGATTGAGAACTCTCAACACACACATCATAGGTTCTCTGAGAAAATTCTTTGGTTTTTTAGCAATGAGGTACCTGGCGTTGTGGTTGCAATAACGCAGGTCTCAATACTCGTCAGGGCAATGGCTTTTACATTTTTTTTAATCCTTCAATTTCTTTTCTTTAAAACATAATTAAGAAAGTTTTGAAACTTTTCTTAATTACATTTAATATTTTTTTAATCGCTAGAAATACGAAAGGGATCGCTATGGTTTCGGGAACACTTTGAAATCTGTTTTATTCCTTGTTATTTATGGAATGATTAAAATAAAATTATTTAAAATCATAAATTTAGGAACTTTAGAAACTTATGATAAGATATTACAAGTATCGTTGTTATTTAAAAAAACAAGCAAACCAAAGCTTAGAAACAAATGTAGCTTTTTTTATCTTTTCAAAGACAAACATCAATAGCTTATAATAACGATTTATTTTAAAAGTTTTTTTTTTTTTTTAATAGTATATTTTTACCTAATTTGTTTGTACATCATCGAATGTTCTCATTCCATAAATTGAACTTCCATTATTAAAAAAATACGATTAAATTTCATATTTTCATTTAGTTATTTACTGAAATTATTTCACATTATCTATTTTATTTATTTTAATCTTTCATTTTCAATAATTGATCTGTGTGGGTGTAGTATATAGAATAAATTGTGGTTCTTGCCAGAATTTTTACATTGGAGAAACAAAAAGGACGATCAATGAACGTGATCGAGAACACGCAAGCTACATAAGAAACAACAGAACTGACATTTCAGAGGTGGCAGAACATTCGGTAAAGTTTGGCCACAAGATTAGTTCAATAGTGGATGTTCTACACACGGAAAAGGAGTCTAAAATTAGAAAAAATATTGAGAGTATTATCATTCGTAATACTAAAGTAAGAAACATTAATCGTAATGATGGGATAGAATTAGATACTATAGAATTTCCATCATTAATTGAGAATTTGTCAAATTTTGATTATTCCAACAATTATATTTTGGTGTATTGTCTTTGTAGTGACTGTTACGCTTATTGTTATTACTAGGTGATGTATCTATTCTTTTACTATGTTTTTATATGTCATGCTTATCCTTTGTTACCCACAGTTTTAAGTCGGTAGGCTTGCAAAAGAAATTATGAATAAATTCCGAAAATTTGTCCTTAAGGATTTCGTATTTATTTATTCTTTCGAGATGAAGAGGTAAAAGTGGATTTCTTAATATGAAAATTATTATTTTGTTTATATCAAATCAACCCCTTTTTGGTTTTTTTATTTAACAAATGATTTTTACATAAAATAATTAATTAATAATTACTTGTAATATAAAATACTCAATTCACAGATATCACTTATTAATTTATTAATTTTCTTAAATGTTTCTATATATCCACGGAAACATTTGAAAACAAAAGATTACTTAAAATAAGATTAAAATTTGTTTTCTAAGTGTACTATACTGCGATAATATTAAATTTGATGGACATTAGTTTACATAAAGATAATACAACTTATATTACAAGTATTTTTAATTTCTAATTATACCAAATGTACATCAAGAACTTTCTTAATAGGGTCAATCCACACCAAGCGGTCCAGCACTGGTTGCTCGACCATTTTTTTAAAAAAAATATGTTTTTACTGTTGTTACCCCTATGCAGGAGTACTTCAAAACAGGCATTACTTTTTTTTTATTTAAATTCGTTTTATTTTTTAAATGCGTTCATTTTTGTTTTATGATTTCCGGCATTTTTGGCCTTTGCAGACATTTGCGGTAAATTTGATAACTCAGCTAAACAAAATGATAGAAAGCTGCGGTAAAAAACCATTATTTTTAGAACATTTAAAGCTACATTTTATGTCTTGCACCTTTTTACAATATTTCTAATGCAAATGGCTGAAATTTAGAATCAAAACTGATATTCGCTTTTGAACAAAAATCAAAGTTACAGGTTCTTTTTTTTTAGCAAGAAGGAATGAAGTAGAAAAACTATAATTTTTTTAGAGAAAAGATATACATCCAAAGGTTTAGTAAAAAATATTTCAGCTCTGTTACTGGCTTCCTAATTTAGTTATAGCTCTTGAAAAATGCTCGTTTTTCATTTTTTCAAAGTTTGAGCCCTAATATCTCTGGTGGAGGACCTAATAAAAATTTGATATTTACAGTATAAAGAGAGCTTTATGAGAGATACCTGTGAAAAAAATTTTGAGTTTGATATTTGAGTTAGATACCTGCATTAGATACACAGATATCTAACTCAAATATCAAACTCAAATTTTTTTTCACAGGTAACTCTCATAAAGTTCTCTTTATACTGTAAATATCAAATTTTTATTAAGTCCCCCATCAGAAATATTGGGGCTCAAAATTTGAAAAAAATAAAAAACGAGCATTTTTCAAGAGCTATAACTAAATTAGGAAGCCAGTAACAGAGCTGAAATATTTTTTGCTAAACCTTTGGATGTATATCTTTTCTTACAAAAATTTACAGTTTTTCTACTTCGTTCCTTCCTGCTAAAAAAAAAAAAGCCGTAACTTTGATTTTTGTTTAAAAACGAATATCAGATTTGGTTCTAAATTTCAGCCATTTGCATTAGAGATTAAGTAAAAAGCTACAGTAAAAATATAGCTTGAAATGTGCTGAAAATAATGTTTTTTACCGCAGCTTTTTATCATTTTTTTAGCTGAGTTATCAAATTTACCGCAACTGTCTGCGAAGGCCAAAATTGCCGGAAACCATAAAACAAAAATGAACGCCATTTTTAAACGAAGTCAAATAAAAAAAACTAATGCCTGTTTTGAAGTACTCATGCATAGGGGTAATAACAATATAAAAATCAATTTTTTAAAAAAATGATCGAGCAACCGATTTAATGTTTTCTGGACCGTTTGGTATGGATTGACCCAATATCATGAATTTCCTATTTGCCATTCAAAACATCGCTCTTGGTTTCTTCAAAAGGATATTTTTCAAAATATTTTCAAGATAGTTTGTTTCGTTATTTAATTAATATCAACTAGTTTTCTTTATTCATTTCTAGACCACTTCGCTACAAAGCAATGAAAATTGGAGACGTTCTTCCACAATTAACTGTTGATTTACGTAAGGAATTACATGGAATTAAAATTAAATTTATTAAAAAATCAATTCAATGTATTCAATAGAGTGTTTTTTTTTTTTCAATATGTAATTAATAACAATCACAATGCTTCGCAACGTCTTCTGATACCTATAAGAAATTATAATTGATATTGCTTTAATTTACTTATTGTTATAAATGTTATTGATGCGAATGCAAAAGAACAATTGTTGCGATTATTGTGATTGTTGCCCTTAACGATAATAATAATAATTTAATAATATTTTAATGTTCACACACGGACAGACAAAACGGGAAAATTAGTCTTCTGATACTTGTTAGATCAAAAGACTAAAAAGCAGTTTTTGATATTTGTTTATCTTCTATTTCGCTGTAAAGGAATAACCTTGAATACTTAATATTAACCTTGAATAACTTTTCAAAATTTACTTTGACTTACGTAGCGTATTACTTAAACTTATTAAATAAATTAATAAAAATTATAACCAAAACCTTGTTTTAATTTCTTTGAATTTTAACATAATTTGCTTTTCCCCAAACCTTAAGAGGTGGTATAAGCACTGGACTTGTAACTATATGATTTCCTTTTATTTTTTAAATCTCTTCTAGATAATTTACTAAATCTTCCCATTAAAATTAAATCATCCGAATAAGAAATAATATATTAATTTTTTAGTATAAAATTTCGAAGCCTTAATTAAACAACAAAATTTTATTAGTATCTGATTAAACAAGAATATTTGCTTATACATGTAATTGGATATTACGGAAAATTATCCTGGGCTTCAGGAAGCAAATATTGAGGTCTCAGTTTCATTTGAACTCGTTTCCAACAAAGAACTCCTGCATAGTCTCTTGGAGATTTAAGCCAGTATTCGCAAGAGCCTGGAGCACCATTCAAATTACTATAGTCACAATATTCAAACCACCAACCACCAGTGACTTTAGAGGAACATTTCTTGCGAGTGTTACGATCGATTGATGCAAAGCTCTGACCTTTTTGAATTCTTAAATAGTCAGCTGTAAAGAAAGAGCAAAGAAAGTATTGATGAAAACTATAAGTCTTACAACGCAACTCTTGTGTTTTTTAAACTTATAAACTAAAGTTTAAAAACAGCAAACTAAATCAAGATATACTAAGTTTAAAAAC
>JAFIDM010000002.1:30661664-30679720 GCA_023159025.1 Thereuonema tuberculata
AATCAAGATATACTAAGTTTAAAAACAGCAAACTAAATCAAGATATAGATAAGTTTATTAACTTCAATCGGGTTATACCCTTTACAAGTTAGACTTGATTCCAAAGCTGTTTTACTATTATTTTACATTATAAAATTTTTTTTTAGTTATTAATTACAACATTACAAGTTAATCTTAAATTAAATTTGATTTTACCTTTAACCTCCTAATCTAAATAAGTATTTAGCAATATAAATGTAAATATATTCATACAAATAATATCAATCCTAAGGAGGCGAAAACACAACAAATATCTGTATACAAGCCACACACATACACAATTTCATTTATCGAACAAAGCAGCACCAGAAATAAACTAAATTATAACTAATTTACAAATATATAATTTCTAAATGACGAAATAAAAGAATTTAAAAAAAAATAATAATAATAATAAATAAATAAATAAATAAATAACCATACACTTTCAATCAATTCAATTGCAACCAGTTCTATACTAATTCCATTTTTTTTCCTTTCTCAATAAATGTTATCATGAATTTACATAGTTTTTTATTTATATACTGAGAGGACAATATTTTATACCACCACCCTCTTCTATCCGTAACATTCTTAATTTCCAATGTTTCTCTTTCTTCCGTCAATTTCTCGCAATCAAAATTGACATGTTCCCATCCCTCTATTACTTTGCAACCCAACCTACAAAATTTATCTTCTGTTTTTTTCCAGTACTAGGCCATCTCCCGTGTACAGATTTGTTCGTTATAGATATTTGAAGAAGAGATTTATTTAGATGGACGTTGGTTGATATAGATGTTAAATGAAGATCATAGCTTATATACGATACTCCTGGCGACGAATTGATTGTGACTATTCTTTCGAGTGAAGATAACCAAATTCTGATGACTTGTGAATCTAGACAAATTTTCCTCTTTGGCGGAGACTTCAGACAAATTTTACCTGTAGTCAAGAATGGCCGAGATTACGACATTATTAACAGTTCTTTGAAAAGATCTCATCCTTTCTCTCGTTGTCCATTTCGATACTAATTGATTATCGATGATAAAACGATGGTTTATATGAGATAATCCAAGAATAATCGATTCCAATGAAAGGGGTTAAAGCAACATTTTGAAGTTTTGAAGACTCTTTTCATGCCATCTCTTTTTCAAGCATAATAAAATTGGAATAAGTACAACAAAACAAAATAGTTGGAAGCTTAAACAAATTTCAAAAACACGTGAATCAATAAGTTTAGTTGTTTTTACAAAAACATATTAATAAGGTACAATTCAATTATTAAAAGTAATAATAAGAAGAAAATAAAATTTAAGATAATCTACCAAAACTCGATTCCAAAGAAAGCAGTTAACGCATTATTTTGAAGTTCAATAATGCTCATTTTTAATTTGTCGACTTCCTCGTGACAATAAAAAATGAAAAACCGTTTGCCACTGTTGCACTAACATTGGGGCACAACAACAACACAACAATTGCGGAGATATAAGTCAAAAAACATTATGAAAAGAGTTGTAGTCCCTATGGCCTAATGGATAACATATCCGACTTCGGATCAGAAGGTTGCAGGTTCAATTCCCATCGCGGAAATTTCATTATAAAAATTATTTCTATTTTCCATTCGCACAGAAAATTGCGCCGGACAGACAGACAGATAGAGAAATAAAAGATTTTAGTAATATAGATTTACTATTTCTCCATAAGCATCCCATTCTTAATTTTATATATACTTCTTTTATATACTTATTTTTAACTTTTGAACAGATGTAGTAAGAACCATTTATTTGCCAATTTAAAAATTTGTAATCTTCATTGCATGCCGAATATTATATTTTATTATACATTTTTTGCAAAGTTATTTCCCCAATTCTCATTATAACTTTTTCTTTATTGGATGCCCAGTAATCGGCCTCTAACGCTCTATCCCATTCTACTACCCCTCCCGCTTCAATAAATATTTCATTAATCTTTTGAGTCCAATTATTTAATTTTCCAATTTTTGCTTTTTCAACCATATCTTCCCAACATATTCTCGGCAGTCTTGTTGTATTTAAATTTATTATTTTTTCCAAATATATAAATGCTCTTTTTAACAATTCTAGACGAAGAGGAAACAGACCTAATTCCGCATTAATAATATATCCTGGGACATCTCTATCCATCGACCAAACAACTTTCATAAACAAATTTTGTATAGATTCAAATTCTTCTCTAATTAACCATCCATCAATTTCCATTCCATAACTTACTATACTTTTTATCATTGTTTTAAATAAAAATCTAATTTTACTCCAATCCTCTAATTTTGCTCTTTTTATTAATTTAATTACTTCTCAAGCCGCTGCAACACCTTTCTCTTTTCTATATTTCACGTTTTCATTTATACTGTTTTGTGTTGTAAAAAACCTTCCTAAGTATTGATAACTATTTACAATTAAAATTTCTTCATTATCCCAGTGCCACTTTTCAGTTTTCGCTCTTTTTCCTCCTCTCCTAAAAATAATAATTTTTGTTTTCTTTAAATTTATTGTTAGTTTATTAACTTTTGTGAATTCCTTAAGTATCTTAATCATCTTATCTAGTTCTGCTTTTGTTTCCGCCATTAACACCAAATCGTCCGCATACAATAAGCTATAAATTTTTTCTTTTCCTATCTTAGTTCCACCCCATCCTTCTTCTCTTAATTTTAGTTCTAGATTATTAATCAGAATTATAAATAAAACGGGACTTAAGCCACACCCCTGTCGTACCCCTTTATTAAATTTAATTTTTTCTGTTCCATTCCCAATTGTCACTATAGTTTCATCATAGATATTCCTAATTATTCTCAGAACTTTACCAATTTATTCCTATTTCCTCCAAACATTTTAGTAATATCGTTCTATCTATGGAATCAAATGCCGTTTTTAAAGTCTACAAATAAAGCTTACAATTTCTTTCTTTTTTCCATTAAACTAAATCAAAATATACTACATACGTAATTGATTGTGAATGAAACTGATCATATACATCAGTAATCTGGTTAAAATTGATACTTGTATTCAATAAATAAATAAATAAATATTATTTATCGGATGAAATGTAATCATAAAATACTATAAAATGTTATTATAGATAATTGTATAAAGAAATTTATATAGAATGCTTAAGGTGAAAAAGTAATCTTACAATTCTTACCATTTTAATTCAAACAATCATTTTGACAACAGATAATAAAAAATAAAAGACATTGATCACAGACATTGATTTCTGTATAAATAGAAGTACGATAATAACAGTCTTATTCATGATAAAGATGAATTAAATATATGAAGCAGGAAAGCGCTAAAAAGATGAATAGGGATGGATGATTACCACTTTGATGAAGTCAGTTTTAATGCTTGGGAACACTGATTAACATTAAGAATAATATATAAGAGGAAATAAAAAGAAGAATCACAAGCTGCAAATAGAACCTATTACTGATTAAATAAAATTCTAAAACCTGACTTGACAAACAAAACATTAATAAGACCGGTTTTGTCATTAGGGCTCAGAAGCTTAGCTTAGTCGATGAAAATAAAATTAATATCTTAGAAAGAAAGATTTACAGAAGAATTTTTGGCGCTGTTAACAAAGGAGACGGCTGAAGAAGAAAACGTAACAATGAGTTCTATGAGCTCTACAACGATTAAGATTTGGTTTCGCTCATTAGAATAGGAAATATTTCCTGGTTAGAACACTTAATAAATTAGATCCATCTAATAAATATTGGATTCACTTTTATATATGAAAGTAGTCAACCCACACTCAGATGGATTGATGGAATTATGAACGACATTAGGAAAGCAATTTGAGCAATTTAACATCCCCCCCCATTCCACAGAATTGATAAATTATATTTTGCCTCTTTATATAAACAAATATACGATGGAGGTATCAAATTTCATAACGGCAATTAAAGTGAACTGTAGGATATACTAAAATCTGTTAACAAAATGGATGATATAATAATGCGATTTTTACTCGTCAATAGATTAACTCGACGTCATCGAATTTTACAAAAAGGGCTACAAAATTGCATTGAATAACAACTTTTATATGATCCCTTTATTCGTTATTACTGGAAAATAATCTACAAAAATAAGTATTTGCACTAAATTGATTATTAAAAGCTTTGTTCACACAAGATACAGAAATTAAAAACCAAGAAAATCAGCTTCTTACGCATAGATTTCGATTTTCCAACTAGTATATTTGAGACTGAGATCACAGGGATTTTCTATGGTTTATTACTACATTATTATTTTGCCTTCTTTATTTTGATGTGCGGATAACGTTTATGCTTCCTACAATACATTTTCTTGTAATGTTTGTTAATTTAAAGCACATTTTTATTTTTAAATCGATGACAGATACTTCATCACATTGTAGAGAAAAAGCTACAGGAATATATTGAGTATTAACTTTCTCAATTCTTATTTAATATTTCTATTTTTTAGAATGTCTATTAATTTTCATGTTCTTCTTTATTTTCTTTACTGTAGAAAGTAGTTTCAAATTTTGAAAATTGTAATCATTCTATCTTACTATTACTGTCCTTCTTTTGTTTGAAGTCTTTGTATTTTAAATCGATTTACGTATTATCAAGTTCTAAATCTATACTTTAAGGTATTTAATTTTAAAAAAATTTTAGATTTCACTATCGAATTTTAATAGTTTTAAGATCTGTGTAATGGTCTTTTAAATTTAAATTTCGTAGCTTCAAGATCGTCTGAAGATTTAGTATCTTAACTTAACTTAAATCTTTCAAGTTTCTTTGCTACGGTCAATTCCTTACCTACAGTTCCTCTGAATTTCGAGAAGTTTACGCTGTAATCGTCAGCTTCTCCCTTGATTCTGAAATCCGAATACTCAGCAAATCCATTTCTGTCTTGAAAATCTATTCGAAGAGTCATTCGATGTTGGTTTGTTAAAGAAGATATCAGATCATTACCTGTATTAAATATAAACAGAAAACCAAAAAAATAAATAAATTCTCAACAGGCAATAAGATCCATTGTCTATTTTATTACTCAAAACGGGTTTTTTTAGAATTTTAATGATTTTCTTTAACAAAAGTGAAGCAAAAAAAATGTTACAGAATTAAAATTAGTATTTAAAATCTACGTAAGGTAACTGTGGGGCAAACAAACACCTGCTAAGCTTTGAAGTGATATTTTCTTGAAATATTAGTTGCAGCGCTGTTTGAGCACGTGGTTCTACAAGTGAAAAATACGCAGTTGCAATATGTGCCGCAAAACCAGTGACATCGACGTTATTACGCCTATGACTTCGGATATACCGAAACAGGTAATTTATTTTCTGTTGGGTGGTTGTAAAATAATAATAATTTCAACTCTAATCCTAAGGAATTGTTGTAATATTTTGGAAAGGAATTTCACTTTATTCTGTCAGAAAGGCAGGAATTGTCATGGTGTGTTATACGCCAAATATACTGATATCTACGGTATGAGAATGGAATTACGAGCTTATTGTTCATTGGGGCAACTGGACAGAAATATTTGGGGCAAACGGACATACGAAGTGGTAAAGGGATAACTACTGTACCATTCGGAAAACGTTTTTGCTGAGGCATGGAATCGAGTTGCCACAGTAGGGAATATAAAAAAAAAAGGCTTTGAAAGTTTTAAAATATTTTCCTTGAATCCCCATCGTCTTCCTATGACAATGTTTTTGCCCCTAGTTCTGTTAATTCAGGTCGTGTGGAAGGAGAAGTTAATACATTTAACTGTTACCTGAAAGAGATCGTGAAGGTAATGGTAATGGCCAACATGCATTAACCAGCGTATCGCGTCAGCGTCGAGCGAAATCGCAGAAATGACGTCATCGCGTCGATGCGCGATGTCTTTCAGTCGATTTGTGACGTCACACTAACGTATTTTTTCGCGAGACGCCAACCTTGACCTTGCTTGAAGATCTGCGTATCGCGTACGCGTCGTGGCTTTGCGTCACCAATCAGAATGCTGCGTTTGGAACAATGTCAACCAATCACAAAGTAGCTGCGCCTTGTGGCGGAAAATTCTCAAGTGTCCTCTTTCCAAGATGGAGGCGCTTATTTTGTTAGTTCAAAACTATCCACGGTTTATGCTGTTGTTTTCAAAAATTACAAAATGAAGGATAGAAAGACAAAGCCTGGTTACAAATTAACCAAAAACTGCGAAAACCAGGTAAGTTTGCATTTATTTTAGTCTTTGTAATCGAATCGAAAACCTACGACATGAATGAGCGGTCAGGAAATTAATGTTTAACATCATTTTTTTAGTTGCCGACTATATGAAAGAATGGAATAGTCTTCGGGATACCTATGCCCGTCGGAAAAGAAATGAATTCCAACCGATCTCGAGTAGATATTCAGCAGAAGTGCTGCAAAGATGATGGCCCTATAGAGATTTCATGTGTTTTATGCAGCAACACATGAAACATCGGCTGTAAGTATTTCAAATAAGTAATCAAGTAATTATTAGCCATAAACACTGAAAAAATGAGCAAAATTTTCTTCTTTGAAGGTCAAGAAACGATAATGTTTTTTTTAAAAAATGTAACAGCTGTGACCAGTTTTAATAATAATTTGTTGAAATTTTTTATGGCAAATACACTGCTGTTATAAATTCTACAGAAATTCCGTATCCAAAATCCTTTCATTTAAATATCTACTCATCAAATTATTGTTCCTTTTATTATTTTATTCTTAATGCATGTTATTCTTAATGACAACAACAATAGTAATTTTTTTTTTATTTTGTGAATGTAATGATTAATTACAGTTCAGTTCTCCTTGGTTGATTTTTAAACAACCTATTTTGTTTGTGCTGGGAATTTCGAAAGACTAGAGGTTAGAATGATAGCAGTATTAACACAGTATATAAACAAGAAACACAAAAACAAATCATAAATGATAATCACTGAGTGAATGCAGTTTAGAATGTAAATCCTGAAAATGCATAAAAAAACACATCCAAAAATAAACATCTATCAGACATTATCTATTGATTGTATAACAAAATAATATTTCTGATTAATTTTTATTATACTGGGTGACAGGAAAAACCTCGGAAAAATGTTTCCATCCATATCTTATGAATAAACGAAAGTTGCATGAATGAAACAACTAGTACCAATAACATGGACATCACACAAAAAGTATGTTCAGTTGGTTTCGAAGTGGGCGCCTTTGGTGGCGATGCAGAGCTACAAACGCGACTTTTCAGCAATTTTCAGCGATTGGCCGCAGGTCCTCTGGCGACAATCGATCCACTCCCGGCGCAGAGATTGCTTCAATGACGCGACACTTTTGTGTCGCTTAACACAGGCCCTGGACTCCAAAATCGACCAGACACTGTAGTCCATCGGGTTGGATCCGGTGAGTATGGCGGCCATTCCGCAGACGAGATGAAATCCGGAAAATGGTCCTTGCACCAGTTCTGAGTCATTTTCGCCTTGTGGGCCGGAGCGGAGTCTTGTGGGAACTTCCACTTCGTATTGCTGAAATGCTGCTAGGCCCATGGTAGAACGACGGCCTCCAAAATGTCGCGGCGATACGCTTCTTGGTTGATTTTGACTCCCTGTTCCACGAAAACGAGGGGGGTCTTGCCGCTGGTGCAAATTCCTCCCCAGACAATCACCGACTGCGGATTATGGCGGTGTTTAACGATGGCCGACGTGTCGAGAGCCTCGGCGGACCAGCTCCTGTCATTTTGGTGGTTATGTGCCTGCTCGACGGTGAACAGCTTCTCACCGGATAAGAGAATGCGCTCTCAAAGCTGAGCTGCGGCACGACGCTTCAGTTGGCGACATCTTTGAAGTCGTACACGCTTGTTCTCATCGGTGAGCAGCTGAACTTTTCGATGCTTGTACGGCTTGAGGTTGAGTATCTTTTTGGCCATCTGTCGAGTCAATTTTCGATTGATGCCTGTCTCACGAGCGATTTTCCTCATGGAGACCCTCGAATTTCTCCGGATCCGCTTCTTGATTTACTGGCGGTTAGCGGCCGTGTTGACAGCGCACTTTTTTCCGTTTCCGGGACGTCGTCCATCATGACCAAGCTCCTTGAACCGGTTGATGGCATCGAAGACAGTCTGCCGAGGCACGCTAAGCAGACGAACAATTTCACATTGACGTTTTCCAGCACGAAACAGCTCCACAATTGCACCACGTTTGTTAGACAAAATAATACAAGAAAACCATAATCAGCAATAAATCGAAACTACACACACCAGTATATACGAAAATATGGAACAAAATTAAAATCAGTTGGATACGGTACAATGCATTCGCGTCAGGACACATCAAACTTTGTCCGAGGTTTTCCTGGTCACCCTGTATTTTTTTGTGTTATTATTTATTATTATTCACGATCGGGCCCTACCGGACCACGCGAAGTACAATACAAGTCATTTCAGTCTCTCCTCCTTTTCTCTGTTTATGCTTCGGAAAGTGGGCAATTGGCACTTAACAATCAAGAAAACTGCAGAGAACTTGCTCGGTATTTCAGGAAACTTCTAAATTGTTCAGAACCCCCAGAAAGATCTCCACCAGAAAATCCAACTAAAACTAACCCAAATTCACAACCACCAAACGAAGAAGAAATTGCTAAATAGATTAAAAGGCTGAAAAATAACAAAGCATCTGGTGAAGATGGTATTGCTGCAGAAATCTTGAAGTCATCTGGCCCCAAAACCGAAAAAGAAATTACATCAATTATACAAAACTTATGGCAAAATGAACAAATCCCAGAAAATTGGAAAACAGCCTTAATCCATCCACTGCATAAGAAGGGAGAAAGAAGTGGCGTCAACAACTATAGAGGAATCTCCCTCCTTCCTGTCACATAAAAAATTCTCTCTCAGTGTCTCCTGGACCGAGCACAAGAACAACAAGAACATAATATCGGCGAATACCAAGCGGGTTTCAGACCTGGTAGATCTTGTCCAGAACAGATTTTAAATCTGAAACTAATTCTCAGACACCAAAAGATTTACAACAACAAAATAGTTTGTACCTTTGTTGACTTCAAAAAGCATATGATTCGGTTGATCGTAAGTCTCTTTTCCAAATTCTGAAAGAGCAAGGTCTGGATCTCAAAACGCTGGCAATTATCAGGCAAACACTCAATAACACAAAATCTAAAGTGAAATTCACGGGAGAAATTTCTGAGCGTTTTGAAATTAAGACAGGAGTGAGACAGGGAGACGGACTCTCTCCATTACTATTCAACTGCGTCCTAGAAAAAGTTATCCAAGAGTGGCGAAGGCTAAAGTCGAACCTTAAAATTGACCAACCAATTAAATTAGGAATAACCAATATTAGGATAGACTGTGTGGCTTTTGTAGACGACCTCGCTATTTTTACCCATGACCTGCCAACAGCACAGAAACAAATAGAAATTCTAACGGAAACCGTAGGAAAGGTGGGTCTCCAAATTTCATTTGAAAAAAACCGTGTTTATGACCAGTGACAAATTGGCCCCGACACTTTTAGAAACTAAATTCGGCAAAATTAAAAGGGTAACTCACTTCAAATATTTGGGCGAAACCATTCAGGAGACTGGCCTAGAAAGGATTGCTTATGAGAAACGTTGTCAAAAGATGGAAACAGCTTTCATACTCGGAAATAACATCTTCAACAAGAAATGTATTTCTAAATATACAAGACTGAGACACTACAACACAGTGATCAAATGTGGTGTCTTTACGGAGCAGAAACACTTATTTTAAAAAAACACATTGAGGAAATTTGAAACAAAAAAAAAAAGGAGAGAAAAATTATTAGGAAAGTTTTAGGCCCAAATCAAACTAAAGAAGGAGCATTCAGACTGAGAGCAAACCATGAAGTACAAAGGTATTCAGACATACATTCGGATATAAAAAAACGGAGACTAAAATTTTATGGACATATTAAAAGAATGGAACCAACTAGACTAACTAAACAAGTTGTGGAATTCTATGAAACTCGCAGTAGGGCTAAAACGGAAACAATGAAATGGATAGCTGCAATTAAACAGGACCTGCAAGAAGCAGGGATATCACAACAAGATGTATACGACAGGAAACGTTTTGGGCAGAAAATTTCGGAGTGGACAGTTTGTAAGGCAGAAAGACCCAGGAAAACAGGAACCAATTGGACTAAGGATAGAAAAAGACCCCGTTCTGAAAGAATGAAAACAATATGGGCACAGAGAAAGATTTATTTATATATATATATATATATATATAAAAGTGATATTTTGTAAGATATTAGTTTTCTTTTTTCTAATTGAAACCTGTCTGTCCTGTCATCTTATATCAATTCATTAACATTTGTTTGTGGAGCATCAAGACATATCCTTAATCAGTCATTTTTTATTTACAATACTATAAACTTGTCATTATTTCAAAGTTATTGCAAAATTTCACTGAAATCACTTGTTTTCCTCATTACATCTTTCTACAATACATTTAATATTCCAGTCCCATATCATTGTGTAGACTCAATTGTCTTCTTTGAATTGAATGAAACAATATTTTGTTTTTGTACTAGCTATGCAGCAAGTTGTAATACTGTAATTTTTTCATTTATATTTTAACATCATTGCTCAAAAAATTTATGTATCCAAAAACATCCTATTTAAGTCTCTGCTCTTTAAATTACTGTTGTTGTTATCATTTTCCCATTACTATATGCTCTTGTTAATAAAAACCTAATGTTTTTATAAAATTTCATAACTTACAAAATATCACTTTCAATTGTTATTTTTGTGGGACATTTGTTGACTACCTTGTCAGTTATTGTGTAATCTTCTCATGCATGACTCTCTTCCCTTTATAGCTCTATGTACAGCCCTACCCATTTAAGGACATCCACCCTCCATTAGAAACATCTAAACGTAAAATTACCTCCCAAATACAGACCCAAGCTTGTTTCTGTCTATATGTCCTCAGCCAATTAAGCTAATGGAACTATTCCTCATTTTTTATGCAAACAGAAAGTATATAGTTTCATGAAGAGATATTTTACGTGTGCTGATTATATTTAAGTAAATAAAAACGAAGAATTGACACACTAAACTAACTGGATAAAAAACATATATATTTACAATTAAAAATAGGACCGGTTTCGCTATATACAAATACCTTCCTCAACTAAATACAAAATACAAGAACAGGTACTTAAATACAGTCAAAAGCTCGAAACAAAAGAAATAATTAACCAATAGAATAATTTAGAAAGCGAAGCCAATCAGATGAAAACACCAATATGACGTAACAGTTACTGCCGCGTACTCTTCAGAACAGTCAGCCAGGTGAATTGACGTCATCAAACGCTAGCCATCGTCTGCTTCATGTCACTGTAAATAAACAAAACAAAACAAAAAAAAATATCCAAACCAAACATAACCATTTTACGAAAACCATATTTAGCAATAGCTTGAACAGATAAAGTTTCATTATAACATCCATTGGAAGTGATTATCAATATAGTTTCCACACATTTTCTTCGAAAATCATCTTGTTCAATAAAGAGCACTTCAGGATTACCGAAATCAATCTGATGATTCTGTGAAATGGAGTGAGTATACGTATTGTAATTCTTATCCCTAGTTCTGTAAGCAGTGATATGTTGATTAATGCGCTTTTCTAACTTCTGACGAGTTTCTCCAATATAAAAACAACAGTTTCTTTGTATACAGTTCAAAGCATAAACGACTCCTTTCCATTCAGAGGGATCAGAAGATTGCTTCGGTTTACATGATAAAAAGCGCAAAAGAGTATTCGAGGATGGAGATGTTAACGTGAAATTAAAAGGTTTAAGGAAATTTCTTAAACTATTAAACATTTGCTGATGGTATGGAATAGATATATTAGTAGTTTCTACATTAGAAGTAATGTTATCATTATGATAATATTTACAAAACGCTTTTCTTATGTGCTTATCTATAAACATTTCTGGATAATCATTGGCTACAAAAATTTTTTTGATATTTTAAATTTCAACATTGAAGGCTTCAATGGTGTTAGAAAGCCTAAACGCTCTGAACACCGCCATAGTAATGCAGTTGATCTTAAACGATAGGGGATTTTGAGAATAGACGTTCAATGTAATATCCTGCTTAGTTGGTTTACGATAGACTGAAGTATATATTTTCTTATCTTTTCTTGTAATCAATACATCGAGGAAAGGTAGTGTACAATCAACTTCTTTCTCAATGGAGAATTTAATGCAAGGATGGATTCCATTAATAATATCAAGAATTCCATCTTGAATAGTACAGTCAGAATACAAAATAAGATCATCAATGTATCTACCATAAAAAGGAATTAAAAGCTGCAGCTCATCAAAAATAAGGAAAGCATTATCTTCTATAAACCCCATAACTAACTCTGCAATGATCATGGAGGCAGAGAGTCCCATGAACAAACCGGAAGTCTGCCTATAAAATTTACCTTCAAAAGAAAAAAATTGCATTCTATAAAGAGCCTTAATTAAGCTTAAACATCTATTAAATTGTTGCAGATTAATAAAACCAATGTAATACTTTGAAACAAAATGTTGAAATGCTTGCGAGACCAAATCATATGTGATAGAGGTAAACAAACTCTCGACATCTAAAGAAAAAAATGAAAAATTATCTAAAAGGTTAAGCTGTGACAATTTAGCAATTAATTCAGTACTGTTACGCAAAGAAAACACTGAATTAATAAAAAGACATGATAATTTTTGAAAAATGAAATTGGACAACTTTTTGATAGCCGAGCCATTACAATTTACTATTGGGCGAACAGGATACAGATTATCATCATTTCTGCTTTTGTGTGTTTTGGGCTGGAAATAAATAGTTGGAATTTTAAGAGTATCGTCTTTAAGCTCTTTTGCAAAACAGTGAAGTATATCGCCGTCACTTGCCAGTTCTCTTAATACCTTCCTATTATTATTCAACACTAAGTTATCATCATTTGAAAAATATGATATGCCTGGCGTAGATAAATAAAGGAATTGCCCATTTTTGAATATTGTTCTTGGCTGAGAATAACTGTCTCTCCCCCTTTATCAGACCTAACTACTTTTAATTTGTTATTCCTAAATTCTTCGTTTTTATTTACTTAGAAAGTATATAGGTATTTTGATTTATTGAAGATAATATTTCTGAGTTTTTTTTGCGGAGGGGGGGGGATCTATTTCGTACATTACTAAAGGTGTTGTAGCAAAGATAATTTCTTAAATATATTTAGTATTAAATGTAGTTTTTTACATTTAAATTTAGTGTGATGTTGGAAATATTTATGTTACATTAATTTTTACCATGCCAAAGTTATGCTCATTAGGTTTAGGCTTTGAAAATTTTTTTTCAATGAAAAGGATGTGCAGTAAGAAAGGCCTTTTATTTTGTGCAATGTAAATGTTTGTAAATATTTGCTATGGTATTGAAACAATTGTTTTATTTAATTATTATTTACAATTTTGGTTCTATAAGGTTCTTATTGAATCTCTATGTTTATGGTAGTTATCTTACAGAACAGTAATACAGACTATATATAAGAATAATTTTTTAATATAGTAATGCAATATAAGTAATATTATTGTTATCTGTTACATTGACAATTTATTACAAATGTAATTATACTAATGGGTGATGTAGATTGCTTTACCTGTTACAAATACTAAATAACAAGTTCTCATGTTTATATATTATACATATACAAATTTAAATGTTCCCAAAAATATAAACACCTATTTTTGTTTTTTAGTTTACCAAATTGATTTTTTTAACTTTAGTTAAGTTTACAGTTGACTTTTATTTATGAACATGGAATTGAAACATTTATACAAAGGTTTCTTGTATTTTCATAATATACAGTTTGTATTTCTTTATTTCTTGTTTTATTATTTGTACCTTTATTTCCATATATTTTATTTTTAGGATGTTTGAAATACATTCATATTTTGTGATTTTCTTCATATTTTATTTTTCAGGCTATGTTGAAGAATGCAATATAACATGACCAACAAATGAAGAATGTAATTTCATATTACTTGAATGTTCACACTTTTTCTGTACATTGATGAAAATATACCAGATTTGTAATGCAAAATGAATTCTTTTCAATATTTTCATAAATTAAGTATATTTTTTTCCAATATAATAAAAGGCTTTGAAATAAGAATTGCTTTTGTTTTACCCATCAGAGGGTTTGTTATTTATTTATTTATATCTTTTTTTTTTCTCTTTTCGTGGTCAAATTCATTTTGTGGCAGCCTGAGTGCTGCCCAAGGATTTGGATTCCACATGTTGTTCTTGTTTTTTATTTTCTTGCTTTTAGTTTTTGAGGGATTACTGTCTCCATCGTGTATTCATAATAAAAGGCAATATTAACAATTTGTATTAATCTAATCAATGTTAAACTTTCTACTTATTACTGGCATAGATGTACAGTACTGAATCTCAAAATAGACATCACAGAAATAACAGCGTTGATAAAAAATAATTACCGTACACATTATGTTCCCATGTGATTTATTTATCTTAATATCCACATGATTGCATAAACAGATAGATAACCAGATGAGTTTACATTTTCTGTTAAAGATTTCCCCGAGTCTCAAATCTCAAAACACATACGATTACACATTCTGGTGAACAGCCATTACGTTTCAATATCAATTCTATGATAAACGCTTTTCAGAAGCCTGAAATCACAATAGGCACATAAGATTTTAAAAAATAGCATATGAAATTAAACATTCACCAAACATCGCTCATCGTTCTCATCGCATCCATGTTCGCACGATTTCTGGCGCGGAAACAGATGCATTATGGGAAACGTTCATTTCCGGTTCCGGTTGAGCAACGCAAAGACGTGAAACCCAATGCGTTGCAAACGGCCAGCAGTGACGTTCAGCTGAACGTTCGCGATGAAATATTTTTTTAAGCTGAACGTTCTGCTCGACGCTTACGTGATATGCTGGTCAGTGCGCGTTCAGCTTAATATTGAAAATGGCGATAGTGCATCACACTCAGACGTCTGATCAAGTTTTGAGGATGCGCTTCCTATTCCTAGTGAGTCTGGACTGAACAACAAAAGGGAATCTGGTGGATGTAAAGTGCTGAGTGATCTGTAATTTATTAACGAATTGAAGAAAAAGATGGTATGTCGTAATAAGAAGACAGTCAATCACAAGGGAAGCATCTAAACAGCGAGGAAATAGTGCTGTTCTGCTACAAAACAAAGATAACACATTCCGCAAATGTGAAAAATATAAAAGAACGTTGAAGACTTGGTTTAATGCTTGGAGTGTTCAAATTTTTTTCATACAGCATGTGTTATTAATGGTGATGGATTCCTATTTTGTGTGTGATCAGTGCTGTGATGATGATTACTAAAGTAAGAAGATGGGTCTATCCTTACTTCCCACACGTAATGTCCTTCTGCCCTAAATGTAGGGGGCAAACAGACACTTACACATTTGTCAACAATGAAAAATAGGCTAGACTGCAGATTCCGGCACAGGGTGTGATACGGTGCGAAACAACACACCACGTGGTTTGTTTAATATCTCTTATTGGTTTATTTGAGCGGAGAGATATTTGCTTTTTTTTTGGGGGGGTCACGTGATTTCTATTGTTCTTTGTTCTTTCTTTGTTCTGCCTGCCAAACAATGGATGCATGTCAAAGGTTAACTGACGGGAAATGCGATTTTGTTTATCTGGCGAGTTTCAGAGATGGATGTAAAAAAGATGTTATTGATTTTTGTATGAATGTTGGTCTGATTGCGCTGGAGTATCATCAAGCGTCAGCTACGGAGAGAGGGGACAAAACGATGTGCCAACCACCCTCCACACACGTCACACGAAGAAACATAAGGTAAGCATTTTTTATCCATTTCATTATCAACCAAAAGCAATTAGGCTTAGGTTAGGTTAAGTTAGGTTGGCTTAGCTGCAGGATGTATGTATTGGAAAATAACCCCTCCATTTTCATCCGTTCGAATTTCTCCATTTCATTAGCCACCAAAAACAATTAGGCTTAGGTTAGGTAAAGTTAGGTTGGCTTAGCTGCAGGATGTATGTATTGGAAAACAACCCCGCCATTTTCATCCGTTAGAATTTCTCCATTTCATTATGCACCAAAAACAATTAACTGTAGGTTAGATAAAGTTAGGTTGGCTTAGCTGCAGGATGTATGTATTGGAAACTAACCCCGCCATTTTCATCCATTCCAATTTCGACTTGAAATCATGTCCGCCATCTTGGATGTAGTCCGAAAACAACGATGACATCACAACTTCAGAAAAAAAGTTCGTTCCACACCTGTGCCAGATTCTGCAGTTTAACCGAAAAATATTTCATTCTTTATTTCCTAATAATCGAGCTTTTGTTTAATTCTATAGTTTCTTCAAATATGTACCTTGTAATTTAATCTGTTTCCATTTATGACAATATCAATAAAACAATAAATTGCCCATTATATCCTTAATGTGTTCGAATGTCCCACAGTTCCATTATGAATCTATATTCTTCTATAAATTATAAAATCTGCAGATTAAGTCTTATTATTCCACTTCGATATGTTTACTGTTTGTCTCTTGGTTTGTTTCTAATCTAAAGATGCTGGGTGGATTCCACAATATTTGAACCTCGCTTTCTAATGATCCAATTTAAAACGTAAGAACATATATTTGGACTATCTGAGAGTCTACCTAGTTCACATAATTACCTAACCAGAATTCTTCATGCAAGTCTCCAAATCCTTTCTTATAATCATCCCAACTACGGGAGAAATTTTCTCTGGGTTGACGAAAATCACCTCTTCTTTGAAAGAGCTGGAAGACAAATAGAAGAAACACAAAATAAATACAAGAGGAATTTTAGTTAATTTAATAAAAAGATAAAACATACAAATAATCACATTTTAAAATGTTTATGAAAAATACTTAACAAAAATGGGTCCCTATGCGGGTAAAACCCCTTTTTCAGCACGATGTTGAAAGGGGGTTTACCCACATAGGGACCCGAAAAGCTCCATTTCTGTTAAGTATTTTTTTATAAATATTTTCAAATATGACTATTTGTCTGTTTTATTTTTTTATTAAATTAATTTTATTATGCTTAATTTTTTTATTTAATGTTGTTTGGTGCGGTTCGCACCGAAGTGCGATCTTCGTATTCGAAGGTCCGTATTCCAGGGAGCGCTAGTGTTCCCAAAATGGCGAACCTCTAGACGAGTCCATAGAATTTCAAGGGAAAGATACTGAGATGGTTTCCCGTTGCCTTCCTCAGGACGCCACTAAGGAATGACGTCAGACCGAAGAGAAACTGAAGAAGAGGCTGACAAACACAGGAAAGGAAATTGAAACAGCCAAGCCACGACCGGGAATCGAACCCGGGTGCCGACACAACGCCAGCACGGCAGACCGCCGCTCAGACCGCTCGGCCACGCCGGCACGACTTTATTTAATAATCTTAGTTTAAAAAATCCGATATTTACTATTCTAATAGCTGGTTGTTATAAGTGAAAGTTTCTAATCGTTTTTATACTTATTGAAGAAAAATGTATTTACGACATAATATCACTAAAAAATTAATGTAAATAAATTGATTGTTAAATAAATAAATTTACTTGCATAAATAATTTAATAAAGTAAACACCAAGGCTGCACATGAATAAATAATTACGCCTTTTGAGTTTATCCTCGGAGGGAACCGGGAACGGCTGGTTCGTCCTTTATGGGACTCATCAGCCCGATCCATCCTTTCCGATGATAAAACCCAGGAAGGCGTGAACGTACGTAGAAGTCATCCTCGCACCCGACATTGAGCCCCAAATCATACAAACAACAATAAAAAATAAGTGTTCTAATGCACACAAAAACCTTTTTTCCTAATAATTGATAGGACTAAAAGGTATTAACTTATTAAGAAACCAACAACTAAAAAGGTATAATAATCTAAATAAATAAATTTAACTGCAAAAAAAATATTAAAATGAAAACTAAGGCTACACGTGAATAAATAACATCAACTT
>JAFIDM010000002.1:30680120-30695300 GCA_023159025.1 Thereuonema tuberculata
GAGTTAGGGCTTGTAGAGTTAGGCCTTGTAGAGTTAGGGGCTTGGCTTTACATGAGATCTAATATCTTTTTACCCAGTGAAAGCATTATGAGCATGTAAGTCTTGGCAACTTATTTTACATGAAATGTTTTGGGTGGGATTTCATTTCTTTTTGTAGGATGAGATCTGATAACTTTTTAACAGTGAAAGCGTTATGAGCATGTGAGTCTTGGCAACTTATTTTACATGAAATGTTTTGGGTGGGATTATCTATTACAACTAAATTTAGTTTTAAGATTATTTAGAAAATGGATTTTTTTTTCAATACCCTACTTTTCTGTTTTTCTATTAGTCAACTTGTATAAACAAGCTGTTTGCACTTTTGTAACAAATCACATTATTACACAGTATTATTTAAGCCGAAGCATTGAGGGTACGACGTATTTCAGATCTTAATAAAATCCAAAGTATAACAGCTAGATAAATGAAACTTAGCGTATTTGATTAGTATAGTAACTGCATCTTATCCTGAAAATTTGAGCTCTCTAGTATTATCCAGGCCGAAGCTATGAGGGTTCGATAATACATAACCAGACCCCCCCTTTATGAGGGGTTGGAGGGTGAAAGTTACAGATTTCTTAATTTTTTTGTTGTTTGTTTGCTAATCCAAGCCTGCATACCAAATTTCAGCTTTCTAGGACTTCAAGAAGTACCCTAGAGGTTTTGATGATCATGAGTCAGTCAGTGAGTGAGTGAGTGAGTGACGGAATCGACGTATTTTAGGTATTAATAAAATCCAAAGTATAAAAGCTAAATAAATGAAACTTAGCGTATTTCATTAGTCTGGTAACTGCATCTTATCCTGAAAATTTGAGCTCTCTAGTATTATCCAGGCCGAAGCTATAAGGGTTCGAAAATACGACGAAACACTTCCAGAAAAGATACGTAGTGCCCTTCCTGCCTTCGGCTCGTCTTGGCGGGGGCACTGCCGTGCCCCCAGACAATATACAAAAAAATATACTATAAAGGTAGTACTACAATGTAGTATTTATCTGTATATATATTAGAGATAAATTTAATAAACTAGAATTCTATACATTATAAATTAACGGGATTACTTCATAGTATTCCGATGCCCACACATCTATTTTATTCGAATAATAAAACCGGAACTCATTTGAAACAGGGCTGAGTGAACCCTAGGATCTGTCTGGAAAAGTAATAACCGAGGGAAAAAAAGACACTGATCGCCCCAAGAACTCGGCTCCTCCTGTCCGCATTCCAGAGGGTAAATCCTTGGCTACTGGAACCCAGTATGTAAATTATACAACTATTAAATAACAATATCGATTTACATGTATTTTTGTCGAGTTAAGAGTTAAAATAATGATGAAAATAAGACAATAGTGAACTAACTTACATGCTACTCGAATTTCCGAAAAAACCTGTGTTAGAAAAGAAAGCTAGTGCATCGTGGTAATAATAATGATATAACGTGACAATACTCATATTCTTATTGTTTATAAAAATGACATAACCATGGTCATTCGCGGATAGTGAAACAATAAAAGACAAACAAGAGACATGCTGAAAGACGATGATGTTTTTGTTTATCTGGACTGCATACGAGATGTGTGATACCGTTTTGTTGGTTGCCTAGGTGAATAACGGTATGGATAAAAAAACGTGTATTTTGAGTGATACGACGTTCGAAGGCGGATCTCAATGAATCGATAGGAAAATGAGGTATAGAAACTAGAGTTTATATAATTTCATGTGATAATTCATATAATTCCAATCTTCGTGATAAATGGAATAAGATTTTCAAATTTAAGATAGAATTTGAAAATAATGTTGTTTTTAAGTTTCTCATCCATAGATCTCCGGAAGTGATACTTCAAGTGGAAGGATGCCTAACTGTAACGAAACGTCGGTAGCCATTTTTGGAATTCGGGAGATGCTGATGAAAGCATATATGGTTTCCAAATGCCGAGGATCGAGTATCAAGATATCTTTCAAGTAGTCAATAGTTTTTTTTCAAAGAGAAATTACGTAAGTGATTTTTATTTTGCTAACACAAAGACAAGTTCGTGATACACAACATGAGGTACACCGTAGACATCTGAGTACAAGTCAAAGATTCAAGTTGAGCATTAAACGACAAAGAACTTTACTAGCGTACTATATGTATGCAAAGAATTCTCAGTTGCAGGAATATTGATAAGAGAATTCACAGACTCTAGAATCGAGATGAACTTTTACGTGATTACAACAAGTTAATCGAACATTCTAATTCACAAGTGTTAGATAAACTCAAGTTGTGAATTGATGTGTAATTTAAGAGCCAGTTGAAATACATGCTTTTTGTTGTTTTCTACAGTAAACCTTTCTTTGGTGTTCTTTCCTATATTTATTTTTCGTATAAGATAAATAAGAACAGTGCTCATATTCCTAACTAGTCTTGTCTACTACGCCCTGCTATAAGAACCAAATTCAATATACAACGTACAAATACCTTATTTAATATTTTTTAACCATTTTTAAAAATTTCTTGATGAATTATACGATGAAGTATTTCGAACTCTAATAGATACAAATCAGAATATTGATAATATGACTGCCAATATTGATAAATTAACCGCATTATTTAAGAGGCATTTGTATGATACTGTAATATTGTCCTTGAGTCAACATTGGATAAAAAACCGTAATTTTCTTTATTTTGAATTCATTTTGTTCTTTAGTTGCTCATAAGACGTTTCTCCCATCCCCAGTTTTACATATCGCAAATTCCCAAAAACTTTATTTAGTTATTTTAACATTTTCAACAGGATATATTTAAAATTTATCCTTTTTTATCGTAAGTTAATATAAGCTAGAACAAATAAAATTTTTGTACCTTTATGCGATTGTTACAATTTTGCTGAGGAAGAATCTTTTTAAAAAGGAATCAAATCACCTACTATTCTTTTAAATATATAAGTTGCTACATACCATAGAGGATCAAGATGGACCAGGAGACGATCGATGTAAAGCTTCTTATGCTTCATGACGAGAGATTAAGTTTAGGTCGAATGGCCTGTATCCCCGAGAAAGAACCATGTACCCAATCTACAGAAGTGCGGGGTTAGAATCTATCCCTGGCCTCCGCATGGGATTGCATCCAGTTCATTCAGTCCACATTTCAATGTTTTTCTCACTTGGTTACTGGGCTTTGGTTTTTAGCGACCCATTTGGGAGCTATTGTGATTGCGATCAAAATTGGTAGCTATTGCGTTTGTCCTGTCAGTCCGTCCGTCCGTGTCAGTGCACTCCTAACAACTCCCGAACGGAAGGTCCGATCGACAAACGGATTTGATCATCGGGATCAGAGATCCAAAGACTGTAGGAATGGGTTATTTTCAGGGGCCAAGGCACTCATCCATGTTTGAGATATTTGGCATTGTTGTCACTGTACACCTCTAAAAACTCCACGAACCAAAGGTCGGATCGACAAACGGACTTCACCATCGTGCTCAGAGGCCAAAAGAACGTAGGAATAGGGTATTTCGGAGGCCAATGCCCCCCCCCTTTATGTTCGATATATTTGGCATTGTTTTTATTGGATTTCCTCTATTAGCTTAGATGTTAGAATTGCAACCGTCTGATTTCAGTTGTCAGCTTCAGTTGTCAGCTATAGATGCTTAGGGTCTCGGAGTTGTATACTGAGGGTTGTCGGTTCAAATCCGTATATCATTTTTTTTTTCCATCTTAATCTTTATTTTTCAATGTCCGCGTGATTTTTTTTTCTTTCTTATTCCCTATCGTTTTTCTTATCTTTTTCTTATTTTTTTTTTATTTTTCCTTACGCTAATGTACCGGTATTTCCTTTTTTCCTTCCTTTCATCGACTTTGGCCAACTATGGACCACGGGCTAGCCCAACCTGACAACGTCAGGGTGAGGCTAGGAAATTCCAGAGGGGGGGGGGGGGCACGAGATTGACATCCCTTAGAGAAAAAATCCCTGAGATAGTAAGTCCCAGGAGAGAAACGGACGAAACACAGACGAAGAAAGATGAAACATCCATGCTCTCGACCGGGATTTGAACCCAGGTACCGGCACACAGGCCACACGGCAGACCGACGCCTGAGACCGCACGACCACGCCCGCACGGCATTTCCTTTTTTATTATTATTTTTAATTTTTTTTATTATTATAGGTCGTCTTTAAGTTTATGCTTTAGCATAAAATTATATTCACTTGTTTTTACTTATAAATAGGACCGCGCGGTTGGCGTTGATACTAAGACATTGGCCTTTCATCTCTGAGTACCTTGATTCGGTTCTAATATGGGTTTCGTGATGGTGGACGATCCGCGCAGGGCGATTTTCTGTGGGTTCTCCCGTTTTCCAGCGATTCTCCCACCTTACTTTCATAGTCTTTCTATCCATCTTTCCATGGATTTGGCAAAATAGATCTTTCAGGTCGAAGTGCTAGGCTGTCCTGCTACACACCTGCACCCCAAGTAGTAATAAAATAATACTTATAAATAAAAATTATTATTTAAATTTAATAATTTTATTACTTAAAGATATATAAAACAAGGGCCCAGTAGTGAAGTGGTAAAACAATTGATTGTAAATTGAACACATTAATAGAGCCATACACCTGAATACATCAGAAAAACTTTATACATGCAATGGTAAAATTCCCACGACCGTTTCGCCGCCGAGAGACAGCCTTTTCAGGTGAAGATAACATGAACAAAAGCCAATTTATATATAATACTAGTCGGCTACCCGTCGCTTTGCTCCGGAAGTCTTGCGTATGTAACGTAAAACAACTTTTTATTTATTTAAAAAAAACACACACACACAAATTACATCAAGTAAACTAAAACTAAAATTTTTAATTTTTTTTAAATTTAATTTTTGATGTCTATATTCTCTGAATCCACGACTGCTTTTAGAACCACCGTGTGAACCAGCGCGTGATATCTATGATACACTTTTATTTTTTATGAGATTAGAATGTAGTCCTCATAGTCTAATGGCTAAGTCGTTTAACTTCGGAGCAGGAGGTTGTAATTTGGGAAAATAGAAATAATTTCTACAAATTTTCTCTACGGGAATCGAACATACAATTTGTAGAAATTATTTCTATTTTCCCAAATTACAACAATTGGACCAGACAGACAGAGAAATAAATTTTTTTAGTAATATAGACATACTTTTCAGTGGTTTTTGAGTTCCAAATAGTGATTTTTCAGTATTCTACCTAATAGAAATAGTGCTTCTTTCTGTCTTGACTCTCTTTTTTTTATTCCTATTGACACTTTTCAGTGGTTTTTTTTTTAGTTATAAATAGTGATTTTTCAGTATTTTACCTATTGGAAATAGTGATTCTTTCTTTCTTGAAACTCTTTTTTTAATTACAGTTGACACTTTTCAGTGGTTTTTGAGTTATAAATAGTGATGGTTTTTAAGTGACAAATAGTTATTTTTCAGTATTCTATCTAATAGAAATAGTACTTCTTTCTTTCTTGACTCTTTTTTTTTATTCAAACATCGTGTATACGTACTTCTTTTTCATTTTCACATAGAGTAAGTAAGAATATTATATTTAAAATATTCCAACATTTCGGCAATTAGAGTTCTATAGTTCTAATTGTGATTTTCGAATTAAAAATAAACAGACGGATCGGAAATAAATAAAAAATCTTGAGATTCAAAAAAAAGATTGAATACATTCCTTATTGATGGGGGAAAGGGGAAGGACACATAAGTCAAAAAACAATATAAAGTGAGTAGTCACCTTGGCGAAATGGATAAGACGTCTGACTTCGGATTAGAAGGTGATAGGTTCGATTCCTGTCGTGGATGTTTCATTGTAAAAAATATTTCTATTTTCCATTCGCTCAGGAAATTGCGCCGGACAGACAGACAGAAAAATAAAAGATTTTAGTAATATACACTCATTACCAAAAAAAACGATGCACCTAGAAGGAGTTGTCCGATTGTAATGAAATTTCGTATGCAAAGACATTGTGACCGCCCATGCAAATGATTAAACTTTGGTATCCAATGAATGAATAGCGAGAGCTACAGCGCATCGGAACTGTGTACTCAGCAGGTGTATATAAGAAACAATTCTCAATCTGATGGTTAAAGTTTCTATTCCATTGCGAGTTAGGATACCTTTCAACGACTGAAAAAATGCCTCGCCGTAGGATTCGAGCTCATTACGAGCAAATGTCAGAGTTTAAAAGAGGTCGTATCATTGGATTGAAAGAGGCAGGTTGGGCAAATCGGAGAATCGCTCGTCATATGGGTCGAAGTGATGCGGCGATTACAAGATGCTGGCAGGAATGGGTGGACAATGGCAGATTTCAGCATCATGAAGGTAGCGGTCGACCTAGGGCACAGCAGAGCAGGAGGATAGAGTGATTGTCAGATCAGCTGTCACAGCGCCTGAATCATCGTTATCAACCATCAGACGTGTGACCCGCACAAGAGTGTCCACCATGACCATTCACAGACGGCTGAGAGCGACATCTACGATCGTACGGACCGCTACGCCACCTGCCACTCACGTCTGCACACCGTCGGGCCAGATTACAGTGGCGCTTGGCTCGATCCGGTTGGAATGATGCTGACTGGGGACGTATAGTGTTTAGCGACGAATCACGCTTCCAACTGTGTCCTGACGATCGTCGCAGACCTGTCTGGAGACGCCCAAGGCAGCGTGCCGATCCTGCTTTCACTATTGCACGCCACACAGGCCCTCAACCAGGAGTTATGGTATGGGGTGCCATTTCCGTTGATAGCCGGACCCCTTTGGTCGTCATTAGCGGCACACTTACAGCACAGCGGTACGTCGACGACATTCTGAGACCTGTTTTGCTACCCTTCCTTTTGCAGTACCCTGGCCTTATTTTTCAGCAAGATAATGCCAGACAACATACGGCACGTGTTGCTATGACCTGTCTTGCAGCTTGTGAAACACTTCCTTGGCCAGTCAGATCCCCAGATCTCGCTCCAATCGAGCATGTCTGGGATATGATGGGAAGGCGACTGCATCCACCAGTGAATGTGGATGACCTAGCCCGACAATTGGAGCAAATTTGGCAAGAAATACCGCAGGAGGCCATCAGGGAGCTTTATCACTCTATGCCACGTCGTGTGGCAGCTTGCATTCAGGGTAGTGGTAGGTCAACATCTTATTGAGCTCGTTACTTTATAACTCTGTAACTCTGAAATAAATCATTCAATTTGTCTGAAATTTTAATCATTTTCTATTCTGTACAAAATCTTCCTCTCCACCAATTTTTATCTCTATCGGACAACTCCTTCTAGGTACGTCGTTTTTTTAGTTAATGAGTGTATATTAAACGAAAATTTCAGCAGTGGTTTGCGCATGTCTTTTGGCAAAACGTCATCAGAATTGGTTGGTTGGTTGGTGTTTTATGGCGCAAAAGCAGCTGCGGCTACGCTGCGCCACGTCATCAGAATCTGCTCGGCAAGGCTGATTGATAGAAGTGAAGTAACTGCAACTGCCAGTGGTAGGAACAAAAGACTATCAGCATCACGATAATAGACACATCTCATTGGCGGATCAGGAACTGAAAAGAAAAACTAATACAAAGCAAAATAAAACGATGTGTTAACAGTGATATAAAACAAGAGAAAAAATCTTTTTGTTTTCTTTTTCTCCTGTCCCTCTCTAACTTCGTACATTAGTGATTGGTGAAACAACCACAGCAATATTTTGAATATAAGGTTAAAAGGATAAAAACAAAGCAAAAGAATATGCTGATAGTTTTTTGTTCCTACCACTGGAGGACGCAGTTACTTCATTTCTACCAATCAGCCTTGCCGAGCAGATTCTGATGACGTTTTGCTGGAAGACATGCGCAAACCACTTCTGCAATTTTCGTTTAATATTATGTATAAATTGGCTTTTGTTCATTTTATCTTCACTTGAAAAGGCTGTTTCTCGGCGGCGAAACAGTCGTGTGTATTTTACCATTGCATGTATAAAATTTTTTTTCTTCATATATTCAGGTGTAGGGCTCTATTAATGTCTTCAATAATACGCAGTACACGTAAATTGCTACTTCAATTGATTATAAGTTGAAGGATTATTATTAATATATAATTTAAAATATCACGCATGCGAAAACTATTTAAAGTAAGTGAATATAATTTTTTGCTAAAGCATCAATTTAAGGGCGACCCATAATAATAAAAAAAATAAAATAATAATAAGAAAATGAAAAATAAAACGCAAGGAAAAAAAAAGGTAGGAAACAAATAACAAGTGAATATAATTTTTTGCTAAAGCATCAATTTAAAGGCGACCCATAATAATTAAAAAAAATAAAATAATAATAAGAAAAGGAAAAATAAAACGCAAGGAAAAAAAAAAGGTAGGAAACAAATAACAAGTGAAAATAATTTTATGCTAAAGCATAAATTTAAAGGCGATCTATAATAATAAAAAAATTAAAACAAATAATAAAAAAGAAAGTACATTAGCGTAAGAAAAAAAAAATAGGAAAATAAGAAGGAAAAAAAAACGCGGACATGATTAAGAGAGAAAAAAAAAATAAGAGGTATGCGGATGTTAACCTACAACTTTCTTTATACAAGTCGGAGACCTTAAGCATCAAGGAGACCTCTGTTGTTTCTCGCTCAAATTGAAATCTAATAGGTCTACAGTACCTTATCGAAGACGTTCTTTCATTTTGCCAAAAGACAATTTGCTGTTGCTCTTCCGATATCAGTCGTATAGGTACCAAAGATGAAATAACAATATTTGAATCAGTAGCATTAGGGTCATTACTAAACTTTTGCTTATATTGTGACTGTGCAGATCCATCGAAACCCCACTTGCAAATCAAAAGTAAATTTTTTATGTCTTCTGATCTTTGAAGTTCCAAAACAATCTTTTTGAGCTTCGAAAAGGCGAGAAGCAGTGTGGTCAAGTAAGGCCTGCAATTTTATTGCAGCGACAGTATCTGTCACTGTAGTACTTTCTTTTTGTGGGTAACAATTCTTTTTAGCCAATTGTCGTAGGATGGGAATCTGAGTTTATCGTTTTCTCTAATTATATTATATTGACGCCTGATAAGTTTAGCTTCAATACACATAGCAAGGGTTTCTGTTCCTGTAAGTTGCCTCCTTTCTGTGATGCTGTACCTTTTTGTAAGCAGTCCGATATTTACCGGCTCTTACCGGTGATGTCGCAGTAACGTCTTTCACTACCTCGGACGCCTCTATTTGACATGCAGAACGTAAACTCATCTGAGCTGTAAACGATTTTGTTCTATAAGAAGATCCATCAAAGCTTCTCTGAGGGCGACCAACTCTCTGACTTGAAATAATAGCATAGTTCGGAAAATTTTTTGAAGTTTCTAATCAATTTTTGTTTTCAACTAGGAACCTTTCTTCTTTTCTGTTAGCCTCTTGCCATCTATTCTTAAAATTAGATACAAAAAATGAAATTTTCTTGTGAACATCAGGAATTTATTCTTTCGGACACTTTGTACGTGTTTTGGCAAATCTCTTGGTATTTAGTATTTGCTCTTCTAATTTAAGATGGCTTAATTGTCTCATTTTATCAAATAAGGCTCTTCTACTTAGAAGTATATCAGTAAAACCAGATCCTAAAAGAAAAAAAAACTATTTTTTTTTAATAGTTAATTTAAGTAATTCAGAGGTCATAAATCAAAAAACCGCAAATATGCGCAGCTTTTTCTTTCTGTTTCGGCAAGAACAATTCATAGTCTAGCGTTAAACTGAAAATTACCACATGATATGCTATGATGTCAACTAAAACCCTTGAAATAAAAATTGTTACACCGAAAAGTAATGTTTTTCAACAATGCATGTTTAAGAAGGGTTTAAAAAATAATAATAAGTACAATATCTCAACTTCAATTAAAAAAATATCAACTTACCTGTTGGTAATGATGTCCTGTTAAAAGCACTTTAATAGCTGTAAGCACCAATGAACATTTAAACAGAATCCGTGGTGGGTTTTTCACTCAAATCGCAATCTTCACAACTGGTCGCGAGGACGGTAAAGTTTCGACTAACTTGGTGGGGATTATTTCACACAAATATGACTCACGCTACAGTAATGTAAGCGGGATACATCTAACTCTCGATTCCAGATATTATTCACCTCCTGTTGTTAATTTGAATTCTTGGGGTTTCTGCCAACAATTCGGGCTTTTCGCCCCACTGTGGGCCGGATAGATACTAACCTTGCACTTCTGTAGATTCGGTACCAGGTTCTTTATCGAGAATACAGGCGGGAGAGTGTTGGACTGATCCGACCTCAACTGAATCCCTCGTCATGAAGCAAAAGGAGCTTTATATCGAACGCCCCCTGGTCCATCTTGATCCTGTATTGGATACAGCAATTTATATATTTAAAAGAATAGTAGGTGGTGTGATTTCCTGAAAATACCCTTTTCCTACGGTGTTTGGGCCTCTGAACACGATGATGAAGTCCGTTTGTCGATCCGACCTTGTGTTCGGCAGTTGTTAGGCGTGGACAGACACGTACGGACGGACATGACAACGCAATAGCTACCGATTTTAGTCGCTATCACAATAACTTCCAGATGGGTCGCTAACAAAAAAATGAGCGATTCTAAAACACAAACTATGTCAAAACGCATTTCATTTCTCTATTTTACTCTTTTATTTTAAATATGGCCATGCTGGCGTGGTCGTGCGGTCTAGGCGGCGGCCAGCCGTGGCGTCCAGTGCGCCAGTTCCTGGGTTCGAATCCCGGCAGGGGCATGGCTGTTTCAATTTCCTTTCCTGTGTTGTCCAGCCTCTTCTTCACTTTCTCTCTGGTCTGACGTCATTCCTTAATGACGTCCTGGGGGAAGGCAACGGGAAACCACCCCAGTATCTGTTCCCTAGTATATCTACGGCTTCTCCTAGGGGTTCGCCCTTCGGGGGGCACTAGGTCCCGTAGACCGCGTAACTTCGTATATACACGAAGATCGCACATGATGATGATGATGATGATGATCATTTTAAATATGAAGTTGTAGTCGAATAAATTCCTTATGCATTTCACTTTTTTCAGTTTTAGATGATGATACATCTATTGAACATGTTTTCTTCCAAATCAGATGAAAGCGGCAGTTAATAGACTTTTTCTTCATAATTCGAAAAGTATGTCGATTCCACTGATATCATGATTTACATTAATTAATAATTCTTAAAAATACAGCTTAAAACCGTTCTCACATAATATTGGAAAGATACATTGTAATTTGCAGAATTCTCTTTCGTTTCCACTCTGATTTTCGAAAAGGCATTGGAAAAGTAAAATCAAAACACTTCAAAAATTTGATTGAATAGTTCCGGCTGTTAATGATACGTATTCATATATTTTTTATTTAATGAATAACTTACCAACCATCCACCTCCATTCGTCTCCAGATCACAGTAAACTCTGATTGGATTGGGATTATTTCTTCCTTTGGGGTAAATCATATAAACACCACTCTGTTGACGCCCTAATCAATTAAACAAATAATTATAAGAAAATAATACATGCAATATAAACGAATACACTTATTAAGTAATATATAGATAAAAATAAGCCAGAAATAGCTGAATTCAGGACAGTTAATCGAATTTATTTAGTTGAAGTTTGGATAATTTATGGAAATACTGAAATTCAAAAACAGCTACAATCTTGATATTTGTCTTTAATTATTATTTGTTACACAATTGTTGCAGCTACAAATCTACACATCATATTCAAGAGATATATTAATTATAATTTATATGTAACTATGGAGTAAACAAAGCTAAAGACAGTCTGCTCTATTATTATGAAAAAAGGCTAATTATGTGTTCTTAACTGTAAGCACGCATTCACATACCGTTTCTAATATTTATATGTTAATAAAAGTTTTGTACTTTTACTCGATTGTTTCAATTTTGCTGAGGGAGAATCTTTTTAAAAAGGAATCTCACCACCTACTATTCTTTTAAATATATAGGTTGTTATAAAGTACATACATGCAAATACATTGTTCCAATATCATTGTTTGGTCATTTAAAAACAAATTATGACTTTTTTCAAAATTATAGAAAATTATTGAAAATTTATAACATGTTATAACACGTAAAAATATTATGCATTTATATATATATGCTGTCGATAGTGTATTCTACCAGAAGGGCCACCCAAGGCAGACAGGTCTCAGCTCTGAGGGAAAACTACCACTACCATCATCAAGATTAGAAAAATGAAAATTAATCCGATACGAATCAGTCGAGGTCCGGGTCAACAATGGCTGCGGCAGATGCTAGGCTCCCTGGGCATCTGCCGACAAATGGGCGACAGGAGACAGCAGACGCAGCTGCTGACCAAATCAATCTGCCTAAATCTGTAGGGAAAAATTGGACGAAAAAATCGATCAAAATCGAGAAATTATCAAATGCTATTTTTAAGTCTAACCCCTCTGAGGCGCTATCGAAAAAGAATGATAAGATTGTGAAAAATAATATGAGGCAGTCGTCAACTACTCTTATGACAAACAACAATGAATCAGGTGAAATGCAAATTCGACATGATATTTTTCAGGGTGACTCACTGTCTCCATTGCTGTTCAATATTGCCCTAATTAGATTTTGAATAAAACAGGACTTGCATACCAAATCTCTATATTAGTGGGAAGGTCAATCATCTGCTTTATATGGATGACCTCAAGCTCTACGCAAAATGTCCGACTGAGTTTAAATCTATGCTGAATGGTGTAAGAATTTTTAGCACAGACATAAAAATGAATTTCGGACTTGATAAATGTGCTATGTTAACATTCCAATGTGGAAAAGTACTAAAGCAGAAGGAATTGGGCTTGTAAACGGAGATATAATAAGATCACTGAACAAAGAAGACCCATACAAATACCTGGGTATTCTAGAAATGGACAACATACTGCAAGACTGGATCAAAAACCTACCCAAAACAGAATACTTGAAAAGGGTATGAAAGATTCTAAAAGAGAAGCTTAACGCTGGTAACACAATCTGTGCAATAAACACATGGCCCTTAATAAGATACCCAGCAGGCATAATTGATTGGACAACTGCTGAACTAGTGACGCTTGACAGGAAAACGCGAAAACTTTAGACCATACATCACTCACCGCACCCAAAAAGGTCGTGGACTATTGGAGATCATGGACTATTACAAGTGCAACAAACTGTAGAAGAGGAGAAATGCAGTCTTCATGAATATATCAATAACAGCACTGAGAAATTGTTAAAAGCAGATAAAGCAGAAAACTTTCTGCGAGCAACCAAACGCAAACCGAATACAAAAGAGATGCCTTCAAGGCCCGACTAGAGAACTGGAAGAATAAGCCCCTACACGGGGCCTATTTCAAAGGAATTGACAACAAACATAATAAGGATCTCACCTAGAAATAGCTAGAATGGCACACTACGCAAAGATACTAGGGTCTGCTCTTTGCTGCACAGGAGCAGGCTCTTCAAACAAATGTCATCAAGGCCAAAATACAGGGCACTAGTGAAAATAGCCTATGTAGACTGTGTAACAACCGTGAAGAAACAGTAAACCATCTAAAGAATCTTATTAACTAGATCCCTCCGAGAGTGCTCTTGAGAATATTAGCGTCAAGGAAATAATAATAACTGAATCTACGCAAAAAGAGTTAAACTGTTTTAGAAAAAGGAACACATCAATTTTATCTCTAGCTTCTCTTACAACGAAAATCTACAACAATTGCCAACAGAGACATCTCGTGTCTCGTTGCCTCGTATCTTAACAATTCAAAGCTAACAATAACAATTTTTTACACAAACAATAGCAACGTTTGCAACACTCCCCCCCTGAAAGTGTATACTTTCAGTAAAAACAATTTGTCAGTCAAAACCCACAGTTTTTAAGTTTGTAAAGTCACTAGTAAAGTTAAAGTCACAAATTCTGTCCTTCAAGTTCTAAAGGATATTTTACAACCTTACCGTCAGGTAGCAGGACACGGCACGAACGGACGCAACGCTCTAGTGACTGCACAGGTGATTAACAGAAAATACGTTTTCTTCTGTCCTCCCTCACCTTCACGCACAAAAAATTGGTCCCGCATAGTCCACGCCAAGATTAAGGACTGGAATCGGATAAACAATAAGTACGACGCCGTCCTTTTTACGGAGGGATCCAAGTTTAACAACCAGGTCGGCTTTGCTATCATTATTAAAGACTCGTTCGGCAATAATATAGATATCATCAAAGAGAAATTGCCTACTAGTTGTAGCGTTTTCCAGGCCGAACTTTGCGCTCTTCGGAATGCGGTGTCCTGGGCTGCCAATTTCTGGAGACGGCAATCACTTAATATAGCATTTGTTTCTGATTCCTACTCCTCCTTACAATCAATCTCACGATGTTCCTATCTGCATAAGGATGCCCGGGATACCTACGTTGACATTATGGAACTCTCAAATCATGGTGCGCATTGCGATCTTTGCTGGGTTAAGGCACACGCCGGTAACCCAGGTAATGAGGAGGCCGATAGGGAGGCCAAAAGGGCAACTACTTTGGATTCGGTTACTGTTTTTCGGCCCATGCCTCGCAGTTACTCTTATTCTATTATGCTCAACAATTGTATAACTATGTGGCAGAGTGAATGGGAAGCATCTTTCAAGGGACGCACTCTTTACTCTTATGTTCAGAAAGTTTGTCAGGGTTTTTTATATAATAATTTTTATTTAAATCAGTTTTTAACCGGTCATGGGGATTTCAAATCTTATCTTTTTAAATTTCACCTAAGTGACAACGCTGCATGTAGGTTTTGCGAGATGCAGGAGGATGAGAGCGACGACCACGTTCTTTGGCGATGCTTGCATCCTCAAAGATTGCATCTCAGGAATAACTTTGAAAAATTATTAATTACTAATGGGATTCCTGCTCCTTGCAGGGATCATAATATATTAAAATTTAAGAAAGAATTTAGTAAATATGCCGAAAAGTTACTTACAATGTAGTGTTGTTTTTACCCTTTTGTATTTTTCTCTTTTAATGTTTGTAAAAGATATATGTTTTTGTGTTCCTGTCGTTTTAGGTGATGGTATTTATTTATGTTTTATTTTTATTTTTTTTCCCTTTGTATTTGACCAACTCTGTCTTCTCGGGTGTAAGGAGCAATGCAGCGGGTGGTTTGC
>JAFIDM010000002.1:30706314-30760131 GCA_023159025.1 Thereuonema tuberculata
TAATTTTAAAAAAAAAAAAAAAAAAAAAGGATTAATTTTGTATCTTTATGTACTTTACTTTACATTTATTATGTACTCATAAGTTATGCATTTATAAGATATCATAAAAGTTTATATATAACTTTTATTTTCAAATTTTGAAATATTGCTTAATATTATTCTTATTTTATTTGTAAAATTAATGGAATATTATGTTTACTCTAAATGTATATAGGACCATTTTTGTTTCTGATATCATTTTAACTCACAGCACCTACAACACAGGTCAATTAACCTAGTAGGACTGTAATGTAATATTTTGATGAATAAATAAAAAAAAAAAAAAAAAAAACACTTCCACTGCGGGTGGGACAACTCGTCCTCCTCGATGATGGACGAACAGTACGTCATCTGTGGAAGACATGTGTCATAAAAGAAGTGCTTCAAGGACGAGACGGATGCGTCCGTTCGTGCCGTGTCCTGCTACCTGACGGTAAGGTTGTAAAACGTCCTATTCAATTGTTATATCCTTTAGATCTTGAAGGACAGAATTTGTGACTTTAACTTTACTAGTGACTTTTACAGACTTATAAACTGTGGGTTTTGACTGACAAATTGTTTTTACTGAAAGTATACACTTTCAGGGGGGGAGTGTTGCAAACGTTGCTATTGTTTGTGCAAAATTATTATTGTTAGCTTTGAATTGTTAAGATACGAGGCAACGAGACACGAGATGTCTCTGGTTGCAATTGTTGTAGATTTTCGTTGTAAGATAAGCTAGAGATAAAATTGATGTGTTCCTTTTTCTTAAACAGTTTTAACTTTTTGCCTAGAATTCAATTATTGTTATTTCCTTGACGCTAATATTCTCAAGAGCACTCTCCGAGGGATCTAGTTAATAAGATTCTTTAACAACTACAGAGGAATCTCCCTACTCCCGGTTGCTTACAAAATCCTCTCCAGAGCACTTTTAAACAGGATAGAACCCCAAGCGAATACACTAATAGGCGAATACCAGGCCGGATTCAGAAAAGGGCGATCATGTGCTGAGCAGGTCTGGAGCTTAAAAACGATATTACAAGTAAGGAAATGCAGAAATACAGTAATTACAGTAATCTTACGAGAAAACCCAATATATGGAAAGATGGCCAGAAAATAAATCCCCTTTAATCACAAACACGGTAAAATCGCACAAGTTCGCCATTTTAAATACATTGGTGAAACTATACAATCCTCAGGGCTAAACCGAATCGCCAATGAACAAAGAGTCATCAAACTCCAGAAGGCCTACAAGCTAACGTGGGCTCACTACCCACGTAACAAGAAATGCATTTCGACAGACGCAAAATTAAGGCAATATAAAACAGTGATTCTTCCAGCAGCAAACTACGCAGCCAAAATGGTAATCGACGGCCATTCGAAAATTAGGGAAATAGAAAAGCGGGAACGAAAAATTCTGAGGAAGATTTACGGGGCAATCAATAAAAACGGCATTTGAATGAAGAGACCTCAGAGCGAACTCTTATCAAAAGACCAACACAATAACAGAAGAAATCAGGAAACGCCGAGCAAGGTTTTACACACGTATCTACAGGATGGAAAACTCCAGAGTGGCAAAGAAACTACTCGACATCATAACAGAGAGTAAATGTGGCACAGAATGGCTGAAAGAGGTCTAAAGAGACCTACAACAGATCAACATAGAGAATCTCGATGACCGCAATAAAATCATGAAGGTAAAGTTTGAGCAGAGAATATCGCGACATCCTGCGAAAAGATGGACAGAGGAGCGGAGGAAAGAGCATTCCGAGAAGATGAAGAGATTTTGGGAAAAAAAGAGGAAAAACGTGCAAAGAATAAGTCATGAATTCAAGTTCAACCCAAAGGGAACAATAGCTATAATAATAATAATATACATTTATCTAAACTCAGAGAATTTAGGCTGTTATCGATACGATATGATGATGATCTAAACTCAGAGCCACATCTTTGAGTTTGACAAAGCAAAGATTTCAATCATTCATTTGCAATTCAGAAATTTAGAAAGTATGGAATGTAAGAATAAAATTAACTTATATTAATAAACATACAAAGCCGGATTGTAATGTGAAATTTGAAAAAGGCCAATACAAAATTCAGATTACTGTTTCTGTTAAGATACGGCCAAATTTGTCTTCACGTCATCAGTGGCCCATGTCTCAATAGTAGAAATTAAAATTTAGATAATTTAGAAAAACTAAATATTGCGTTTTTGTTTTTCTAAATTATCTAAATTTTAATTTCTACTATTGACACTTGTGCCGCTGATCTTTTTTTTTCAGACCTTGTTCTTTTTATCTTATTTATCTATTTATCTATTTATGCAGGGATGAAACACACCATCTCATATTGGATTGGGTGTATAGCAAGTCTCACGGCAGCATTTCACAGAAGATAGAATAATTATTCAGCGTTTCCTACGAGTTGGCCAACCCATTCGCCTGATCTCACTCCCTGTGACTTTTAGTTATGGGGATATTTGAAAAGCATGGTGTACCAAGGTAGCGTCGATAACATTAAAGGACCGAATAATAAAGGACTCGAGATTGTGTTCTGCTGTACGAAATGCTATTCATAGAATGCAGTTAATTGCAAGGAAAACATATTGAATCACATCTGTAAATGATGCCAAATAAAAATTAATATTGATTGTTATCTTTCTTTATTTATTAAGCTCCATTTTCTCTATATATGTAGCTTCTAGGGCCATTTGTTCCCCTGATGGGAAATTTAGAACTAATTTATTTTTTCTTTAGAAATCAAAACCCCATTGTGTAAATAGCGTTCACAACGAATTTGTTGGATTTTTGGCCCTGATGGTTTTTGGTAATTGCTTTCTAATAATCTACTTTTTAATTATGGTCACCCGATATTTTGTAGGCAAGAAAAAAATGTATTCAATTGTCAGAACCCGTTGATAGGGACACTTCCCTAAGGGGACTGTACTGAGCTTATCTATATATGTTAATAAAAAAAATAAAATAAACTATTATAATTAGTACTATTATTTTTATTTGAATGTATTATGTATTTTAATATCAGAATTCTGTCTTCTCACTCTTGGATTTATGTTACAGTGATAATAGAATATATCTCAAACTTATCAGTATTTTACGTAAATAGACTAAATAAAACTTAGGAGAAAACTAAGAAAAGAATTTAACAGAAAGTTCATTCGAAATTTTATTTCTTTTGTCGTAGAAGGATGAAATATTCGTACGTTTCACTTGGTAATCTTATCGTGGTATATGGAAACAAAATTCTGAACTTAGAAATCGATATGAACGAATTATTAGATTTATTTGTCAACTTACAAATGCAAACACGATGAAAATATTGATATTTGAATAACATATAAGCAATAGACTCGTACATAGATACATTACCTAGCATAAACTGGATATCGTGGCAGTTAGTTGGTAAAGAATCAGAATTCTTTTCAAACTCATAATCTGTCTGGTCTTCTTCGGGAAACTTAAAATCTGACGCTAAATTAAGAAAAATTAAAACAAGATATTAATAAACTAATAATGTTTTCTTTTTTAGGCTAAAATTATATTTTGTGTTTTGTTATGAAGATTTACTGGGCTCTTAATGAAAACAGAAATACTAAAAATTATTTGATTATTATATTTTGATAAATTTCGAAAATTAGAGACTATTATCTTTTGCTAATATTTGTTTAAAAACATAAAAAATATTCGTAATTGTAAATGAGATGAATAAATATATACAGTAGAATACAAAATTTAGTCAATTAAACAACTACTAAATAAATTATCTAAAATTTAATTGAACCAAACATCAAATGAGATGATTATTTTAGAGAGTGAGTGTAAAGAAACATAGAATGTAAAGAAAAAAAGAACGGAATTAATTATATATTTTTTTTATATAATCGTATTTTATATTTTAAATTTAAGAACAAAATATATGCAAACAATACAAAGGTTTCTAGATGGGAAGCTCCATCCGAGGCTCAATGTAAATGTATATGAACAACTGGGAAGAATGCAACGTATTAAAATATGATAAGAATATGTTTGATTAACACAGATACGCTGATGATGTTTTAATTGTTTGGAATGGTTCAATAAAATAGTTTCAATAATTCTTTGAAAACATAAATTCTGTTGACAATTACATAAAGTTTACGAAAAAAGGAGATGAAATAATTATCATATTTGGATATGCATAGCCTTTGCGAAAGTACGGCTTCTTTGGCCAAGAGCGAAGCGCGACCTCCTGCCATCTAGTGTGAAAATAAAAAAATAATTTAAGAAAATGAATGGACATCATGGAAAGCTCGTGCCATCTAGTGTCAAACTCAGGAAGCGTTTTACTGGTTCTCGACATACAGTTGATTGTCATTTCCTCCCCCCACCACCTTCCAAAACTAATAAAGGTGATTTTTACAATTTTTACATTGACTCCAATACGGAACCTACCCACATCCCTAATTTGAAGTTTGTATCAAGTGGGAAGTATGCTAAGTATTTGTCACAGATACACACATTTCTACAAATTTAACTTTTATGTTATAAATGAATATTTCGAAAGTAAACATGTTCTAAATTTTCAATCCGCACACAATGTGACTGTAAAACAAAAGCTATTTAAATAGAATAACAAGTAACAGAAAACGAAAACTTGTGGTTTGAGAAAACAAATGCTTTAATAGAAAAATTAAGGAGGTATGAATATCCAATGGGGATTGCAAATGATGGCATTAAAGATTTTTTTCAAGATTAAGAATAAAAAATTACGTAATTCATCAGACAGCAGAGAAGAATTTAAGAGATTATTGAAAACCAACAAGGTTTAGAATTAATTAGATTAATAAAGAAATATGCAAAACTAACAATTTATCTTTACAGAGAACACGCACTGATGGTAAAAAATTACTTTTCCAAAGACGTTAAAAACTAAGAAGTTGAATAACTGAAGAACACCTGAAGAAGATGAGAAAAGGATGACTGATTGAAATATTGTAGTTGTCGAATTGATTGAAGAAGGATATTACATAAAGTTTATTTTTTATTATAAGGGGCATTCAAAAAGAAACGAGCCGGAGGCCTAGGAACAGAAACCAGTACCGGTATGTCAGAAGTATTGACCCTGGCTGTTGAGGCACTTGTCCCACTGCGACACAAGGTGGTGAAAGGCTGTCTCATAAAATTCCCGGGGCTACGTTGTGAACCAGTTCTGCACATACTGCATGACGTCGTCGTCCAAGGTGAATCTTTTGCCCCTCAGAGCCTTTTTTAGGAGACCAAAAATGGCGTAATCGCAGGGAGAGAGAGAGGTAAGACTGTATGGAGAGTGATCGAGTACCTCCCACTTGAATTTCTGCAAGAGTGCTGTTATTGTATTGGCCGTATGGGGCCTTGCATTGTCGTGGAGCAGAATGACCCCACGGGTGAGCTTGCCTGGTCGTTTCGATTTGATCGCTTGGCGAAGGGGGATCAAGGTTTGCAAGCTGCGATTACGCCATTTTTGGTCCCCTAAAAAAAGGCTCTGAGAGGTAAACGATTCACCTCGGACGACGACGTCATGCAGTACGTGCGGAACTAGTTCACAATGCAGCCCCGGGAATTTTACGAGACAACCATTCACCGCCTTGTGTCGCAGTGGGACAAGTGCCTCAACAGCCAGGGCCAATACTTCTGACATATCGGTACTGGTTTCTGTTCCTAGGCCTCCGGCTCGTTTCTTTTTGAATGCCCCTTATATATATGATCTTAAATTTATGAAAATCAATATTGATTTTTCTTTTTACAACCTATACAGACTTAAGAAATTTCATTTTTTCTGAACGTATCTTTTATAGTGATCGGAGATGGAATAATGGATGTAAGATTTTAATTGCTTTTTGTAACTTTTGTATTCTTTTTTTTTTTTTTTACATTTTAGCCTTTCCGGCATAGCTTTTCCTAGGCGGGGATCTTTTGCAGGGTATTGTAGAAATAATAGTGCAAAGAATTATTATTTAATAAGTATTTATTGATTTGAGCTTCTAATGTGATTATAAAAATAATTAATAAAAAAACTAAAAGAAGAGAAATATGTGTTGAAGAAAAAGGACGAATTGATTAACTGTAAACCGTTTTTTTTTTAATGAAGTACTAAGTTACGACGGTAGAGGGAATATAAAATGATGACGTCACAATTTGTTTTGGTGACTTGTTGAACATTACTGAGGTATGGCGATCCGAATCCAAGAAGTGATGGCGGCTCACGACTGTTACGAGGAAGGGCAAAATAAGTAAAGATTCTTTTACGATAATGGATGAAATTAACCAGGCTCCAAATGGAAGGTTCATTAGGAAATATTAAAGATAAAGAAACTGTAAGTTACATCTTTATATTTGATTTTGGAGCGGGATTCTACAGATGAAGAAAGATTCGAATACAAAGATAGGATAATATGATTCGAATGAAGCATAAAGTTTTAAAGGGCATCGAATGTTTGAGTAAATTAATTAAGAAGATATTAAAATAGATGCAGTTAAAGAACATTAATTAAAAACAAATATTAGAATCTACATTAAGTGAAAGATGAATTATTTTTGCGTTCAAGATATTTATCCCGTAGGGTTAACAAGTGGCAGGATGCCAAAATAGAGTTTACCTATATATATAAGAAGTGTAAATTGCTGAACTAAATATTCAAGGTCTAATTAATAGTGAACATTAATGACAATTTATAAATAATTAACTGTTGCAAGATATAAGAAGTAATTCTGAATTTTTGTCTACCCAAGTAAAGGATTTATCGAATAGAAGAAATGGGAGATAGACTTTTAAGAACAGATAATCTTGTGTTTAAATTTTAAGAAGATCAGTGATAATTATTCTATTTTAAAGTGTGATACATGAATTCACTTAAATGCATTTTGATAATTATAGTGTAAGGTGAGAAACCATTATAGAATCTATGTGTGTAACAGACCAGAGACTATGAATAGTTAAGAAAGTGAATTTCTCGTTTCAAGTTGACATGAACTATTTTATTCAAAGAATCTTAATTCTTATACTCTGTTAACCATTCACTTAGTAAAGTTATTTTCTGCTATGTTAATAAATATTTATATACTGTATTCCAAGGTTTAACTGACTTATTATTTTTAATTATTATGAAGGAGAAAGTTGTTTTTTTTATACAGTGGTTATGGTTATGCTCTTACACGTTCCACAGCGCAAGATAAGTGTAGTGGTTAATGAGACCAGAAATGAGAGTTGTTGATATAAGAAATATAGACTGATTTAAGATTATTATATCTCAGAGAAAGTAGATTAAAAGTTTTTGACTTTGTGAAATAAACAGTGTAATCAAAATGGCAAGCCAATATAATGGAAGATATATCGATACGATATTTAGTGGACATAATTATGCAACTTGGCGTATTGGGATGAAAAACGCGCTCATGCGTGATGGGCTGTGGAGAGCAGCTAACATGACAAAGACTGATATTGTGAATATTGAAGACAGGTCAGAGAGACGCAAGCTTAAAGATAGAGCTGAGAAAGCCTATGGGATCATCGTTTCGCTTCTAAATGACCGCACCACACTATTAATAAAGGAAGAGAATGATCCGAATGCACTTATTAAAGAATTAGATACGAAATATAATAAAATTGATGGCCTGAAGATTACACGTTTAAAAAGAAAACTGTATATCATGTCAGAGTTCTATGACTGTGAAACCTTAGAAGAGGATATTATGAAATTGAAAGTGTCAATGAAGGAACTTAATCAAATAGGAGGTAATATCCCTGATGATGAACTTTGCTGGATGGTACTATCAGGGTTGCCAGCCGAATTAAATTCAACTGCACAATCGTTATTGCTTACTGAAGGGACTCCTGAGTTCAGATTTGATTTAATCATCGACAAAATATTTCATGAACTTGATAGGAGGAAGCGTGAACATCTATCTAGAAAGAATAACGTGGAAATAGATACTTATCCAACAAGTGTTTCGCAAGCACCTCGACAGAAGGAACATAAACAGAAATGTTACAGATGTAACAAGCCGGGGCATATTGCTCGTAATTGCAGATTCAAAGAGAGGAACCTTTCTAAGGAAAGAAAAAGTAGAAATGTAAATGATGATCCCTATAGAAGACAAGAAAAGAGAAAACCCACAAATAGTAACTATAGTAAATACAGTGGAGTGTCATACATGAAAGATAATAAATGCTTACTAGCAAATAGAGGAAATGACACGTGGCTTTTTGATAGTGGAACTACTGACCACATCTGCTGCAAGAGAGAACTATTTAGTGAATATAATAAACTTTGCACCCCTGTTGATATACATGGTGCCTCTACCAAACCAATACAAGCAATTGGAACGGGTAAAGTCGTACTAATCTGCAAAGTTTCAAGGTATAAAACTAATGAACTAACTTTACACAATGTTTACTATGTACCTGATATGGGTTTAAATTTGATCTCATCGACTCAGTTAGCCCGGAAAGGATTCACACAGTTATGCAAGGTGATAGCTATACTGTTTCAGATTCAAAAGGATCATGGGTCGTAAAAGGGACGCTTTGTGGTAGTTTATTTCATGCAAGTGTAAGGGTTAGAAATACACATCAAAACTCATTTGTAATGACAAAAGCGGATAGAACAACCTTGTGGCATGAACGACTTGGGCATCTATCGTACAAGAAACTAAAACTAATTATGGATAGGAAATTGCTTCGTGGGATAGAAACTGCACCAATTGATTTGAAATCGACATGTGATTCCTGCAAATTGGGAAAACTAACGGATAAAAGTCATTACAAGCTGAACCGTGTTAGAACATCTGAAATTATGTCAATATTCCACACGGATGTGTGTGGGCCGATAAATGTTCCCAACAATTATCATGTTAAGTATATACTCACATTTATCGATGACTTTTCTCGAAGATCGTTTGTATACCTTCTAAGATCGAAAGATGAATTGCGTTTGTAAGATTCGTAGAAAATCAAACGAACAAGACGGTGAAAAGTTTCCTTTCAGATTAAGGTAAAGAGTTCGTCAACAGTGACCTAGATACATTTTTAAAGAATAAAGGTATAAGACACCAGTTATCCTCAATATACTCGCCTCAAAGCAACGGAGTGGCAGAAAGATACAATCGTTCATTGGTAGACTGCGCCAGAACTCTAGTTATTTCATCCAAGTTACCTGTGAGCTATTGGATTTATGCCGTTGAAACGGCTAACTATCTACTCAATCGTCAACCGCATCAAACGATTGGTGAACAAATTCCGTTAAAGATGTGGAATGGGAATAAATATAACCCCAGTGCAAAACACATTCGCAAGTTTGGAAGTGTTGTATATATAAAGACTCCTAGTGTACACAGAGCACACAAATTCCAGGAAAGAGCGTATAAAGGCATTTTGATTGGGTACTCACCTAAGGTGAAAGGGTACAAAGTATGGGTACCGGAAAAACATAGGGTTGAAGAAACCAGCAATGTCTATGTCAATGAAAATTTAGTTGGAGCTGAGCTTTTAAAAATTAGAGAAACGAAACCTGAAGAATATAATGGCCTGCAGCTTGAACAGAAGAGAGAAGAAGAAGATGATGACGAAAGTAATGACGAGTCAGAAAAAGAAGATAAGAAGTGTATAAATATTACGACTGATGATAGTACTAAGGAAGAAGAAGAAGAGGGACATATGAAACTACGTTCCGGTAAAGTGCTAAAACCGAAGCAGGTAACGGTAAATGCTTTCCATGTCCGGGTAAAAGAACCGACTAGCTATGAAGAAGCCATCACATGCGAAGATAATAAACATTGGGAAAAAGCGATAGAAGAGGAATTGCAAAATATAAACTCCCATCGTACTTGGAAGAAAACACGTATACCAAGCTATGCAACTCCACTATCCACGAAGTGGAATTTTAAAGTAAAATATCATCAGGATGGTAGTATAAACAGATATAAAGCAAGACTCGTGGTTAATGGCTTCACACAGAGGAAACATCTTGATTATGAAAAGACTTACGCTCCCACTCCCAGCATGACAAGTATCAGATTATTGTTAGCCATCGCCACTGATCATGGTTGGTACGTGGAACAATGCGACGTGACCGCCGCATATTTGTATGGAAAATTAAACGAGGAGATCTACTTATTAATTCCCCAAGGTGTGTCATGTGATATATCAAAATATGATGGAGTAATACTAGATAAGGCATTGTACGGCTTGAAACAAGCGGGTCGACAGTGGTATCTGGAGCTAAGGAGTAAACTAAGACAGATTGGTTTCCACAACATTGAATCTGACCCTTGTGTATATGTGAAGAATGATGGAATAGCCAAAATAGTAATTGTTGTATACATTGATGACTTTCTCGTGTTGAGCCCGAGCAAAGAAGTCATTGAAATCACTTTGCAAGCACTTGAAACAAAATATAAAATCAAAAGATTAGGTCAAATAAAAGAATTCTTAGGTATGAACATTAAATATGATCAACAAAACAACACAATGGAGATATCGCAAGAGGGATACATAAAGGAATTATTAGAAGGCGTTAAAATGGAAAAATGCAAAGGCATTGGTACTCCATTGGATGTCAATGTGAAAATACCCTCATGGACAAAAAAATTAGCGCACCAAGAAGGAGTCGTCAAAAGGTGTACATCGTCACAGAGTACGATGTTCCACGCCCTCTACCGGCTATACGTAATGCGCAATCACGCTGCATTTCTAATCATTTGCATATCTCCCCGACATGTACCTTCATTGCAAGTTTCGTTATGATCCCGCAATTATTTTTTGGTGCGCTAATTTTTTTGTCCATGAGTGTATTATTTATGTTCAGTATAAGGAAAAGAAAAAAAACATCCTAACAAAGGGAAAAAGTTCCGTCTACTCCCTGAGAAAAAGTTATTGATAGAGTAATAAATACGGTTTATTTATTTATTTATTTATTTATTTGCTAATACATGTGATAACTGGAAGGTCAAGGTTCAAAATGCAATATATTGAAAACGTCTAATATCTTCAAAATTGTTGACAGCTTAGAAAAAATCTTTCAAAGGAAAAAAAAATCATTTCAATTCTTCTAAAGTTATTAAGTTCTAAGTGAAGGGTTTTTTTTTTTTTGCCTACTAAATCTTATGTAATGAAAATAATATTGAACGCTAAAAACATATTCAAAAATAAAGAATACCTCAATTGCCAGAATTTTTCATTAAAAATACAATTATAAATACCTGCAATAGGATTTCAAACTTATTTACGATTAAAATTAAACATATAAAGAATTAATTTAGTTCTATACTCATCTGTCCTATGCTTATTCACTGATAACTGAATGTTTTAATATAATATTTTGCATTCTATTGCAACATTGTGGTTGTAATGAGTTTTGATATATAAAAAATTCTTGATACAGAAATAAATTCCCTAATCCCAACCATCTTCCTTTACTTTTTTAGAATGAAAAGTTCATTATAATAAAGTGATTCTCTTTCCAATGTAGATATATTTTTTTTATATCTAAATAAAGAAATTTCAATGACCAAATAATATTATTTTTATCACTTTTCTAAAATAAAATTTACTCCAATATAGACATCAAAGTGTTTCAAATAAACAAGGATAATATTCATTCCGAAACCTTAAAAGCATTTAATAAAATATTCTTATGATTAACGTTGAGTAACCTTTCAGAATCGAAGCTGGAATCTATCATGACTTCGTCGTCCTACTTCTTACGCGATTTTGTCAATCCATTAGTGGTGTATTTACAAAAGAGTCACAAACCTAAAACTAACTAAACTTCATCTCCACATCTCGAAGTTTAAACAAAATATTAATTCTATCTAAGCAAAGTCTGAGTTGTTTTTTATTTTCCATATTATTTACTTCCATGATTCAGCCAAGTAAGTCTTGCGAGGAAACACAACGGGCGAACATCGGACTGGCTTTTGCTCTCCATTCACGATTCGATTACATTAATAATTTATTTAATTATTTCTTTCTGAATGTTCTATCCCATGAAATTGTGTGAGATTTATCTTTGTTTGATAATTACAATATTTCCCTTTCAATTTTTTCCCAAAAAATATTTCCAATTTTTTTATTTTATTGTTTTATCTTTTAATATTTGAATGAACAACGTTTGGTAACGACTTCAAAAGATATTTGTTCTCAAACTATCCCTTGGACTAATCCTATTGAATCATAATGAATATGAATTTAATCCTGGATTCTAACCTCTAGCAACAATTATCAAAATTTATTTGAATTAAACCAAAACTCTAAAAACTTTACTGGAAATAAAGGGGATTTCATTTCTATTACTTAAATATAAAACTGCAGAATTTTTTTTCTCAGTAAACAAGAAAGTTTTAAAGAATATTGTTAAATATAATTAAGATAAACATGGGTATTGTGTTGTTACAATTGACCAAAAAACTAAATTATCTAAGTAAAATTTAAATTATCATATTTTATTTGTATGGAGCAAAATCGCATATAATGCTTTCCGAAATAGTTTAATGGAAATACAGTAATTCTCATATATCATTAACATATATTATATATTTATAGATGTAATTTTAATGATTCATCCAATAAAACCAGATATAGAATAATGCTTACCTTTTCCATTGTAGATGAAATGTAATGCTTGCTGTAATGATTTTCCCACATTCCCGATAGGATTAGAACCATTGGAGTCAAGTGCTAGTGGATGGCATTCACAAAACTGGTAACCCATGGAATACAACAATAGAAAATACAACAGACAAATCATTTTGTTCATTTTGAAGTGATTTTAAACACTATTAATTCAAACTATGACTTAGTGATATTCCTAAGTCACTTCAAGAGAAGAGAAAACTGCAGTGAGACCAGGGATGACCTTCAGTTAAACCATCAGTTGCTTATTGAGAAATCAATCCGGATTTATATGTTTTCAACAACTAAGTGTGATAACCGGAAGGCTAAAGTTCAGTTGCATAGGTTTTAGGAGAGTCTAATGTCTAAATTGGAGACAGATTTTGTGAATACTTTGGGTTTTCTTCAATTCTGTATATTTTTATTAAATATAATATCAGTGTTTCTTCAGTTTAATCTCCACATCAGTATTTCTTCGTATAAAGTATTCGCAAAATTTTACTTATTCAATGAAAAGCATTGTATAAACATTATTGAGTTAAAAAATATGAAGACAATGTAGCACGAGACAGGAACCTTATTTGTGATTTATTCTTGAATGTGAAATTTTCATGTTTCTGTAGAAATTACCAATTTTATTGAATTTAGAAAAACCGTTAATAATTATTTTGATTTTGTTAGAAAGGAAAAGCTTGCCAACATCAAAATTTTTCCTTGGAAAACAGATCCATATTAGAAATGAGACAATGATAAAATTTTGTTTAGAGATTCTAATGTTAATGGTTTATTGTATATGAGTTAATTGAGTGGATTAACAATTTTTATTATAGACTTTCTGTGAAAACTCAAGAACAGTGCCATCCTTTAGACTAATTTATTTGTATCAGGTATGATTTTGTAATAATTGTAGCTCTCTGTTCACATATAAAGAATAAAGATAGCAAAGGATAACTTTCTATAAAAATCCAGGCGTCTGTAAGAGTGTTTTAACGGCAGATGGTGACGTCAATTTATCAGAACAATTGGTAGTCAGTCATTTGAAGATCACTGTGATGTCTTTTTCGGTTCAAAAGACATTCATTTTCAACATGATTTAAAATCATGTAAATTTGATTCTGAAATTAAAAGTAAAGTTCTATAATTTAATATTTTACAACAAAATCTTTTTTTTATTTTACATTAAATTAAAATGTGGTTTACAAATAATAATGATTAATACTTAAAATATATTTGACAGAGTTGCAGATAAGATGTTTTTTACCCTGTAAAGTTCCTTTTTTTTAGATTTTTTTTAGTATATTTTATTTATATTTTTTTTTAGACTTTAAAATATATATATATATTATTTATTTTTTTTAGATTTTATATATGTTTTATTTATATATTTTTATTTTCAGATTTTTTTCAGATTCCGAGCTAGTTGGACCACGATATCTTGACGAATTGAAGGCACCGCACGTGATTATGACGTACCTATTTTTCAGCCAATTACAAATAAGCACGCCTCAAAGCACATCGCTTTAATAATATATAATATGTAAAAGAAAAATACATAAAATTTAAATATAGCAGTTAAATCTATATTGAAAGCAATCAACAAATAACTAAGAGTATAACATTTCCTTTAAACATCATTAAAACTATTTTTTTTGGTTTTGTTTTAGAGCTGTAACTTAACAGTCTTTGGATCTTCTGAGAGAGGCTAGTTCTGACGGTATGGGGCTCTGGAATTTTTCCAATCGTGAAAATAATCGTAGTCTGAATGTATATACATTATTTTTTATTTGCACTCAGTCAATTGAATATGTGCTTGAATATTAAGAGATATTTCATAAAGAAAATTTCCAGAACATTAATTTTGTAAGTGAAATACATTCCAGTCTTGTGGCACCTCTCTGAAAGAGAGGAAGAATCAGTGACTATTTTTAATTATCCCAAATGTAAAAAGACTTAAGGAAACTTCAGATCGTTCTGTTCGTCACAATCTCTACAGCTCAAACTAGAATTCGGATAGACTTGAGTTATATCTTCTTTGGAAAGCTTATGACTTCTAGAGGTTTCTATCTATTGTCAGTTCCTGTTATAATAATACTTGAGACAGAATATTCTCAACATATTACAGGGCTTATGAGAGGTTTTATTCATCTCGTGTTCATAACCGTGACAGGAATTTAGGCAGTAAGTTACATTGTGGCTCCAATAACCTTCGAATCCTTGTGAAAGAAATAATTTTCTTTTTATTTGGTTTTGTCTTATTTTGATTTCTTTTTCTTCTTCTATTTTTTTTTCTTAATTATATTTTTATAATATTTCAAATTTTTTCTCAGTTAATTTTTTTTTTTGTTATCTATTAGAAGAAAATTTAATATTGACAAAAATCTCATAAGGATATTGTGTGGGAAGATTGTGAACAAAAGAATTGAAATATGGTGTCCAATTAGACTTTATGCAAAGAATCTTTAATTAATTAATTAATTAGTACGGTACGCAACGAAGTGCGAGCTTCGTAGCGAAGCATCCGTGTTCCCGGGAGCGCCAGTGTTCCCAATATGGCGAACGCCTAGCATGGCAGACTCCCGAGAATTTCTAGGAAAAGATACTGAGGTGGTTTCCCGTTGCCTTCTTCAGGACGGCATTATGGAATAACGTCAAACCCGAAGAGAAAGTGAAGAAGAGGCTGTCAAATACAGGAAAGGAAATTTGAAACATCCATGCTCTCGACCGGGATTGGAACCCGGGTACCGGCACACCGGTCACACAGCAGACCGCCGCCTTAGGTCGCACGACCACGCCGGCACGGCGCAAAGAATCTTTACCAACATCTAATGATGGAAACAACTGAAAAAGAAGAACACATATCACTTGGAAAAAGTTATTATGAAAGGGAAAAAAAAGGGAAAGAATGTTATCTCATTCAAAGATTAATAATCAGAATAATAGGAATAATAAACAAAATACAGATAAATTATTGGTGATGTATTGGAATGCTAGATCACTAAAACATAAAGCAGCTGAAATAGACAAAGAAATTCATGACAAAAATATAATAGTCTGCATACAGGAATCATCCCTACCAAAAAACAAAAGACATCATCCAAAGTTCAAGCAGAGAGTTAGTTACCTGGTCCATGAGACCTTACCTGTTGATAATTGCGAAATGAAAATTATCAAAAACTTAGAATATATAAAAATGAATATAAGAGTTCCCAAAAACTTCCAATTTAATTCAGTTAATGTATATATACCATCCCAAGGAATAGAAGCGAGAGATTTGGATACACTTTAAAGTAATGATCAATATCATATTGTTGTTGGAGATTTCTATAGTAAACACTAGTTGGAATAATGGACCAGACAATAGCAATGGTCTTCACCTGTTTAACTGGATTCAAAATCAAAATATTATACTGTTAAACCAAAATAAAGAAGCTAGGTATCAATCCCCTTCGACTGGAACTTTAAGTATCTTAGACTTAACCATATCATTATCAAAAATGGAAAGAATTATAACAAACTGGCATATTGGTGAAGACTTAGGTAGTGACCATTTTCCAGTATATAAAGAAATCTCGACTTTAAAACAACTTGTCCAAAATCCTTTCGTTAGACATAATAAGTATAATATCTCCAAAGCAGACTGGAAAGCCTTCACTGCGAAAACGAGAGAAGTAACAATACATTAATAAAACTCCAAAACAGATCGAATTAAAAATTCTTGAGGCTGCTATTCCCAAACTTCCCAAAAATAAACTGAGGAAAGACCAAAAATTAAAAATAGTTGGTGGACTGAAGAAATTAACCAATTTAGGAAAAACCGTCAAAATCTAAAAGAAAATGGAAGTTAATACGAACGAATGAACACAGACAAGATTATAATAGATGTAACTCTCTTCTTAGAAGAGCTCTAATTGAAGAGAAAAGGAAGTCTTGGAAAGAATTTGTGAGTTCAATAAATGCAAACACTCCGTCTAGCACAGTTTGGAAGAAGTTTAAATCAGTTGAAGGCAGCACTGATGAGAAGATTGGTCAGATACAAAATGAAATAGGCGAGTGGTTAGAAGATGATTATGCTAAAGCTGAAGCTTTTAATTTATTTTATAAGAATAGAGCCGGGAAAGGAATCCCATGGCCAAACAATCTTACTATAGAAGAAAAATTGTTAACTACTCAGCTTGAAACTCTATACCAGTCACAAGATTCTATAAATAATCCTTTTAAATTAATAGAACTAAAAGTTGAAATAGCTATATTGAGAAACTCAGCACCAGGACCTGATGGAATTCATAATGATATGCTTAAACACTGCTATGAAGAAATGCTTATTAACATCTTGCAAACCTTTAATAAGATATGGCAAACAGGCAGCATCCCAATAGAATGGAAAACATCGTTAATTATATCTATTTTGAAACCATCGAAAGATAAATCTCGAATGCTGCCCAATTTGGCTCCCGATGAGCCAAAGGGACCCGTTGAATCAAACTGTCCCACCCACGAAGGAGGCGCCATTGTGTGCCTACTGCTGACACTTCCTCCTCCCGAAGGTGAAGAAGCTGCTGAAGCAGAAGATGAAGAAGAATGCCGCCCAATTGCTTTAACCTCATATCTTGGCAAATTGTTAGAAAGATTAGTTAATAAACGTTTAACTTAGAAATTAGAAAAATACAATCTCTTTGCTCAATCACAATATGCTTATTGTATTATCTCAGGAAACTGAGATGTACCAATGATGCATTAATGTACCTTACCAATCATATATATGCTCACTACGAAAAACAAGAATCGACTAAAGCAGTGTTTTTAGACTTTGAAGCTGCTTTTGATAAGAACCACTCATACCACTATATTATTAAAGTGTATGAAAATAGGATTAAAAGGAAATATGTTAAGATATTTGGCAAACTTTTTAAATAATCGCTGTATTAAAATATTAGTTAATGGCCAGCAATCAAGTAGTGCTAAAATAGAGAATGGAAACCCTCAAGGTGCAATTATAAGTGCAACTTTATTTCATAATGCAGTTTGTGATATTGAAAACAATCTACCTCCAAATGTTAAATGTATTACCTACGGAGATGATGTGACACTCTTCACTTCTCATAAAAACCCAGATGAAGCTAATAACGTAATGCAATTGGCCTTAAATCAAATTTTAAGATGGTGTGAAAAATGGTCATTAAATATCTCTGTTAAAAAATTAGAAAATGCTTTCTTAACAAGGAAAAATAGTTTGCCGACTATATATCCCACTTAATAAAAATAATAAGAATCTTCAGTATATCATTGCCCGAGGTTGCTAGGAATATACCTAGATAAAAAACGAAGATGGAAAAAACTACATTGAAAAGATGGTTGAGGAGAGTAACAAACGTTTAAATGCCATCAAAATAATAGCTAGTAGACAATGGGGAGCTGATACAATAACCTTGAGAACATTTTATTTAGCTTTTGTAAGAACTAAATTAACTTATCGCAGTGAGGTTTGGGAGAGCAGCTGCAAACACTCATATTAATAAATTATGATTAATCCAATCAGCAGCCTTAAGAATCTGTTTAGGTCCAGAAACTACTGTCTAGAATCTGTCCAGAAACTACTCCTATTTCAGCTATGGAAATTGAATTAGCAATAGAACCCATTGACCTACTCATTGAGAAACAGGCATGGGAGAAATATCTAAAACTTTTATCACTCCCTAAGAATCATCCATTACATACATTAATAGAAACAACAATACCTCAATCATGTATAAAAAAGTTCGATTGCTCTCTACTATTATGCCTTCTTATAATCCAGAGGAGATACCAATTTGCGGAATACCTCCATGGAAGAAAGTTGATATTGAAATACAAGTAAGTCTTCCTTCAAATATAATAAGAATCAACCTTGAAGAAGAACTCCGTCAACAGTCTCTGGAATTAATATACAATAAGTACTCACAATCTGTAAAAATTTATACAGATGGATCAGTTGACCTTGAACATAATAAGTCAGGAGCAGGATATTATAATCACTTTACCAAAGAAGAGTATTATGTTCCAGCTAATGCAGCTTCTAGTACAGATGCAGAGTTATTAGCAATAAATGCTGCTTTAGTAAATTGTTTACATCTTCAAGAAGAAAAATTCTGTATAATCACAGATTCGAAAAGCGCCTTATATATTATAAAAAAGCAAGAACCAGACCATTACTGGTTTAGAATTAAAGAAATAGTAACGCTGCTGAAGGATCTTATTAATAACGGGAAACAAGTACACTTCCAGTGGGTCCCCTCCCATTGTGGAATTGATGGTAATGAAATAGCAGATAAAAAAGCCAAACAAGCAGCAAATATGAGTCCCACCTTTCTCCCACAATATTCTCTTAAGAAATGCATAAGCACTGCCAGAACAGTTATAAAAGAAAAATGGATTTATTGTTGGACAAGAGAAACAAAAGGAAGGAATTTATATTCTAAACAAAAAGAATGAAATAATCTTGAAATATATCGAGATATCACTAGATCCATCGCCACATTTGCAGCAAGAGCAAGAATAAGACATAAGTAATCAAAGTCTTTATCGATTCAACCTAAGTGAGTCTCCCTCTGTCTGTTTTGCAGAATGGAAGAAGAAACCTTACAACACAACCTTCTGAAGTGTACCATACCATGCTCCTCACGACAGGCCCTTCTATCAGCATTAGGAAGCCCTTTTAAATTACAAGACGTCCTAGAAATGATGGACAGGAATGGATACTGAAGACTTTATCCATGACGCATGAGACAGAGAACTTTGGTGTTTGCTGGCCGCTGACCTCCTTTTTGGAGATGGCACCTGATAATAATCATGATGAAAATTACATATTTTGTAAAAATAAAATAAAACGTTATTTTGTTTTGTTAATTTCATTGTTATGTTATTCGTAGCTTCAAGAAGGAAAGATGAATATTCTTTCTGAAAATTTTCGTAAAGATATTTAAATATTTTATTTATTTTTATTGAGTGATGTAAGGTTATTTAAAAATTCCAGTCTTATCAATTGCTGTTACCTTCTTGCGCTAAGGCATCAATTCTAAAAGATATCACCTCTATAGTAAGAGACTGTGAAATACTAGTAAACAATTGTTTTACATCAAACGAAATAATAATCATACTATTAATAGGCAAAAATTGTACGGATATTTGGAAATTTTTAAATTTGTAAGCAGAATCGGAGAAGTAACCAATCATAGTGCAGCGTTGGAACACGTCAGTCATGACGTCACGCTCATTTGTAAACATGGCGCTCTACTATTTTTCCCATTTCAGCATGACGGACTGCGATTACACAATTATTATCAGCATATTGAGATTTTCTTGCACAGATAAATAAAGTTTACACTGAAATGCATGAAGTTCATGCGTCAAAATTTATCAGAGAGTTCGTAAAACCTCAGTTTTTACATAATTCCACAGCTTCGGCTGTTACTCCATTGAACTCTGGGATAGCCGCTTGCTCACTACTCAACAGTAGGGAACACGTGCTGTCATTGTTGTCCAGGAAGGAAGGTATTGGCTGTTGAACATTCATTATTGTTATTGTTCAAACTGGTAAATCAATTTTTAATTTTTTTTTAACAAAATTTGGCTTAGTCATTCAAACATATATGTGGGCTATTACGGAAGTCATGGCTTTTAAAAAATGAGCTTAGAACAACTTTTTCAATCTAGTGTTTTTCATAAATTTCACGGTATTTCCTAAATGGGGCATTTGTTTTATCTACGTTAATATTGCCTCAACACGTGCTGTCATTGTTGCCCAAGGATGATGGTTGGTGTTGGCTGTTAGACATTCGTTATTGTTATTGTTGAAACTGATAAATCAATTTTTTATTTTGTTTTGTTTTGTTTTAACAAAATTTGGCTTAGTTATTCAAACTATATGTGGGCTGTTACGGAGTTCGTGGCTTTTAAAAAATGAGCTTAGAACATCTTTCTCAATCTTGTGTTTTTCAAAAATGCGTAATGGTTTTACTTCCGTGAATATTTCACGGGTTGCCACTAGTCTACTCTTATTCCAATAATTAAACATTCTCAAGCCGTTCAGGAATTCTTCACTGTTAAGCACAGATCACTTCGACTTCGAACAATGTGGCTTTAACAAAACAACCAATAGATTAGCTAGAAAATAAATAACAGTAGCTCTACAATTAACAATCGGCCTAAAAGAGAATAAATTATCCAATTTGTTCTTCTGCACTTTAGACAATGACCTAAGAAAAGAAATTTTTTAAACAAAAGCTAAGAACTGATTCCTAACGCTAGATTCAGTGACTCCTTAATACATTAATATATTATTTTTTTTAAAAAGCAGTCATCTTAATTTATCCTTCATTTATAACTCATTTTTTTCTTTAATTTTTTGGTTTTTATTTATTATCTATATTTTTTAAGTTTTGAGTATGTCTACCTCTGGTTACGTTACTTTGTATCCGGATCCGATTATGGGCAGTGAAAGTACTGCTCGAAACATGTAACAGTTTAATGTTTTAAATTTTAACTTTTGTTATTTCTACGTGTGTTGTCGTTTATACTTTGTGTTCAACATTTCCACACACGTTAATAATCCGCAGTAATTCGGATTTATGTTTTCAACTTTTATAGGAGTGATTACCGGGAAGGTCAAAGTTTCAAAAGAAAATGTTTCAAAGTGATCTCGTGTCTACAAGAACGGTATTAATGAAGGGACCTATTTAAAGGAGAAAAAAATCTATTTGCAAAATAATTTCAGTTTCTTAACTTTCTGTATTTTTTGTGAAAATGAAATTATTATCACTGCTGAATGTTATTAATTTCTACTAATGAGTCTATTAAATGTTAAAAATAAATAACTTTAATGGCACTGTTCCATTTGGTTCATAATTAATAAAACATTTTTGTTCTGTGTTTGTCCATTTTGTCTGTTTGTCTGTACGTTCAACGAGTGGACGGATTTCCATCCAATTTGCTAATAACTTATTTATGGCGCAACTTAAAACTATTGTTTTTCTCCCACCTCTTCCTTACCTGGGAATTGACGTAAACGGATTTCTTTTCAATTTGATATGATGTTTATTTATTGTCCACCTTCAAACATGAGAACGATTACTTTTATCTCGTCACCCCCTTGTCTCCAGTGCTGCTATTACGCGATGGTACGTTGAGCGAATACATGGTTAAAAAGTACTTAAAATACCTTCCCAGGTGTACATCTGGTAACTACTACGATGTGCTGATCTATTTCAAACTCACTATTATTTGGCACGAAACTTTAAATGAATAGGGCGTACTTCATTATTTTTTTTTATTTAATAAATTTGTAATTTTTTAAAAATTTCGTTCTTATGTAATAAAATAAAAGTCACAATTTCCTTAAGTGTTAGCCAAGAAAGATGCGATTAAATTAAAAAGAAAAACAAATTTATTATTTCGTTTTATTTTTAATTAATTCTAAACAATTACCTTTTCAATCAATGTATCTGAATATAAAATAAATGCTTGCATTAGAATATGTTGTTCAATATCTTTTTTTTATTAAAAAAATAGAATCAAGAAAGTTTTCACATCTTAAAATTATTGTATTCCATTTCAAGCCTGTGAAGGCCCTTGGGATCGGGGGAGGTAAAGGTTCAGTTATTTTGAGTCCGATGAAGGTCGGATAGAGTCTAGAATTAGTCTGTAGGATAATTCCTCGATGTCAGCAGAGGGTCTGTGATTGAATCGGCTGTTCTAGATTGAAGTCAAGCGCCTTACCACATCGCAACCTTTAGAATATTATTAAATTACCTATGTTTGTTTAAATTGCTTTGTACGAAATTAGAAGATAAATTATGTCTGAAGAATCAGAATAAGTCTCTTTCTGCGAAATATAATAATGTTTGGAGAAGAATTTATGTTCCTTGTATCATAATTATGTGGTTTATTTATTTATTTATTTATTTATTTATTTATTTATTTATTTATAAGTATTTCAAAGGGAAAATTTTAAATTACGCATAACTGAGAATTACTTAGAACTCAGGTTTAATTTTATTTTTAATTAAACTGAAATAAGAACACTCGTAATAAACATTTGTGTATTATGTACATATTTCCCAATGTTTGAAATGCATAAATGTAAAACTGTAAGATTCAAAATAGTGTATTCATTTTCTCAGAGGTTTTCGGATTTCGTGTTTTAAGAAACTGTAAGGGATTGAATAAAATACTGTAGCTATACCCGTTATACAATTACTGTTTTAAGATAAATCAAAAGCAAAGACTCACCAGATTTTCACTAATTTTCCATCACATTGTCACTCACTTCTCCATATCTGCAAATTTTCCCTTTTGTTCATGGCTGCCCTTTAGATTTTGAACTAACTTTCAACATTCTTCTAAAATTGACTCCTTCTTACTAATGACTGCACATAATCTTTTGTAACTGGTCGTGGGGGCGTTGTCTAGTGGATTAGACGGCGATTTCCCACGAGGCCGAAACGTCGGCACCTGGGTTCGTGTCCGGCGTCGATTTGGATGTTAAACTTTCATTCCTGTGTTTGTCTTTTTCTTCTTCTTTTCTTTCTCTTCCGCTGTCTATGGCATTCAAGGGTTGTGAAATTTGTCAGAATTTCAAATGGAAAAAAAAATGCCTTCACAAATTCTGAACATTGTGGGTTTAGTACGATAAATCCGCAAGGATGAAGGATAAATCCGCAAGCTCCACGCAAAAAAATAATAAAAAAATAATAATCTAGGGTAACTTATATTAAGCTACTCGCTATATCTGCCTTTGATTGTCTTTCACTCTCCGAATAAATCTCACTTTTTCCTCTAAAGAGTAAATTTTGTCACTTTATTACCCATGGCTGCAAGAGAGAGAGACTGAAATAAATGAAGGGAACACGTGCTTCATCAATGCGAAAATTCATTGACTTTTTGTCTTGAACGACCTTTCATTTAAAGCCGCCCATAAACCTCATGAACAGACAATTATATATCGATACGGAACATGAGCTGTAAATCGGTGCACCTGTGGAATATCAATAGTTGAAAATACGTACAATTCAATCTTGTTTTCACAAATATACTACGTATAAACGCGAATTACGTGTAACTCAGTTACGTATATCTCAGAAATAATTTATATGTAATTAAATACAATTTTCGCCTACAAACAATTACGTAAACCAGAACTATGTACAACTGGGTTACGTATAAACCAGTTTTTTACTGTATTTTGTTAAGTATTTCAAGTAGATTTATTAATTGAAGCAAAGTTGTTCACGTGTGTGTAAACCTTAATCTTGTTTTGAATAAATTTCTAGAAATGAGGTTCATATCTTATATCAAATGGAATCAAATTGATTCAAAGCATGATAAAGAATTAGCTTTTTTTTATTACTCCTTTGAAAATCAAAAACACGAAGTCAAAGATCAAAGATTGAGTTTCGGAAATTCCCACCAACATGTGATTAGACTGTTTATAGATTTTATTTTTTATAATAAAAAAAAATTTTAATGGAATATAATGAAGTATCAAAGAATAAAATATGGCTTACATTAATCGAAAATACAATGAATAAAATAACGTCTTTCTACAATTTGCATTTTTTTATTACAAAAAGTTACAAAAAATTAAGTATAATTAAGTAAATAGTAATACGTAATTAATGCATAAGTTATTATTTAATCAATGATATCTATAATTTATCTGCAGTTTTAACCTTTGATTTTATTTTAATCTCTCTTCCATTGTTGTAAATTAATAATAATAATAATAATAATAGAACCTACCAGATAATAAGGCCTACTAGATAGTAGTAGGCCTACTAGATAAGAAGGTTTATATGTTGAAACTCTAATCAGTCATCTTCTGTTTCTTCGTGGCTCGCGCTTTTTTTCGCTGCAATGTCCCGTATTTTACGGAGAAGTTGGTTTTGCGATCGATAACGGATAACAGAGACTGACGGTTAATCAAGTGACGGTTCATCGAGTTTCCACTTTATTAATTTTAGAATATTCAAACAAAATAACTCTTCATTCATTCGCATTACTTTTTTTTTCTTATTCGTATTACTGTTACAGAATTCATAAGAATTTTAAAGATTCACTTTTATCTTAATTCTATCCATCTTTTCTTAGATGAAATTCTAAATAAAATTCCAGATATTATAGCTTTATTAAAACTTCCTTTCTCTTCTTTAAATTATTTCTTTTTCTTTAATTTTTTTGAAGATTTTTTATATATAATATAATTTGTTTGCTAAGAGAACTTTCATTTCTTAACATATTTGTTTAAGAATCACATAAGTAGAGATTAATATTTTCATTTTTATTTGTTTTATTCCTTTAAAATTAAATTAATGTATTATTTTTCTGTAAACTATATTTATGTGATGATTCCAGGTAAGAGCATTGTAATAATAATTCCAAAGTATTTTATAAATAGAAACAGAATTAATAAGATTGAACATGCACTGTTCATTTTTAAACACACAAATAGAAGCCGGTACACCTGAATAGTTCAAACTGGTTTAATAGAAGAAATGAAATAAAGTGACTATAGTTTCTGATACATAAGCGAGTATCTATTATCAAGTGAGGATATTACAATGAAACTGTGATTATAAAGACTTTAATATTACATCATGCCTCTGGAAAATTCCTAGATTTCGAGAGTCCTGCAGGTGACTGTTTCCACCAGCGCTGCTTTTGGTGAAATCTGCAACCAGGTTATTGATAAATTTTTCCCCTTTCTTCGAGGCTTCCCTGAATTCAAGCCAAAACAAAAAAAAAAGGGGGGGGGGGCACGATAATAAAAGTAATTGAAAATTGAAACATATACTGTACAAATCTTTAAGATTTCTCCTAGAACCCTCAAATGGACCATTATAAACCCTCAATAAGGAAATCGCACAAGCAGATTTTTAAGAAAACAGGGTAACGTAACTAAAAAGCAATTGAAAAGTAAAAATAAAAATACAAAATGTTTAAAATTTAAAATTTAAACAATATAAACAAGTTTTGAAAAGGTTTCATCCCATTAAAAAGATACACAAAATCTTCAAAAATATTTTTTTTTAAAAAAACAATTTGGGAAAAAAAAAATTTTTTTGTTTCTTTTTCCATTGGAATGTAACCTTTATAAGAGATTATTACATAAGCGGACCATTTTTTGGTTTTTTTTTTTTTTTTTTTTCCTTCTCAATCCATATTTAGCAATTGCTAAACCGAAGTGTTTTCATTATATTCATTCAGGAGGGTAAGAATGAAAACAGATTCAATATATTTCCATTTAAATATATTTTTTATATTTTATATAGTTTATCAATATATTTTTATCATCTTTGCATTCTAACAATTACTGTATTTTATAAATAATAAGTACTTGTAAGCAACTGCAGTTATCGCTTACTTAAAGGTGGATTTCTTGTGATTTGTTTCTTAGAATTCATAAGCATAAGTTGTGTTATATTTCGATTAAAAAAACTAATTTATTGTAATAATCCCACTTTAGAATTGAAATCAGATCTTTTTGTATTATTGTTATTACATCGGTTATTGATTCATCTGTTTTTAAATCAAGATATCATCGGAAAAAGTTTATCATCGAACATTTAGCATGTAAATAAACAAAACAAAAACAAAAATGTAAAATCGAATAAAAAAACAATGTTATTTTTTATTAATAATAATGATATAATATCAATTGCGGGTTTCAAAATAAAACTTTTAAATGAAATTAATTACCGTATTGTCCGGCGTACTAGACGACTTTTTAAACCAGGAAAATCTTCTCAAAAGTTGGGGTCGTCTTATACGCCAGGTACTGAAATTTCCGAGCCGGACTGGAGAATCTGCGGTCGCCGGATAGGGTGGGGGGAAGCTCAAAAACGGCCGCGGCCGCATCCCCGCCATATGCGGCAATCGTATGAAAGCAGCAAGGACGGCGCTGTACAAATACAGTAGAAGAAAATCCACTCACCAGGATTCATGGAAAGAAGTACTTAACGCGGTCCCGATGACGAGATGAGAGGGCGCCTCACCGGGAAAGTGTAAGTCAAGGACGGAGCATGCTGCAGGCGTCCGGAACGCCCGGGGTATGGAAAAAAGAGATAAAGCGGGGACAGAATAAACATTAAGAAATATTATGATTTTAGTGAAATTTTAAAAAAATGTAGCATTAAAATAATGCACAAGAATAAACAAAGCTACAGTTACTTGCAGACAGGGAGAGCTGACCAATCCAAGTAGGCGTTGTATACACAACCAGCCAATCGCCGGTAAGGTACATCGCTTTTAAAGGAAAAGTTTAATCCACTTGCACTGTTTTATGTTTACATGTTTGATGACAAACAGCGTTATGTTTGTAAGTGATAGTTTTCCTGCTAAGCATCTGCATGTCATAAGCATTTGAATTAAAATTACCGTATTGAAATGATATCTGATTTTTTAAAATTTTTATTTAGTGTCCGTTGGAAGAGGGGTAGTCTTATACGATGAGTATATCCCAAACTCTATATTTTAATTGGAAAAATTGGGGGTCGTCTTATACACCGAGTCGTCTTATACGCCGGACAATACGGTAATGATTATAATTTCACGCCCAAATTCTCAAGTGATGACGGACAACAAAAGAGGAAGACCGCCAAAATGTTGTTCTAGAAAAGCTCAGGATCTTCAGTTTTCGAAATACTGAAACAGGCTCTTTTTGTCTCCATGATCACGCCTTGTTCGAAGTTGTTTACATTCTTTTGTCTTACCCATGTTCCGGCGAACTGTACTAATACACAGTTCTCTTAATATCGAGCAAGCCTTTTACATGCTACTCGTTGCTCTTAAGTCAACGTGCGTCACTACCGGAAGCCCCTCCCCCCCACACACACACATCACATTCAGGGCCCAGGTACCAAATGTAGTAATACACCCCTACCCCCCATAATATGGTCAAAATCATAGATTCAAAGCCAAAAATATTGCGAAAATACCACAGGATTTCATACTTCTATCGTTCAAATATGCTACAAATAATTATTAGCATTGTTTTTAGAGTAAATAAATTTAACAATTACTGAGCTACAACATATACTTTTTCCAGCTTTAACCTAAAGTTTAGAAAAAAGTTTAGAAAATATTCGCTCTATACAAAGGTTAAAGTAGAAAAATCGTTTATATAAAATATAGAATTAAGTATAAAAAAGAGTCTGGAAGTAATAACCGAAAAAAAAATTATATAAATTAGCCGAAGACCTCAGTTCGGGCCCCGGTGCTGAGGGACAAACTGACTCCTTCCTTGTTGGGCCCTGACTATCGGACCCGTCAAAGTTTGAGTTAGGAGGTGTCTCTACTAAAGTGGCCACTCGATGTATATTGAACAGGCAAAACCCAAAGCTAGCCCTTCGAGTTTCACGAGGGAAACAATTCAATCAATCATTTGCAATTTAGAAAAATATAGAATATATAAATAAAATTAACTTATATTATTAAACTACATAAAGTGATGTGGAAATTGAAAAGAACCAATACAAAAGCCATATTACTGTTTCTGCGAAGATACTGTTAAATTATCGTCGCGTCATCAGCGGCAATTAAATAAAAGTTTCATAAATAACAATAAATACACTCACTTCCAAAAGTTAAGCACGGAGCGAAAAATTGTTAATTTCCGTAAGAGATCTGAATTAAAGAAGCTGAAATTTGCTGCAAAGGTAGAAGGAAGTATACAAATTATATAGGTAACAACCAATCACGGTTTCGCGTGGAGAAATATGCAATACAGGCAGTCGTATTAGAAGTTGGCATTGTGAAGGGTTACAGGAGTTGCATGTAAGTGCTGATGAAAGGTGTTTAGAACATTCGTACGGTTTGTTTTCAAGCTATTGTTCTCAAAATGAAAGTTGGCCGGCGGAAGTTTGAACTGCGCAGCCCTTCCGGTAGCTGATCAATTATGTTTTCCTGTCACAATGGACGCCGTCGTCTGTTTTCACTGAGAAAGACATGTTGATAACGCCAAATTAAAACTTCGCTCGACTATTTAGCGTTATTTCAATACCAGTTGCTAACAATAAGTATTTATATAAATAAATAAATATATATTATTCATAAATACAATGCTCTTTTGCAAAGTAACAAGCGATTACCTGTCATGGCGGCGTCCTGTCATAAAATCAGACGGAAGTGCCTGACCAGACTAATCGATCATACATGCGCAGATCTCACAAAAACAGGGCGGATATCTCTCATTTGGAGGACAGTAGACGTGTTTCTATGGCTTCCAGAAGACGAATGGAAGATTCTGAGCGCTGGCGGGCTGTTGGACGTATTGAAGCAGGACAGTCTATAACAGATGGTCCTCGTTTCTTCGGCGTTCATCATTCCGTCATTTCACGATTATGGAAACATTTCCAAACCAGCCAAACAGTTGTCCGAAGACCCGTAGCCGGTCGTCCAAGGGTTACGACCCCCGCGGAAGATCAATCTAATGCAGTGTTTCTCAACCTTTTAGTTCTTGCGACCCAATTTTCAATCACAACTCTCATCGCGCCCCCCGAAAAAAAACCCTCCAAACCTATCTGTTCAACCAAAAAAAAAAAAAAACATCCAAACCTATCTCTTTAACAGATCTTCGATATTATCGCGCCCCCCCCTTTAGTTGAGAAACGCTGATATAATGCTATTGTAGCCAAGCGGCATCGCAGATCGACCTCCACACGTGTGACATCTATGGTTGTACCGGCCATTGGTAAGACGATATCTGCCACTACTGTTCGTCGAAGGCTGTACATGAATGGTCTGTACGCCCGGGTATCACGAGTTAGTGTTCCTTTATATGTCCAATCCAGAGGGGCACGATTACAGTGGTGCCGCCAGCATGTGAATTGGACTATGTCTGATTGGGGTAACGTTATGTTCACAGATAAGTCCAGATTTGCCCTACAACCCGATGATAAGCGTATAAGGGTCTTGAGGGAACAAGGCACACGCAATCGGCCCTAGAACATCACCGAACATCACGCATTCCGCGGTGGAAGCATCATGGTCTGGGCAAGGATTTCATTGGGATATCGCACCGACCTGCACATCTAAAGGCGAGGTTCTGTGAAGGCTGTACGGTATCGAGATGAGTCCTAGACCCCATTGTGAAACTGTACGTTGCAGCAGTTGGTCCGTCTTTCGTTTTAATCGACGATAATGCGCGTCCCCATAGAGCCATCATTGACGACTTTCTGGAGCGTGATGGGATTGCGGTTATGGAGTGGCCAGCTTACTCGCCGGACCTTAATCCAATTGAAAATCTTTGAGATGCCCTCGGCCGTGCTGTATATCGACGATTCCCACCTCCAGCCACTCTCAGAGCTTTAGAAACTGCCCTACAGGAGGAATGGCGATTACTGGACTCTGCGGTGGTTGATCACCTCGTAGCAAGCATGATCACACGCTGTAAACTTTGTATGCAGGTGAGGGGTGCTCACATACCCTATTAATGTCAGTTTTTATTGTTTGTTTTGAAGTTAAACATCATTTTGTTAATGACGCAAATATGACGTCATCTTATAATTTATGCGCCGCGCGGTCTAGACGGCGGTCTGCCGTTGCGGTCAGTGTGTCGATACCCGGGTTCGAATCCCGGTCGTGGCATGGATGTTTCTTTCTTCTTCTGTTTCTGTCCGTTCCTGCGCGTATCACTTGATGCTGCCTCCTATGGCGTACCCTGGGCAATGCTTCGTCGGTTAAAGGCAATATATCTCGCCCCTTGTTGTTTGCCTAAAGAAAGATGATCAATCTAAAAGGCATTTGTAAAAAAAAAAAAAAAAATTGTGAAAATTCAATATGTTGTTTATCTCTGTATGTAATTCTTTGTTTTGTTTCATGAATAAACTCATGAGCTACTTACTTGCAGCATTTCATGTTAATCAAAGCATTACTTGTCAATTTTTTCCATTTTACCATTCCGTGCTTAACTTTTTGGAAGTGAGTTTAGATTTACTTGAAATAAACAAAATAATAATTTAGGCCTTATTCATTTAGTTTTATCTTTTCTAGCATTTTTTTCTTGTTTTTATTTTAAGTATATAATTTTTTCACAGAAAGATCATGAAAATAAAATAAACGTCATTACATAAATTTGTAATAAACTACAAATAAAACTTTGAAAAATAATTTAAATTTTTTAATATCGGGTAGCTTTAAAACTTTTAAATAATATTTTTACAACTACAAACATTTAATCCATAATTCTTCACTAAAATAAACCTGAAACTCTAACGTTTGAAAATATATCTCATGATAAGAATTCTAAGTTTCATATTAATCAAGAAATCATATTAAATTTCCTTGAACTTTACTCAAACGAAGTCGACTTCGGTTTCTTTAAATTCCAAAAGGTCTTTAAAATTTTTTAAATCGCTTTTAATTTTCTGGTTGTTTATTTTTTTTATTATTTCTTTAATTCTACGATTTCTTTATTTCTTTAAAAAGTTCTTTTATCTTAGGGAAATTTAAAAAAATAATTATTCTTTTGTGAAGATAAATGTATTACATTTAAGAATTAAATATTAATTCAACCTCTAAAACTGTCAATTTTTATTTAAATTCATTTAAGGTTTAAGAAAATACTGTAAGTGATTAATTAAAGTAAAAAAAAAATAATAATTTTTTAAATTATTTCAGGAACTAATTAATTGAAAACATTACATTTTAATCATTACGTTGTGTTTCTTTTCAGTAGTGGATTAATTTATAGAATAACAATATTCATCTTGTAGAAAAATATAATATTCAAATAAATATTACAAAATGAACGTCTTAAAACAATATAAAATACTAGACGGGTATCGTCGCTTCGCTCCTGAACCCTTGCATATATAGCATTAAAAAAAAACTTTATTTATTTAGCAAATTATGTTTGAGATCGGAGAATATACGACTTCCCAGCCCATTGTGGCCTTCTCCACTTAACTCAGGTGTATTGGGGATTGGCACTACACACCTGGGTTTGTCACCACACACTTCATGGTCAGTTCGCCAGATTATTCCTTATCCTGTTGGAATTTCGAAAAATCCGGCGTTATTCCTTGTCGACATCATAAAGGGAACATCTGTGCAAAATTTCAGCTTTTTAGGTCCAAGGGTTTGGGGTGAGCGTTGATGAGTCAGTCAGTGAGGAAGTCAGGAATTTTCATTTTATATAGGTAGATTTTTATGAATTTTGTTTTGTTAAACTCGTTGATTAGTTCTTCATAGATTATATTTGGATCTGTTATTTTCTCCTTTTCAACTCTTATTATCCGAGATTCGTTCTTTACATATTATTCCTGGTGTTTCGATATCATGCTTATTAAAGAAAATATGATCTACATTTGTTTTCGTATTTCCATGAATTGTACAGTTGTTTCTTGTTGTTCCGAAAAGACAATTTTTGAAACCATTATTGCACATTAATTTTAGGTATTTCTGTAGGCTACTGCATTGTTTTTATTCATTTTGAAAAGATCTACATTTACGTCGCCAATTAGTACAGTTGGACAGTTTATTTAATATATTTTCATTTTCTATGAATAGATTCTCTAATTCTGCAGTAAATTTACCTTTCTTTGTGTTTCATTGGTTTATATATGGCTAAAATGTTAATATTTTGTTTTTGATAACACAAACACATTTTTGATAACGAAACATATTAGGATTTATTACAAAACTTCATGATAGATAACGTGTTTTGTGAAAATTCTTGAATCATTTTCCAAAAGATTTCCTTGCTCCGACGTTTCAGTAATTTATAATTTAACATTTTGCTTATAGATTGACAGACAGAATAACCTTTTTTATAATATACGTTTTTATAAAATATAATAATAAAAGCCGGGTACCGTCGCTTCGCTCCGAAGCCCTTGCATATATAGCATTCAAAAAACAAACTTTATTTATTTAGCAAATTAGTGTTGCGATCGTCGGAGAATATATAACTTCCCAGCCCGTTGTGGCTTCTCCGAATGACTCGGATGTATTGCGGGTCGGCGTCACACACCAAAAATTCACATTTTTGCATGAATCTTACAAACGCTGAAACGTTTGTGAATAAGTGATATATCGTTCGATAGAACTTTCAAATAGCAACATTTTCTCAATATAACGTTCTCTTCCATCTTTTAAACTTTTCGTTTAAATTGAGAAAAAGCCAAAATTTGATCCTTTAAAAGGCGCCATCTTGGAAATCAAAACTTTTTTCGAAAGATTTTTGTAGCATTTTGTTTGTTTTAAAAAGATCTACATTTTATCCATTTACATGACCAATCTGTCTCTTATAGTTAGGTCACAAAATTGGAAAAACGTAAAGTCTTATGACAGAATAACGCTTTTGTAATGTAAGATAACCTAATTACAAGATATTTAAACTTGTTTTTAAAAGGGATAAAAAGCAATCTTTGTTTTGGAGCTTTTTTTTCCTAAATAATAATGGTAACTTGTAATATCTTTTAACTTATGTTTCAGGAGATCCAAATTTTATGATTTAAATAAATTTAATTCCTATATATAATAATAAAGACATTAAATGGACTTCGTAGTATACATAAAACCATAGACATCCCGTATATATTTTAATTGATTTAAAAAATATAAAATTTAACTGAGAAAAAATTTTAAAAAATGTAAAATATAATTAAGAACAAAAAAAAAATAGAAGAAGAAAAAGAAATCAAAATAGGACAAAACCAAATAAAAAGAAATGTATTTCCTTCAGAAGGATTCGAAGGTTATTGGAGCCACAATGTAAATTACTGCCACGGTTATGAACACGAGATGAATAAAACCTCTCATAAGCCCTGCAATATGTTGAGAATATTCTTCTCAAGTATTATTATAACAGGAAGTGACCATAGATAGAAACCTCTAGAAGTCATTAGCTTTCCAAAGAAGATATAACTCAAGTCTGTCCGAATTCTAGTTTGAGCTGTAGAGATAGTGACGAACAGAACGATCTGAAGTTTCCTTAAGTCTATTTACATTTTCTATTTGGGATAATTAAAAATACTCACTGATTCTTTCTCTCTTTAAGAGAGGTGCCACAAGACTGAAATTCATTTCACTTACAAAATGAATGTTCTGGAAATTGTGTTTATTAAATATCTCTTATAACACATATTAGATTAACTGAGTGCAAGCAAATCTAATATATATATACAGTCCGACCACAATATTTGACGATTGGAAAAATTCCAGAGGCCCCATAACATCAGAACTAGCCTCTCTCAGAGGTTCCGAAGAATGTTACGTTACAGCTCTAAAACAAAACAAAAAAAAATAGTTTTAATGATAGTTAGAGGAAATGTTATACTATTAGTTATTTGTTGACTGCTTTCAATATAGATTTAGCTGCTAGGCTATATTTAAGTTTTAAGTATTTCTTTTAAACATTTTGCATTTTTAAAGCCCAATGCTTTAAGGCGCGCTTATTTGTGATTGGCTGAAAAGGAGTTCCTTCCAATCATCAAGATATCGTGATTGAAAACTATCAGATATATTTAAAGGGGCGTCCATTAATTACGTGAGGTGTTTTTTAATAAATTTGGACCGCCCCCCCCCCCTTGGTGAGATTTGGTAAGATGTTGTGGGACCCACCCTCTCCCTCATGTGAGATTTCAAACGTCAAAAAGTCAAAAAATTCTAATATAATAACGTGTGTATATTCTCTAAATTAAAAAGTTGACGCGAGATTTTTATTGACACCCCTCTCCCTTTTAATGAAATTTTGCCGGACCCCTCCCACCCATTTTGAGCTCACGTAATTAGTGGACGCCCTCTAAGTATTAATCATTATTATTTGTAAACCACATGTTAATTTATTGTAAAATAAAAAAAAAGTATTTATTTTTTGTAAAATATTAAATTATAGAACTTAGATTTTAATTTTAGAATTCAAATTTACGTGATTTTGCATCATGTTGAAAATGAATGTCTTTTCAACCAAAAAAAATATCGCAGTGATATTCAAATTATCCTGATAAATTAACGTTACCATCTACCGTTAAAACATTCAAAAAGACGCTTGGCTTTTTTTACAAAGTTATCGTTGCTATCTTTATTCTTTATATGTGAACAGAGAGCTACAATTATTACAAAATTATTTCTGATACAATCAAAATTAGTCTAAATTATTACACTGTACTTAAGTTTTCACAGAAAGTCTTTGATAAAAATTGTTAATCCAATCAATTATCTTATATACCGTACAAAAAAACCCATTAACATCAGAATCTCTAAGCAAAATTTTATCATTGTTTAAATTATTTTTAACGTCGTAAATATAACTTATATAGAAAAATTGAGAAACAACACACATTTTTTTTTTAAAAAAGAGATTTATAAAAACATTTAAAAATAATTAAAAGCCTTTTGAGCTCCTCCGTGGAACTCATATTCAACATCCCAGTTTCAATTTTCTTATTTCTAATATGAATCTGTTTTCTTAGGAAACATTATGATGATGGCAAATTAAAATAATTGTTAAAGGTTTTTTTAAATTGAATAAAATTGGTAATTTCTACAGAAATTGAAAATTTCACATTGAAGAATATATCACAAATTTGTTTTCTATCTCCTGCTACAATGCCTTCATTTTTTTAAATAAATAATGTATTTACTTTAAGCAAAATTTTGCGAATACTTTATACGAAGAAATACTGTTATGGAGATTCAACTGAATAAATACTGATGTGGAGATTAAACTGAAGAAATATTGATGTTATATTTAAGAAAAAAAATACAGAATATAAGAAAACCCAAAGTATTCACAAAAATCTGTCTCCAATTTAGACATTAGACTCTCCTAAAACCTATGCAACTGAACTTTAGCCTTCCGGTTATCACACTTAGTTGTTGAAAACATATAAATCCGGATTGATTTCTCAATAAGCAACTGATGGTTTAACTGAAGGTCATCCCTGGTCTCACTGCAGTTTTCTCTTCTCTTGAAGTGACTTAGGAATATCACTAAGTCATAGTTTGAATTAATAGTGTTTAAAATCACTTCAAAATGAACAAAATGATTTGTCTGTTGTATTTTGTATTGCTGTATTCCATGTGTTATCAGTTTTGTGAATGCCATCCCTTAGCAGGTGACTCTACATGTTCTAATCTCATTGAAAATGTAGGAAAATCCTTACAACAAGAATTACATTTCGTCTTCAGAGGAAAAGGTAAGCATTATTCTACAACTGTTTTTGATGGATAAATCTATCAAAGTACATCTATAATGCAATAATATATATATTAGCACATGATTCCAATTGTTCTAATCTTATTGGAAATGTGGGAAAATCATTACAGCAAACATTACATTTCATATACAATGGAAAAGGTAAGCATCATTCTATATCTGGTTTTATTGGATGAATCTTTCAAAGTACATCTATATTAAAGTAATATGTATTAATGATATATGACAATTACTGTATTTCGAAGACATGTCGACATCAAGTGATTCCTATATAACAAAATTTACATAATTGCATTGAACTATTTACATATGATAGTAATACAATTTATTTATTACTGAGATAATTTATAGTTTTTTGGTCAATTATAATAGCACAATATCCATATTTATCTAAATTATACTTTATAATCTTCTTGAAAACTTTCTGAGTACCTCAGAAGAAAAATTCTCCAGTTTATGATTTACTAACAGACATGAAACCCTCTTTATTTCCAGTACAGTTTTTTAGAGTTTTGGTTTAATTCGAAAAAAATTCAAATAAATTTTGATAATTGTTGCTAGAGGTTAGAATCCAGGATTAAATTCGATTTCATTATGATTCAATTTAATTAGTCGGCAGAGTAATTTTGGACCAAAATTTTTTGGAAGTCTTTCCCAAAAGTCGTTCATTAAAATATTAAAAGCTATAATAACATAAAAAATTTCGAAATATTTTTGGGGGAAAGATTGAAAGGGTAATACTGTAATAATCAAAACACAGATAAATCTCATAAATTTCGTAAGATAAAAGATTCAGAAAGATACAAATAAAAAAATAGTAATGTAATTGAATCGTGAATGAAGAGAATCAAGAACCAGTCCGATGCTCGCCCGTTGTCAAGACAGACTTGGCTGAATCATGGAAGTAAATAATACGGAAAAAAATACAACAACCCAGACTCTGCTGAGATAGAATTAATACTTTCTTTGAACTTCGATATGTGGAGATGAATTTTATTTAGTTTAAGGTTTGTGACTCTTTTGTAAATCCACCACTAATGGAGCGACAAAATAGCGGAAGAAGTAGAACGACGAAGTCATGATAGATTCCAGCTTCGATTCTGAAAGGTCTCCCCTTTAATCATAAGAATATTTTATTAAATGTTTTGAAGCTGTTTCGGAATGAATATTATTTTTATTTTTGAAACACTTTGATGTCTATGTTGGGGTAAATTTGATTTTAGAAAAGTGATAAAAATAATATTATTTGATCATTAAAATGTGTTTATTTAGATAAAAAAATATTATTTAGATATCTCTGCATTGGAAAGAAAATCACTTAATTGTAATGAACTTTTTCATTCTTAAAAAGCAAAGGAAGATGGTTGGGATTAGGGAATTTATTTCGTTATGAAGAAAATTTTTTTGTTCTATCAAAACTCATTACAATCACAATGTTGCAAATAGAAATGTAATTATATTAAAACATTCACTTATCAGTGATATTAAAACTTCAACTTTTAATAAGGAAAGGAAATGTGGGATATTTTATTAAAATAAAAGAAATAGTTTTATTTTATTTATATAGACTAATGAAATAAAAATAATTAAAAAAATTATTAGAAACAGATGTATTCATTGTACTAAATTAATTCCTTATATGTTTAATTTTAATCGTAAATAAGCTTGAAATCCTACTGCAGGTGTTATTAATTGTATTTTTAATGAAAAATTCTGGCAATTGAGGTATTTTTTATTTTGGATCATGTTTTTAGTGTTTAATATTATTTTTATTACATAAGAATCAGTAGGCAAATAAAAAACAAAACAAAAAAAAAACCTTCACTTAGAACTTAATAATTTTAGAAGAGATGAAATGATTTATAATTATTTTCTTTGTAAGATGTTTTCTAAGCTGTCAATAATTTTCAAGACATTAGAAATATTGCATATATTTATCAATATATTGCATTTTCAACTTTGCCCTTCCAGTTACGATATTTAATAGCAAAAAAAAAAAATGATAAACGGTTTTTATTTCTCTATCAATAACTTTTTGCCAGGCTGGTCTACATCTCGTTTTCAAGTGGAATAATGAAAAATATGTTACAAAAATAAGGAGTGTGAGCCAACGGACATGTGACTCGGATGGATATATTTAGGGTTCAGGGGCGTTAGGCATAGAGGCATCGGCCCGGGCTAAAACAATGATGTTGCGCAAAACAATAAAGGAAAGTTTAAAAACAGCAGAATGAAAGAACTTAATAAAATTGAAGTATAAAACTCCCCTGAAGTATAACCCCCCTGAACCCTAAATGCTTCCGTCCGAGTCACATGTCCGTTGGCCCTCACTCCTTATTTTTGTAATATATTTTTCATTATTTCCCCTTGAAAATGAGATGTAGACCATGTTGAAGATGCTTGCCTTTTATTGTACTTTTATTTATGTACTTAAATTAGAACTGTGTGTGGTGGTCGTCATTTTGTCTTTTCATTTTAAGAAACACAAGTAAAATATTTTTACAGATTCTTATATCATTTATTCAAGATTCTTAATAATTTATTTAGTAGTTGTTTAATTGACTAAAGTATGTATTGTACAGTATTTATTTATTTGAATTCATGTCATTTACAATTACGAATATTTTTATGTTTTTAAACAAATATTAGCAAAAGATAATGGTCTTTAATTTTCGGAATTTATCAAAATATAATAATCAAATAATTATTAGCATTTGTGTTTTCATTAAGAGCCCAGTAAATCTTCATAGCACAAAATAAGATATAATTTCATTATATAGAGAAAAACTTTATTTAGTTATTAAAATTTTGTTTTAATTTTTCTAATTTAGCATCAGATTTTAGGTTTCCCGAAGAAGACCAGACAGGTTATGAGTTTGAAAAGAATTCTGACTCTTTACCAACTAACTGCCACGATATCCAGTTTATGCTAGGTAATCTATTTATATACGAGTCTATTGCTTATATAAAAGTTCCATCCCAGCCGAAGGCATCACAAAGCGGGAATACTTGCCCCGTGAACTAAATCGATGCCATTATATGTAACATAGTACGGAGTGGCTCTACTTTCCTATCTGCCCGGCTTCTTGGCCATTCGGACGTGACCAAGGCAGGACGGCCGACCGCCTCCTTCTTAAAAGGAAGCCGGGTACGTACAGTCAATGTTCCCGCTTCCGTGGTCTCCGAAGAGACACCATTATCGCAGGGTAAGTTTTCAGAGGCGCTCCCGAGCCTCTGTGATTCCCCAGAACCACCGTGAGGGAATTTGTGTTTTATGTGTGTGCAGTGCCGTATTTAGGATCTGTGGGCCCCTAGGCGCGGGCCCTACCGGGGAAAATATTTTTCTAAAATTAATCTACAAAAACCGCATTTTAAGCATTTATCTAATAAAAAACTTAAAAATAAACGTTTAAAGTTTATTATTAAATTGTAGAAAATTTATGTACGACATTCCTATACAGTATTTAGAATTTGATGAATTCATGAGATGATAAAAACGAAAAGAACTGAACATCATTAAGATAATATACCTTAATGGTATTTAATATGATTTATAAACATTGCTATGAATCACTATAAAAAGAATACAAAGTTGAGATTCAAGTCTATGTTTCTAATAATGCAAATATGAGTATTACGATTTTAAAAATAACATATCGTAATTTTAAGTAAGCCTGTTAAAAAATGCAAAATGCAAGATAACAAAAAGGAATGTAATGAACAAGCAAAATGTACTTAACCTATAAAACATACATAATGTATTATTTAATTCAAATACAGAACTTTATTTCTATATATGCTGCCGATTGAACAAACTACTAATTTTATCATTAAAACTAAAACTATACACACTAATTTATTTAAACAGTCTCAACTTCAACTATTTGGTTATTATTAATGTCTAAACTATGCTGAACGCTTGGTTGAACCACTACGCAGAAGATGACGAGTGCGCCTGCCTTATATGCAATAGCAACGCCTACTAGAATTGTCTCCCTTGCTCCCGTATGTGCTCCGTGAATTCTATCGCCTTTGCGAAATTTCCGGCTGCCAGACAGTGGGAGATATTCTTATCAGGCTGGTCAAACACCCAAACACCACATTAAGTTAAACCAAATGCAAATGATAAATGATGATTATGATCACCAAACTTTTATACTATTTATTTACTAAAACAAAAACCTGATTTTAAAAAGTGACGTAGCATCATTTTTCACCTGAAAAGTGGTCACGGGACCGTTTGTGGTGCGGGCCCCTTTTATGGTGCGGGTCCATAGGCTGCAGCCTAGGTAGCCCATGCTTAAATCCGGCCCTGTGTATGTCGTCGTCCGTGGGTAAATTCTATCAACCTTGTGAACAGTCCTTCGCTGCCTTCTCTCCTCCTCTTGCTGCGGGCCCATCTTTTCCGGGGTTGGTGGTCAGTATCAAAATATTCAATTATTAAGAATAATGAGGAAAACAAGCATTATAACATAACAAATAAAAATATTCTTAATAATTAAAAATTAATAATTAATTACTTTTTTGTTGCTATTTTAGTACAATTTGTTTTTATTAAGTCTCTCATTAAATTTACTGTGGAAAAATCCATATGAACTCCTTCGTACCTGTTAAAATTTTTCTCTTTAGTGTTTTAATAACACTACTTTTTAAAATTTTCCTTCATTTCAAATCATATTCTTTATATAATATTTTTTACATTATTATCCTTGATGTGTCCTTTTTCCAAACAATGGTAGGCAATGTCTGATATGTACAATTTTCTGTTCTTGAAGGCTCTACCGTGTTCTGCAACACGTTCGAACAGGTTCCTTTTTGTCTCACCTATGTAGAAATTGCCACAAGTTTTACAATCAATTTTATGTAAAACATCCATTTCATTTTGACTTTCATTATTATTTATTTTCTTACATGAAGGATTTTGATCTCCATTTTTATAATTAAAACCTATCTTAATATCAAAGGATTTATATTTGTTTTTAAATATAGACTGTTTTGATTAAGATATGGAATAAATATTCTAGTATTTTCATAATCTTCAATTTCTTTTATTTTAAATGTATTTTATTTTCTAATTTGGTGATCAATGAAAACTTTAGAATAACCATTTCTTTTTACAAGGTTGGTCATGATTTTTATTATTTCTTGATGTGTCTTCAGTATTGGTACTTCTGTACTGTCTTTTAATGAAATTTTCTATAATATTCTTTTTAATGGTAATGTATGGCCTGACTTATAATTCAAAATGTGGTCACTTTGGTATTCCTTTATATAGTGTTCAATTTTTTTTGTTATCTTTAATCAATTTAAGATCCAAAAATTTTAATTCATTTATAGCTTCCAATTCCCTTTTCAATTTTAAATCTTTGTTTTTTGTATTATTAATAACAAAGGGTGAGACCAAATTATTTACAAGTGACATCCTGAAACAGCCGTTTCACGCTCGTTGGTGATCATCAGCCAGGAGAAGTCACAGTAAATAACAAGGTCTCCGTACTGAGGCTAGTATGTACAAAATTATGTGCACTGCTTATGAACAAAATATTTGCACTTCTGGCACATGAATATTCTCTCTACTTTTTCATTGGTGAGTTTTTCATTGTGTATTTTTTTCTTTGAGGCATCACTGCGCTTCCGATCTTTCCTGTTTTTATTTAAATTTTCATAAAAAATGTCAAATTGTCTTAAAGTACCGAACCATATGATTAAAATATCATCTACATATCTATAATATTCAAAATTTTGTTTGTTTGATATTCTTTCAGCAGAGTATTTTCAAAATGATTTAAATATATTTGCATAAAGTTCCCGAAATCGGAAACCTTTAATTTGTTTAAATATTTTTTGTCAAGTTTGGAAAAGGTGTTTAGAGTTATAAATTCAACTATTTCTTTAAAAATTTTTCATCTAAGTTGAGTTTTAACACAGACTCTCTATTAACAAAAATATGTTTGTCCAAAAATCAACAAGGTTTCGTCTACAGGTACATTGATAGACATTTTCTATGTCCAATAAAATAAGATAAAACTTCTTCTTGTTATGTTTATTAAAAAATCCTATTTCATCAATCAAATCTTAAGAATTTCAATAGTGTATTTTTAAATGGATATCCAATGCGACCTTTAGTCAACGCTTATGGATCTCCCACTCATAACATTTCAAACCGCAAAAAAAAAAAGCAACAATGAAATCGGTTGTAAATTATCGCGAGACTTGCGCAATACACGTTCAATATGCTGTCCACAGCTTTCTGCTACAAGTTGAAACCGAGAAACAACATGTTCAACAACAGCTCGGATTGTGTCAGAGGTCACGTTGTGAATGCGTTGCGCAATGCGTCTCTTCAATTCAGTAAAGTTTGCAATCGGACCACTAAACACAACATTTTTCAGATAACCCACAAGGATTAAAGATCAGGTGATCTTGACGGCCAGGATGTTGGAAAATGACGGTTGATAATTCTATAATTTCCGAAATACCTCTTGAGCAGCTGCTTCACTGGCTTTGCAATTTTGCGGAGAAGCGCCATCTTGCATAAAAATGATGTTATCCACACATGCAAACTGTTGAAGTGTTGGAATGACATGATTGCGCTAAAGACACTCATGGCGTTTTCCATTGACGGTACAGGTGAGATGACCCGCACGACCCATCTCCTCGAAAAAAAGATGGCCCTACGATAAACGCTGGCGTCAACCCGCACCACACAGTTACCTTAGCAAAATGAAGAGGTACTGGTTCATGTGCGAGCGGATTTTCCGTTGCCCATATTCTGCAATCCTGAGTATTGGCATGTCCTTGGAGATGGAAATGGGCTTCGTCTGTCTTACAGCATGTTGAAAGTTGAACTTTATTTATAGTCATCCTGTATATATTATAATATTTATATACAATAATACATATTTACGTATTTATATTATTTATTATATTAAAAGATGTAACAATTTTCCAATAATTTTCAATAGTTTGCGAAAAAGTGATGATTTGTTTTTAAATTTCCAAAACAATGAAATTGGAACGATGTCTTTGCATATATGTACTCTATAACAACCTATATATTTAAGAATAGTAGGTGATGTGATTCCTTTTTTAAAAGATTCTCTCTCAGCAAAATTGAAACAATCGGGTAAAAGTACAAAACTTTTATTAAGATATAAATATTTGAAACAGTATGTGAATGCATACTTTCAGTTAAGAACACATTATTAGCCTTATTTCGTAATAATGGATTAGAACTGTCTTTAGGTTTCTTTACCATAGTTAGAAACAAATTGTAATTATTATATCTCTTGAATATGACGTTGACATTTGTAGCTGCAACTATTGTACAATAAAAAAAATTAAAGGCAAATTTTAAGATTGTAGTTGTTTTTTGAAACTACAAAAATTTCAGTATTTCTACGAGTTATCCAAACTTCAACTAAATAAATTCGATTAAGTGGCCATAGTATAGCAATTTCCAACTTATTTTTATCTGTATAATAATTGTATTTGTTTATATTGCTTGTATTATGTTCTTATAATTATTTGTTTAATTGATTAGGGCGTTATCAGAGTGGAGTTTATATGATTTACCCCAAAGGAAGAAATAATTCCAATCCAATCAGAGTTTTCTGTGATCTGGAGACGAATGGAGGTGGATGGTTGGTAAGTTATTTATTCCAAAAAAAATAAATATCAATACGTATCGTTAACAGCCAGAACTAAGTAGCGTCATTCAATCAATTTTTTGAAGTGTTTTGAAGTAACTATTTCAATGCCTTTTCGAAAATCAGAGTGATTGAAATAACGAAAGAGAATTCTGTAAATTAGAATGTATCTTTCTAATATTATGTGAGGACGGTTTTAAGTTGTATTTTTAATAATTATTAATTAATGTAAATCATGGTATCAGTGGAATCCACATACTTTGCAAAGTATGAATAAAAAGTCTATTAACGACCGCTTTCATCTGATTTGGAAGAAAGCGTCTATTGAAAATAAGTAATCATCTAAAATTGAATAAAATGAAATGTACAAGAAATATATTCGACCACAACATATGTAAAATAAAAGAGTAAAATAGACAAATGAAATGAGTGTTTACATAGTTTGTGTTTTAGAATTGTTCATTTTTTGTTAGCGACTCATTTGAGAGCTATTATGATATTTTAAATTATATATTAATAATAATCCGTCAGCCTACAATCAATTGTTTTACAACGTGTGATCTGGGTCCTTGTTTTATATATTTTTTTATAAAAAAAGTAATAATTTACAAGTGAATATAATTCTGTGCTAAAGCATAAATTTAAAGACGACTCATAATAATAAAAAGAATTAAAAATAATAAAAAAAGAAGTAATTAGATTAGCGTAAGGAAAATCAAAAAAAAAAAGATTAAGAGAAAAAAAGAAAATGATATACGAATTTAAACCGAGAACCCTATATATAACCCCGAGACCTTAAGCATCAAGCTATAGCCTGCAACTGAAATCAGGTGGTTGCATTCTAACATTTAAGCTAATATAGGAAATCCAATGACAAACATCTCTAACATGGGGGGGGGGGGAGCGTTGGCCCCTCAAAATACCCCATTCCTACAGTCTTTGGGTCTCTGATCACGATGGTGAAATCCGTTTGTCCATTTGACCTTTAGTTCGGGAGTCGTTAGGGATGGACAGACTCGGACGGACAGTACAAACTCAAGAGCTACCAATTTTGGTCGCTATCACTATTGGTCGCTAAAAACCAGAGCCCAGTAACCAAATGAGAAAAGCATTGGACTGTGGACTGGATGAACTGGGCACAATCCATGCGGAGACCAGGGATAGATACTAACCTTGCACTTCTGTAGATTGGGTACTTGGTTCTTTTTCGTGGATAAAGTCAGGCGAGTGTTAGACTGGCAATTCGATCTCAACTGAATCCAGCGTCATGAAGCATAAGGAGCTTTATCTCGAAATATCAAAAATAATGAAATTGGAACGATGTCTTTGCATATATGTACTATATAACAACCTATATATTTAAAGGAATAGTAGGTGGTGTGATTCCTTTCTAAAAAGATTCTCCCTCAGAAAAATTGAAACAATCGAGTAAAAATACAAAACTTTTATTTCTGTTAGGTTTTATTATTATACGACAAATTAAGGTTTAATGTTAAATGTATATTCTGTTAAAAATATTAAAATAACTAAGTAAAATTTTTGGGAATATACAATATGTAAAACTATATAGCAAAATGAATTCAAAATCAAGAAAATTACGGGTTTTCAGGCATTCTTGACTCAACGACAATATTACAGTATCGTATAAATGCCTCTTAAATGATGCAGTTAAATTATCAATATTGGCACTGTATCCATTCTGACTGATATCTATTTGAGTTCGAAATACTTCATACTCTATTTTGATCATGGAATTATTAAAAATACAAGTAAATCGATGTTGTTATTTAATAGTTGTGTAATTTACATACTGGGTTCCAGTAGCCCAGGATTTACCCACTGGATGCGAGCAGGAGGAGCTGAGTTCATGGGGTGATCAGGGTCTTTTTTTTTTCTCAGTTATTACTTTTCCAGACGGATCCTTGGGTTTACCCAGCCCTGTTTCAAAGGAGTTCCGGTTTTATTATTCGAGTGAAACAGGTGTGTGAGCATCAGAATCACTATGAGAACTGGAGTGATCCCCGTTAATTTGTAATTTATAGAATTCTAGTTTATTAAATTTATCTGAAATATATTATACTGCAGTATTATTTTTATAGTGCATTCTTTATGTGAATTATATAGAAACATCACTAAATACTTAGGATGTGACGAATTATTAAGTTATCTTAAAAAATAGCACCCAAAAATAATCAATTTATTAAAATGAAAACCAAGGCTGTACATGATACAAATAATAATGCCTTTTGAGTTTATCATCGGAGGAATTTCGTCCTCTTTTGGACTCATTAGCCCGATCCACCCTCCCCGATGAGTCCTCCTCAAAAAATAAGTAAAGGACGAAACGGCCATTCCCGATTTCCACCGGTGATAAACTGGAAAGGCTTTATTATTTATTCATGTGCAGCCTTGGTTTTCATTTTAATAATTTTTTTCTATACTTTAAATTTATTTATTTAGGTCATTATACCTTTTCAGTTGTTGATTTCTTAATTATTTAATATCTTTTAGTTCTATGAGTAATTAGCAAAAAAGGGTTTTGTGTGTATTAGAACACTTATTTTTATTGTTGTTTGTTGGGTTGGGAGGTCACTGTTGAGTGCGAGGGTGACTTCCACTTATGTTCAAGCCTTTTTGGGTTTATCAACGGAGAGGGTGGATCGGACTAAGGAGTCTTAAAAAAGGATGAAACGGCCGTTCCTGATTCCTCCAATTATAAACTCGCACTATAATTATTCTGCACTGTTATTGATTCATTTGCAGCCTTGTTTTCACTTTAATAAATATTATCTGCACGTTAAATTTATTTATTGAAAATCAATTTATTCACATGAATTTTTAGAGATATAATGTCGTAAATACATTTTCTCAAATAACTTTAAAAACGATTAGACACTTTCAGTTCGAATATCCAGCTATTATGATAACGAATATCAGATTTTTTAAACTAAGATTATTAAAAAAAATTAGGTGTGTTAAAATTAATTTAATAAAAAGATAAGACACACAAATATTCATATTTAAAAAGATTTATAAAAAATACTTAACAGAAATGGAGCCTTTCTGGTCCCTTTGCGGATAAAAACCCCTTTCAACACCATGCTGAAAACAAAAGCCATGTTGAAAGGGGGTTTTACCCGCACAGAAACCCGAAAGGCTCCATTTTTGTTAAGTATTTGTAAATAAATATTTTAAAATGTGATTAAAATATGTGTCTTATCTTTTTATTGATTGTGTGTCTTATCTTTTTATTAAATTAAACTAAGATTTATCCTGAATTTATTTTCCCTTATTTATTTATTTATCTTTCAGGTCTTTCAAAGAAGAGGTGATTTTGGCGAACCCAAAGAAAATTTCTCCCGTAGTTGGGATGATTACAAGAAAGGGTTTGGAGAATTGCATGAAGAATTCTGGTTAGGTAATTATAAAAACTAGGTTGACTCTCAGATAATCCGAATAAATGTTCTTATGTTTTAAATTGGATCATTAGAAAGCCAGGTTCACATTTTGTGGGAATCCATCCAGCATCTTTAGATTACAAACAGACCAAGAGACAAACAGTAAAACTATCCAAGTGGAATAATAAGACATCATCTGCAGATTTTATAATTTATAAAAGAATATAGATTCGTAATGGAACTTTGGGCATAGGGACACGCTAAAGATATAATGAGCAATATAAAATTTTATTGATCTTGTTATAAATGAAAACATGATTAAATTACAAGGTACATATTTGAAGAAACTATGGAATTAAAAAAAAACTCATTTATTACGAAATAAAGAATAAAGTATTTTTCATTGTTGATAAAGAAGCAGTGTTTGCCCCCCACATTTGGGGCAGAAGGACATTACGTGTGGGGCATAAGGACACACACATCTTCTTACTTATCATCATCAGAGTACTGATCACACACAAAATAATGATTAACACAATTAGTAACATATGCTACATGAAACCAATTTAAACTCTCCAAGCATTAAACTCAGTCTTATACCTTCTTTTACAGTTTTCCACGTTTGCGGCGTGTGTTATCTTTGTATTGTGGCAGAGCAACACTATTTCCTCGCTGTTCAGATGCTTCTCTGCAATTGACTGTCTTCTTATTAAGGCATGCCTTTTTTTTTCTTCAATTCGTTAATAAATTGTGGATCACTCAGCATCTTACATCCACCTGATTCCCTTTTCCTTTGTTATTCAGTTCAGACTCACTAGGAACAGGAAGCATATTCTCAAAACTTGATCTTGGTGAAGAGACATCTGAGTGTGATGCATTATCACCATTTTCACTATTAGAATAAACTTCACGATCTCTTTCAGGTAACAGTTACATCAAATTTCTGAACTTCTGCTTCCTCACGACCTGAATGAACAGAACTCGACCAAAAACATACTCAGGAAGACGATGGGGATTCAAGGGAACTATTTCACAACTTTCAAAGCCTTTTGTTGCATTCCCTACTATGGCAGCTCGATTCTATGCCTCAGCAAAAAGTTTTCCGAATGTTCCTGTAGTTATTGCTTTACCATTTCGTGTGTCCGTTTGCCTCCAATTGGATCTTTCTGTCCATTTGCCCCAATCAATAATAAGCTCGGAATTCCACTCTCATAGAATAGAAATTAGTGTATTTTCAACACCACTTTTGCTCCAACACGCCGTGACACCTCCTGCCTCTCTGACACAATAAAGTGAAATTCTTTTCCAAAATATAACCATAATTACTTAAGATCAGAGCTGAAATTAATATTATTTTATAACCACCGATCACAAAATAAATTACCTGTTTTGATGTATATCCATCGTCACAGGCGTAACAACGTCGATGACACTCCAAAATTTGGATTTTGCTCCAAAACTTGAAACTGCAAATCGTTCATTAGTAGAGCCACGTGCTCAAACAGCGCTGCAACAACTCTTCAAGAAAATATCACTTCAAAGCGTAGCAGGTGTCCGTTTGCCCCACAGTTACTTTATGTAGATTTTAAAAACTAATTTTAGTCTATAACATCTTTTGCTTCACTTTTGTTGAAAGAAATCATTAAAATTCAGTTAAATACTAAAAAAAAAAAAAAAAAAAAACGAAGATTTTTGTTTGCTGTTCAGAATTTATTTATTTTTTTGATTTTCTCTTTGTATTTAATGCAGGTAATGATCTGATATCTTTTTTAACAAACCAACATCGAATGACTCTTCGAATAGATTTTTTAGAATACAATAAATTTGCTGAATATTCGGATTTCAGAATGAAAGGAGAAGCTGATGGTTACAACATAATGTTTTCGAAATTTAGAGGAACTGCAGGTAAGGAATTGACTACAAAAAAGAAACTTGAGAGATTTAAGTTATACTAAACCTTTAGATGATCTTGAAGATAAGAAATTAAAATTGAAAAGATCATTACAAAAGCACCATTAAGAAAGCCGCACACCTGCTTATAATTACAGAAACACCATTTAATAACACGACTAGTTTCGCCAATCTCGAGAGAGGGCATTTACAATTGGTAAATGCCCTCTCTCGAGATTGGCGAAACGAGTCGTATTATTAAATTGTTTTTTCGTAATTATAAGTTGTGTACGGCTTTCTTAATGGTGCTAATGTATATCAGTACACGTGAAACTTTGAATGAGACCATTTCATAGATCTGAAAATTATTAAAATTCGATATTGATAACTGAAATTTATATTAAAATTAAATACCTGTAAGTACAGATACAGAACGTCGTAATAATACATAAATCGATTCAGGATACAATGACTTGAAACAGAAGGAGAGCAATAGAATGATTACAATTTTCAAAATTTTAAACTACTTTATACACTAGAGAAAATAAAGATCATGAAAATTAACAGACATTCTAAAAATAGAAATAATAAATAAAAAATTGAGAAAGTTATTACTCCATATATTCCTGTATTTTTTTTCTGTCCAATGCGATGAAGTATCTATCATCGATTTAAAAATAAAATTTTATTTAAATTAACAGATATTATAAGAAAAAGTATTGTAGGAAGCATAAACGTTGCAGGCACATCAAAACAAACAGGGCAAAGTAATAAAGTACTAATAAATCGTAGAAAATCCCTGCGATCTCAGTTCCAAATGTACTAGTTGGAAAGTCGAAAACTATGCGTATGAAGCTGATTTTTCTTGCTTTTTAATTTCTGTAACGTAGGTCAAATCAAGCTTTTAATGAACAATTTAGTTCAAATACTGATTTTGTAGATTTCTCTCCTCCAATAACGAATAACGTGAACATACAAAAATTGTATTGCATTGAATATGTAACATCTATATGATCACATTATTCGGTTTACAGCCCTTACTGTAAAATTCGACGACGTTGTTGTTTTTATTATTTCATCGATTTTGATAAGACAGATTTTAGTAAAACTTACAGTTCACATTTACTTGCTGTTATGAAATTTGACAACTCGACCATATGTTTATGAAGCTTCAAGATATAATTTATCAACTCTCTGGAATAGGAGGGAAGGGGGGTTAAATTGCTCAAATTACTTCTAAATTTCAACATAATTTCATCAACCCATCTGAGCCTGGGTTGACTACATTCTTAAGCAATATAAAAATGAATCCAATATTTCTTAGCTGGGTCTAATTTATCAAGTCCGACCAGGTTCTACCCAGCAAATACTTTCTATTTTAATGAGATGAGCGAAATCAAATCTTAATCGTTGTAGAGCTCAAAGAACTCATTGTTATGTCTTCTTCTTCAGCGATTCTCCAACAAATCTTCAGATATTAATTTTTTTTTCATCGAAGTTCCTCTTAACATAAGCTTCTGAGCCATGATGACAAAACTGTTCTTATTAATGTTTTGTTTCTCAAGTCAGGTTTTAGAATTTGAGAATATTATTTAATGAATAGTAGCTTCTGTTTGGAACTTGTGATTTTTCTTTTGATTTCCTCTGATATACACTCATTAACAAAAAAAACGACGACCTCGAAGGAGTTGTCCGATGGAGATAAAAATTGGCGGAGAGGAAGATTATGTACAGAATAGAAAATGATTAAAATTTCAGACAAATTGAATGATTTATTTCAGAGTTACAGAGTTACAAAAATAACGAGCTTAATAAGGTGATGACCCACCTCTACCCTGAATGCAAGCTGCCACACGACGTGGCATAGAGTGATAAAGCTCCCTGATGGTCTCCTGCGGTATTTCTTGCCAAATTTTCTGCAATTGTCGGGATAGGTCATGCACGTTCCCTGGTGGATGCAGTCGCCTTCCCATCATATCCCAGACATGCTCGATTGGAGAGAGATCTGGGGATCTGGCTGGCCAAGGAAGTGCTTCACAAGCTGCAAGACATGTTATAGCAACATGTGCCGTATGTGGTCAGGCATTATCTTGCTGAAAAATAAGGCTAGGGTACTGCAAAAGGAGGGCAGCAAAACAGGTCTCAGAATGTCGTCGGCATACCGTTGTGCTGTAAGTGTGCCGCTAATAACGACCAAAGGGGTCCGGCTATCAAGGGAAATGGCACCCCAGACCATAACTCCTGGTTGAGGGCCTGTGTGGCGTGCAATAGTGAAAACAGGATCGGTACGCTGCCCTGGGCGTCTCCAGACACGTCTGCAACGATCGTCAAGACACAATTGGAAGTGGGATCCGTCGCTGAACACTGTACGTCCCCAGTCAGCATCATTCCAACCGGATCGAGCTAATAGTCCATCGGGCAGCTAGCCAAATATAAGGAAATGGTATAATTTGGGGGTACCAAGTTTCCTTTTCACTGCAGTTAGATAGGGTTATAAGGATGTCAAAAAACCATGATTGCCATCTCAAAATGGTATAAGCATCACTGTAATCTGGCCCGACGGTGTGCAGACGTGAGTGGCAGGTGGTGTAGCGGTCGGTACGAGCGTAGATGTCGCTCTCTCAGCCGTCTGTGAATGGTCATGGTGGACACTCGTGTGCAGGTCGCACGTCTGATGGTTGATAACGATCATTCAGGCGCTGTGACAGCTGATCTGACAATCACTGTATCCTCCCGCTCTGCTGTGGCCCTAGGTCGACCTCTACCTTCATGACGCTGAAATCTGCCATTGTCCACCCATTCCTGCCAGCATCTTCTAATCGCCGCACCACTTCGACCCATACGATCAGCGATTCTCCGATTTGCCCAACCTGCCTCTTTCAATCCAATGATACGACCTCTTTCATACTCTTGGCAGTTGCACGTAATGAGCTCGAATCCTATGGCGAGGCATTTTTTCAGTCGTTGAAAGGTATGATAACTCGCAATGCCACAGAAAGTTTGACCATCAGATTGAGAATCCCTTCTTATATACACCTGCAGAGTGCGCAGTTCCGATGCGCTGTAGCTCTCGCTATTCATTCATTGGACACCAAAGTTTAATCATTTGATGGGCAGCCCCAATGTCTTTGCATACGAAATTTCATTATAATCGGACAACTCCTTCTAGGTGTGTCGTTTTTTTTGGTAATGAGTGTATTATTCTTGTTTATTAGAAGATTTGTTACTTTGGAAACCATATTTGGCTATGGTTTGAACAGAAAGACTGTCGTAATAACATCATCGATTTGTTAAAATGAAGAGTGTGCGCTCACTCCCACTCACACTATTGGTTCTCAGTGGGGTTCATTTCTATTTGTGTGTCTTTGGTTCGCTTATGTATATAAGGGTGTCATGTTAAACTTTTTAATCACTAGTCAAAGATTCGTGTCACAGAATAGAAACCAGTTGTGTTGTCTTTTTTAAGGTGTTAAATCTTTTTATCTACACTTGTGTGTCAGCGTCTCATGTTAATAAAATCTATTGTTTGCATAAATTTATTCACAATTACGTGCTCTATCGTAAGTAAGAGCATTTGAACTGAGATTGAACATTCCCAAACATTTAAATTTACTACTCCATCAAAGTGGTAATCATCCGTCCCTATTCATCTTCTTAGTTCTTTCCTCCATCCTGCATTTAATTCATCATTATTATATGCAAGACTGTTATTATCATATTTCTATTTATGAAGAAACTGTGATCAATTTCTGTCATTTTTTAAATATTTGTTGTCGAAATGCTTGTTTGTTGTTAAAATTGTAAGAATTTGTAAGATTACTTTTCAACTTAAGCATTCAATACGAAGTTCTTGATATAATATGTAATAACAGATTACAGTATTTTATGATTATATGTCATCTGATATATTCAATAAATAAATAAATATTATCTAAGTATCAAATTTTAACCAATTTACTGATGTATATAATCAGTTTAATTTACTATGAATTAATTAGAATATCTTGATTTAATTTGCTGTTTCTAAACTTTAATTTATAAGTTTGAAAAACACACGAGTTGCATTATAAGACTCAGAGTTTTGATCAATTTTTTCTTTGCTCTTTCTTTACAGCTGACTATTTAAGAATTCATAAAGGTCGGAGCTTCGCAACAATCGATCGTGACACTCCCAACAAATGTTCTTTTATGTTCGGTGGTGGTTGGTGGTTTGAAGATTGTGGCGATAGCAATTTAAATAATTTTGACTCATTTAAATCTTGCCTGAAGTGGCCTAAACCTTCACGCTATACAAACGATCCTTGTTGGATTCGAGTTGAAATGAAACTGAGACCTCAATATTTGGTTCCTGAAGCCCAGGATAATTTTCCGTAGTGTCCAATTACATGTTTGAGCAAATAATATCGTTAATCAGATACGAATAAAATAAGAAATATTTTGTTGTTTAATTAACGGTTCGCAATTTTATGCTAAAAACTAAGATGTTGTTTATTATTTTTTATTCAGATGATTTAATGTTAATGGAAGAACGTATCAAAGTATGTGGGAGAAGAGAATCAAATAATAAAATCTGAAATTAGTATGAAACCGTTCTCTCTTCTGAGAAACCTTTGGCATCTTTTTCCCCATCTCTTCTAACTACGAGAAATGATGTAGATTAGAGCTACTATTTTTGCTTTTTTTTTTTTAAATGCGAACCCATCTAAAAGCAACCTAAAGTCGTCCTTAAAGTAAAACAGGAATTTTAGGATACCTTAACAGCGCTATTCCAGATCAAAGTATAGTTTTTATATTACAATTTTGGCTTGCTTGCACTCAGGGTTGAGAAACACGCTTTTTCCATTAAGTGTATTAATTTTACAAGAATTTTAAATATAAGATAAGGAAGATTAGAGATAACAAATATATTTTTCATTGGTTTGTATTCTTTTCTCATGAGGCTTGTTTAACTTTAATGGTTGATAGGTATTTCCTATCAGATACTTCTGGTTGATAGGTATTTCCTATCAGATCCTTCTGGTTGATAGGT
>JAFIDM010000002.1:30798576-30812103 GCA_023159025.1 Thereuonema tuberculata
GAATTACACGCGAAGTCCAAGAAAATCCATGGGTAGGTCGAGTTACAAATTCCACAACAGATTATTTCGAAAATCTTGCGGAAGAAGATGAAATGGATTCTTTACAAACTATATTTATTGCAAAGTTTAAGTGACTTAAGATAAACTCGAACGTTAAAGATTAATGTGTCTTGAGCTGTGTGCCGTAAAAAAGTGTATGGTCCCTTCCTTTTTTCACGGAAAAACTGGAAGAGATTTTCATTTTACAACAGGATGGAGTACTTGATTTTAGGAATTATCTGGATGAATTTCTTCCCCATCGCTAGATTGGCAGCGGAACAACCGATAACATGTCACTTACACATTGACCACCGACGAGTCTCACAGCATTTGACTTCTTTTTATGGGGATAAGTGAGGGACAAGGTTTCGTCCCTCGCCTTCGAGTTATACTCAATGATCTAAAGCAACGTATTACAACAGCTGTTGGAGGAATTGATGGTGATACAATATGTTGATACGTGTTGTGTACGAATTCCACTTCCGCCTTGAGTGTGACGAAAAGTTCACAGTGAGCATCTACAACTTACTATATGAAGCTTCTTGAATTTCCCTACCACACTGAAGTAGTTAGTGCCATATCTTAAAAAAGTATTAGGCTTCTGAAAGACGCCTTATATTCCCGGTTTGTCTGTATGTGGACACATCCCACAATGCTTTGCAACGGCTTCTGTTAGCTCAGTTGTAGATGGCCTGAATGTTGAATGTTGTAGGTGGCCTGTTAGCTCAGTTAGTTAGAGTGTCGTGCTAATAACGTGAAGGTTGTGGGTTCGATCCCCTCATCAACTTAAGTTTTTTTTTAATCATTTAGGAATTCAGGGTATTAACAAGGCTTGAGTTAAGAATGACGATTATTCCATGTAAATAAGAATGGGTAAGATAGCATGGGGTCGCAAACAGACTCGCGCGAGCATTTTCTAGATCATCCCGGCGCAGTCTATTCTTAAGTAAAGGTGACTCAGAAGCCGTTGCGAAATACTGTGATTGGTTTACTCATCACTATCCCTACTTGTTTATTTTATACAATGTTGAAACTGACTATTTCTTTTGTATTAACCTTGTGTAAACTGAAATGGAAAATAAAGTTGCTTTTAACTAGCTCTTCTGAGCATGCATTATTTATTCTCTTTGAATATTTCTGTCCTTTGTTGTCCTATTTGTCTGTTTTTAATCTCATCATGTTAAAACAAATTGTTTGCAGACAGTCTGGTTTGGTCCAGCATAAAACGTATGCTTCAAACATAAGCTAATATTTGTAATTAATAAATATATTTTTATAATTTGATAGTGTGGCTATGGGGCCGTTCAAGTATTGCGTAAGCATTCAAGTGGTGGGTGGGGTTCAAACTGTGCTTACTTTTGCTGACAAGGGGGAGGGGGTCAGAGCAATGCTTACGTAAGACAGACAAACATGCACGCGAGAGAGTGCGCTGCGCGAGATAACACTGTTTCCTCGGTATTTCATTTGTACTTTTATATTTCATTTGTTACATTTTAACTAATGAGTGAATATTATGTAATTTTGACTGTTGTAATTTATTGCTCAGTGGTATTTACTGATAATGATTTGGCAAATCTTAAGTAAGCAGAAGGGGAAGTGGGAGGGCATCTGCTTATTTTTGCTTATGAGGGAGTGGAGGGGGTCTAAGTTGACTAAAAAATGTGCTTATATAATACTTGAACGGTACCTATTTATTGTTAAACTTAATTAGTGAGCACGATTATTCTGATCTGCAGTTTCTCAGAATTATCCTCTCAATTCTACTTGTTCAAAGTCTTCCCCTATTCGACGAATAGCCAAGAATATAGCTAATTTATATTACTAAGAGATAGCAAAACTTCAAAGAAGAAACTAAATGTGGGGCGCTTATTATCGTGCTCATAATTTGTATTGAAAAAATCAATAATCATCATAAAATTTTACAAAATTAGGCCAGCCATTTGAACAAGGAATGCCGTGTGTTATTTTTGAACGATGGGAGGTGTGGAGAACAAAGGAAATATGCTTGCTTTTTAAATCGGAAATAATATTTTGCTGTATATCGAATTTTATGGAAATCTGTCCAGCCATTTTAATATGATGTTCTTATAAACAGATAAACTAATGGACAAAAGAGAAGAAAAACATTCACGTGGAATAATGTGACTTCGCTTGCTCAGTAATTTCACCAAAATTTACAAATATAAAACACATTAAATGAATAAATAATTATTGAAAAATTGAACGTTACTTTAAACTAAGTTGAACTGATAGCGAGAATTTCCACCCATCCCCTATAATTAAGTCATTGACTTTTTAACTTTCTCTGTTTATTGCTGTATTTAATTAACTTCAATTTGTTTTGTTATTACGTGTAATGTTTTCTGTGCAGGAAGTTTCTTTGTACACGAAACAACAATCTAAATTTCATGATGTTTGTCAAGAGAAAATTAATATTGATCCGCTGTGAAAATTAATACTTGTGTTATTGTCAGTTACAGAGGCGATTATGAGTTATGGCATCACGAACAATTCCAGACGGTGAGAAGACGAACCATTCAAAGTTCATCTAATCTCTCTCTAGCTTCCAATAAAAAAATAGGGGCTTTATTAGGGTACCGTGCTTAGGCCAACTCCTACAACATTTTAAAGGAGAGTTTAATCTTAAAATTTATACTAAAAAACACATAACTTAACAGGATGATAACGAATTATTCCCTTCAATCACATTTAACTGACAATTAAAGAAATAATAAAAATATAATACTTTTAATGAACTAAAAAAATATTGTGTAAAGGACTATATTTTTACCTTGAATTTTGTTTTTCTTTTATTACATTTGTTGAATGTCTCATATCGAGAATTTTAATAAAAATGTAAAATTATTTAAAATATTTTCAGCAATAATCTATAAATTAGAATTAATATTCTAATTGATATTAAAGTGATTAAATTATTGTACTGTAAACGAGACTGGTGTAAAAACTTGTATGATGTAAAAAGCTAATTCTCTTGGCAGTGGAATTGTTAACTTGTTCCCTGTATCTGAGAAACTGTGAAAAATAAAATAAGAAATTAGAAGAATGGATTGAGAATCCGAAGCGAAAGTTCTTACTATCATTCAACTTCATCATTTTCTTTCTGTGTTTGTCTCTTTTCAGTTTGTTTTACATCAATACGCTAAAACGACTGGATGGATTTCCGTAAAATTTAGTACACCCTCATTTTTGGTCTAATTTAAAACATAGGCTCATTTATTTTAATCTCCCACCCCTTAAAATATGACCCCGAAATCCCACACTAAAATGGCTAGAAGAATTTCTTAAAGATTTGTTTCGACGCTTATTTATTTCCATGATCTTATTTAAATAATTTTTAATAATTTAAAATTAATTTTATTTTGATCTCCAACCTCTATTCTCAAAATGGAGCTCCGCCCGCACCCCCTGGTTTTTTTTTTTCTCAATCCCATCTACACGAGTACAGCTGAGCGTTTATCTAGTAATAATAAAAAAAAATGTTATTTAAAAAAAAATCAATCTATATATTCCAAAAATATGCAAATCCAAGATATTTATGACAGATATTTATGCTTCCTGATTCTTCGGGTCATTGAAGAAACATCAAAATACAATCAGGCTCGTTTTCCAATGATACAAGATAATTAATGCTTTTAAAGGCGCCAAAAGCAAAGTGGATCCATAATATGCACAATTTTATAAACAAAATTTTATCGGACGCGACCACTTCTTACCCCAAACTTCCGGATAAGGAATGGTCCTAGAGGTCTGATTTTTTGAACGTGCTCACGTAGTTTTGACGCTGAACACAATGGTGAAGATTTCATTCTAATATGTCTAACCGTGTCGCCACTACAGAGTATGACATCCAGCAAGCATAAAAACAAGAGCGGTCCCTTATGTTTTACAGGCAAGCTGTAACCTAGGGGCCGCTAATGAATATGTTAAGTTATACAGTATAAGTTTATAAATTCTACTTTTAGCGACTCTATACAGGGGAAAGTTTATGATTTCCGCTTCGCTATCTATCTGTTTGTAACACCCTCCCAACCCAAGCAGGGAGTCAGAACCCTACGAACCTTAACTCGCTAGACTTCCCATGGCCTGGAGGTTTGGGAAATCTGACTCCGACTTTTTGGAGATTGGATATGTATCTATACTGAATCACTAAGTTAAGAACGAATGTAATTAACTGGATTCAATGTGAGCACTTACACACATTTCTCAGGGTCGCCCGAATGGTATAAAATAGGGCTCTAAACATAGTATACTTAATGAACTCAATGCAGGCACTCTTGTAATTGTGATTCAAGGTGAATTGTGTCAAAATCAGTGCGTGAGCAGAGTAGAATGGCAACAGTTTGCTCATTAAGTTTTAGAATATATGTATGGAGAAGTATACTGTATTTTGGACAAACCCATAGATTGAGTATTGGGGGATGTGGTTAGCCTCTTGATTGCGGTCTGGAGGATACCTAACCGATGGAGAACGGAGATTTTTCCACGCTGAATTCTCCTCCAAACGGGTCCCGAGATCCACCCAGCCTTCTATAGAAATATCGGGATTGTTTTACTACGGTACAGACAGACGAGCTTGGGAATGACTACTCAATCGCATCTCAGTCTCTACAGGCAAAAATAGCTATCTACCTACTGTAGATTGATTAAAAAACTAATACAAGTTTTGACCAAAAAAAAAGTTTTGAACAAGTTTTGACAAGTTTTGACCAAGTTTCCGACCAAAAAAAAGTGAATACCTTAAAAATATTAAAATTCTGATTGAGCGTTTCACGGTATCCAAGAAAATCACAATCCCGAACCAATTATTAATATATTACGAGTACATCAGGAAAAAGATAATTACTTGCGGTTATTTATTGAGGTGTATATACGTAATTTTTAAATGTTTTAAATGATGTCAAGGATCCTATTCATAAAGAAATTTCCAGACTTTCAAAAAAAACTTTTTGAAATGAGTAAAACATTGACAGACATATATAGGAAATAACAATGTTGTGTAAAAATTATGAAAACTGTAACTGTGAACCTTTTCTTTTCTGTTACGATTCCGTTGAGAATGGCAATCGCTCAGGATGTCGAAACGTCTGGCCCTCATAATTATTAAAAATTATGACAAAAAAATTATTACATAAATGAGATTATGTAATATATTCTTTTTTTTATAATTTTTAATATAAATTATTGTTTCCTACATACATATGTCAATGTTTTACTCATTTCATTACTATATTCAAGACACGTTAAGCTCTATAACAAAAATCTTTTAAAAACTTATTTCCATAACTTCTTGTTATTCCTTCTTTCTCCATCATAAATAATAAAATAAAATAAATGTTGAAATATTTTATTTTAATTTTCCATAAGGTTGTCATATATTTATTATTTTCTCTATTAATAAATTCATTATTTAAACATTATTATTAAAACAATTATTGAAAATTGAGCAATAAATTCTTTATTGTACATTATAAATAATTTTTTGTTACCTTAATGTTACTACATATTGCATTTCTATATAGGCTACATGTAAATTGTTATTACTGTCCACATTCAATCTGATGAAATACACGTATATGATTGAAATTATTAGAGAGAAAAATATCTGTAATATAAATATCCAGGGGAAATGGTAAGCGTTTTGTACCAAATGAATAAATCAGATATAGGAGAATAAAGGTATATACTTTTTATTAACATTAATCATTATGTATTTTAATTAAGTTATTAGAACGCTTGGAAATTTCTTTCTGTATAAATACTTTTTCATTACGTACACCCTTTTGGATTTCAAAATTAATTTTACATTTTAAATTCATTTTATCTAAACAAAAACAAAAAAACGATAGCAACTTAATTTTTAATTCTTTTTAATTAGACAAGTTCTTAATTAGATAGGTCTATTTTTAATTAAAAATTTATAAATGGGCTTCATTATTCGTTTTCAATCAACTGAAATTTTATTTACATGAAGTAAAAAACGTTTAATTTTAAGCGATGGAATTATCATCTATATTATTTAAAAAATGTAAATATTCTATAATTAATTAGTTCGTTTGACTATTATGTAAACAAATAAATAAGTAAATAAATAAACATTTTTAAAAATATGATCTATGGATATCAATTTCTTTTCTTGCTATTACTGATAGAATTTTTTAAAGATGTTGAAAATTGACGAAAAGTTTTTTATTTTATTTTTTTTATAAAAACATAAAATAGTTTTTTTGTAATAAAAAATTATAAAAATAATATTAATAAAAATTTTGTAAAATATAAGAAGTATTCAAAATGTTTCTAAGCTTTTATATTCGAATACTTTTATATCTAGTTAGGAGAAAAACGTTATTATATATATTTGAGGGACTCGGCAGTAAATAATGGTAAGCGACAGTTGTCACTTTTGGAGATATTAAGAGAAACAGTTACATTATTTACATGCATTTCAATGGAATAGCGCTACGACTAACCCGACATAGTACTGCCATCGATTGAGAGAATGTGGAATTACTTGTTAATTTCTGTAGTAAACGTATTAAGTTTTGTAGTAAATAAAAAAAATTAATTTCATAATTTTGGCGCTTACCATTATTTACTGCCGAATCCCTTATTTCAATAATATTAATCATCGTATTGTATCCTGTTTTATTTTTTATTATAGATTTATTCTGATGTACATGGCTTAATGACCCAGCATCTTTAATGGAAAGTTGACCGAGGCATCGCTTTGTGGATGAGTTGCGAGGGTAGGATGGTGGACTCAATATAACCGTTCTCATAATTAAAGCTTGATCTCAAACTACATTTAATAACTTTCCTACGAAATTTTGAAGATATCCATCTAGCCTTCCTAGCGAGGGTTTTCGGATATCATTTTTGAAGGATGGGTAGGATGGAAACCAACAAAAATTGTCGTATGTTTCAAGTTGGACCATAAGTAATTTCGATTTCAAATTTCATTGGAATCCGTCTAACTGTTTTAATGTGATGCCCATACAAACACACAGACAGATACATGGACAAACATAGCAGAATAGACTGGGCATGCTCAGGCAATTATATTATATAGCACAGTTGGAGTCGGGCGATTGGGATAGAAAATTTGGTCCACTATTTTTCTTATTTTGGTTGGAAGATCGTTTTTATTCGTCTCTTGCAACTCAGCTATGCTTTTGATAAAGGAAATCGAAAATTAAGCCAAATAATTAATTTCGTTTACGGAAGTTATATTTCAACGAAAGGTGAATTTAGGGGATGGAAGGCCCCTCTCCCTTTTTCCGAAATTACGGTACCTCTTTGGCTTCCAAATGTTGTCAGTTTGCCTATAAACAGCGCTCATCTGTTTGCGTTTCTCTCTGTGATTATTAAACTGTTGATAACTTTCCATTTCTTTTTGGGTTTTTTTTTTTTTTTTTTCTTGTGATAAAAATACAAAGTAATTGTAATAAAATGGCAGATAAAAGTGAAAAGAGAATGCATGAGTACCGGGTTCGGTTCTCATGTGGGTTTCGTGATGGTGGACGATCGGCGCTGTGCAGGTTTTCACGGGGTTCTACCGTTTCCCATGCACTTCTCCCACCATACTTCTCAGTCTTTCCCTCCATCTGTCTTTATTTCCGTGGGATAGTACAATAGACCTCCGGTCTCAGTGCTTGGCTTCTCTGCCACCCACATTCATTACATAATGTAACATAACATAACATAACATAACATAGGCACAATGTATGGCGATTGCAGTAAAGTACATGAATTGATAAATGAAACGAATCGATTCGTAGTTTAATGCAAACATATCTATCAAACAATTAAAACTGACACTACTACTGATTGAACGACGCTCAAAACTCATTTTTTAGAGGAAAAAAAATCGTTTATAAATAGGGGTGCGTAAATTATACGAGAAATAAAAAAATCCTTCCGAAACAGCAAATCCCAGCAGCTCGGTTCCCGTGTTTCTCCGCAAAGTGAATTACATGAACTTTAAACTGGCCATGTAATTACTATATTTACCGGAAAGCTTCTACTTTTCACTCATTTTCGTCACAAATTGCAAACAAATACACAGATCGCGAGTTTATCACTACCCACAGCCATAGCAAACCTCAATCGGGGGGAGGGGGGGTTATAAACGAGAGGCGACCTTCACGAAAGCAAACGTTTTATGGTCGGGTGGAAGGAGAGCATTTTTAAGACGAGCGTAGTTAGGCCCTTTACCATTATAACTGACCAGTCTACTATTCGAGATTGAGAAAATTAAACGAGAAAAAAAAAATTCCAAGCTATGCACTTAAAATTTGGGATGCGTAAATTACGCGAGTAAATACGGTATTCAAGCCTTCTAATTTAAGGTCAAGTAGAATTTCCATCCTCATCGGTACACCGTAGGCTTATAACTGGTCTTGAATGAGAGTTGTTGCCGTCCAAGTATTACAGTAACCGCATTGAGTCCAAGACTATCATATTCGTTCTCAGCATAATCGATTTCCTAAACAGTAATATCTCGCGTTACATCGTTTCGACTTACGTAGTTTTCGACTTTACGTCAGTTTTTTTTGTTATTAGGATAAAACAAAAGTTTACTAAAGTCAGTTTATGCAACTTTACGTTACGTCATTCAGCAAACGTCATTTTAAAAAACCCATAAAAATTTTAGAAAATCACATCGATTCCTCATCAGCTAAAATTCTTTGTATTTTTTTTTTTTTTTACATTAGAATTAAAATGTATAAATTTCTTAAAAAATAATGTAAAAAATGTTAAACTATCGAACGACTCATTGTATTCCCAAGCGCCGATGTTATTAGCCACATTATGAGGTTATTTACTTGTAGGGGGTCTAGGTCGTTTTTAAGAGTTTATTCGAATTACGTCGTGTTTCGACTTCCAAGTAGTCTTGGAACTACTTATCGACGTAAAACTCCAGTGTGCCTGTTTAGATAAAACCCAATTTTGTCCAGTTACCACTATTCGGTCAGTCGTCGTCAAAAACTCTCAATCGCCTGGACCGGAAGTAGGATATTTATCCGAACCTCCAGGCCATGGGGCTCCATCTCCCAGTTTAAGCTGTGGTGGGTATTAAACACACTCAAACACGGGAGTAATAAAACCATACAAGGTCGCCAAACAAAATAGCAATGCTTCGGAATCCGACGATTTTTACTTTATGAAACGTCGTAATACTAGGATATCCCTGTATTTCGTAATACGGGGGGGAGGAGGATTTGGCTCTTGAAAGACTTCACTTAACGGAACTTCCTAACATCTATTTACTTAGAATAAAAGTTTTAAAATGTATATGATAACTCAAAAGTTTATCAAGCAACAGAAAAAGAAAGCTTTTAAACTTTAGTTTAAATGTATTATCCATCTTCAGCCAAAGTTTCTTCTTTATTACATTTTTATTTACTGAGATTGTTTGATATATTTTTTTCCAGTTTTGAATTTTGCTTCGATCTTTCATTCTTTTGAGAGTTTAATCTCCTCTGATGTGAAGCCTTTTCCATAAATAGGAAACAGGCAGTAATTGATATTTTATGCCCATCGTAATATTTATGTGAAAAGCGATAAAAATTCTTCAATGTATCAAAAGTTTATGTCCCAGTAAATTTCTTTTAAAATGTAAATAAAAAGTCAATAAAAATTACATTGGGAAAAGTAATTATTAAGTTGCTGAATTTTTTTTCTTCTTTGATTGTTGAAAGGCAATTGATTTTTTGTACCTTTCACTTTGTACAGTTTCTTTCAAATTGGTAAAAAAAAAATCCTGAAATTAGAATTGATTTTACGTAGGTTACTTACAGTTCAGTACTTAACAATGAACTTTTCAATGGGCAAGAAGTGAATAACTTTTTTACAAATTGACTATTGCAATTATCGAATTATTAAATAAACTTTGGAAAATTCAAAGAAATTTATATATGTATTTTTTTTTTTTTAAGAAGTTACTTCCCTACAACTTACATCTACTAATGTAATGAAAACATAAATTATGTCATCTTTTTTTATTTATAAACAATATTTCGTCTAGAAATATTCTAGACTTCCTCAAACTTTCTTCGAAAAATTAATAAAAATAAATACATAAAGATGAGATAATTTAAAATAAATAAATGATTGAAGATAGCTTGGAGTGATGACTGAAAATAATGACAACATCCTAAAATTTGCATAATAAACAATTTTTAATTTTCAATTTTTAAAAAGCATTTTAATTTTCAATTGAATATTTTTGAATAATACTAATTTCAATTTGCGATAAGGAAACAAATGAATTTAACTTTATGCTATAGTATAAATTTAACATATTATATCTTACAACAATGCACATATACATAATATGTCTTATAGCAATGCGCACGTATATAATACAGCTTACAACAATGCACACGCACATAATATATCTTTATAAAATTGCACACGTAAAATAATAATAATAAAATAAATAATAATAAAAAAAGAAGTACATTAATGTAAGAAAAATAAAAAATTAGTAAGAAAAAAAATTAAAAAACATTAGAAAATAAAAAAAAAAAGAAAATCCCACGCGGAGAAATAAAACAAAAATAGGTAAGATACAGGGGGGCGCGTTGGCGCCTGAAAATATTCCTACGTTGTTTGGGTCTCTGAACACGATGGTGAAGTCCGTTTGTCGATCGGACGTTTCGTTCGGAAGTTTTTAAGGGGTACAATGACAACAATCCTAAATATCTCGAAATATGGGAGGGGGAGGGGGGCGTTGGCCCATGAATATCCCATTCCTACGGTACTTCCGCCTCTGAACACGATGGTGAAATCCGTTTATCGACCCGACCTTCCGTTCGGGAGGTTTTTCGAGTGAGCAGACCCGGACGGATGGACAGGACAAACTCAATAGCTACCGATTTTAGTCGCTATCACAATAGCTCCAAAATGGGTCGCTAAAAATAAATTATTATCCGATGTTCTGTTCAACTAGGCCATCCCCCGTGTACAGATTGATCATTATAGATATTTGAAGAAGAGATATGTTGAGATGGATATTGGTTGATATAGATGATATATGAAGATCCTAGCTTGTATACGATATTCTTGGCGACGAATTGATTGTGACTATTATTTCGAGTGAAGATAACTAAATTCTGGTGACTTATGTCTCTAGATGTACAGTTGTTCGTGAGTGAAGACATCGTTCTCGAAACAGATGTCAACTTTATTTAGAGTCTGTCCTTGAGCTTTATTGATAGACATCGCTTAAGAAGGTCTGATCGGAAATTGTCTTCTTGTGAAAGTGAATGGAAGTAGATTATCCCTTGGTTGCCTAGACATCCTATGAATGAAAACAAAATCTCCTTTGTGAGTTCCTGTTATAATCTCGGCTTCTATGAGATGATTATCGAATGAACGGCATTTAAGTTGAGTTCCGTTGCAGTGTCCAAACTTGGGATTGATGTTTCGCAACAGTATTATTGGAGATCCAATCTTCAATGACAACGAAGTTGAGGAATACCGTTGAGATTCAATGAATTCAGATACACATGTGGATAGAGACGTTCGTGTTGTGGATTATCAGATCTGTTAATTTCATCCGCACTTAAATATTCTCTAGTCTCTCCTTGTATTCTGATCATTCGATTGATGTTATCGATACTCTCGTTGTTTGGAGTTAGAATTGTCCATTCATTGATTTCAGGTAGGATATTTTCTATGAACTGGTTGAGTTGTTCTATTTCTCGGCAAATATTATCAGGCAATGTTATTATCAGGCAATGTTATCATTCCTTCTTTATATGGCTCTCGATTGTCTCCGATTGTGAACAAATATTAGGCAAAATTTCTCTGATTCTGGTCATATGTTATAAATGAAATATAAAAACACACAAATAAATTAAAAATAAAAATTAAAAAGAAATGAAGGCTTTCAAATCTACCGGAGATTCATCATCAGCATGAAATTTCTAACGAAGGTTCTGTCTTATATATATTTATTTTTTAACTTAAACCAATCAAATACAAGCGATATAATATTGGATGACGATTGGACTATTATCAATCTTGTTTAAGTAATCATGGAAAAATAAATAATTTGATTAAAACAAGAGATCCCCTATATCATCATTATTAAATCTTTTAAGAATTATATATAATTAATAAGACCATATCTTTATTTTTATTTTTATTTTCAATTATTATTATCAATTAAATTTATTGCATCTCTTCTTTTGTTTATCTTATTCCTAATTTTCTTTTTTTGGATTTCCGCAAATCTACGGCAATTACCATTATATAAATAATGTTGAATATATTTACTGGGAACAAATGAATTATAAGAACCTAATAATTTTATATACAGAGATTCAATGGCTTCCCTTCCTTGTCTGTTCCTCCATTCGTCTAATATCACATACTCTTTGAAACTTCCAATGTGTCCTTTATCATACATGTGAGCCGCAATAAAGGATCCGTGGACATTGCCTGTTTTTATGCAACTTTTATGCTGCCCAAAACGTTTTTTTAGAGTTTGCCCACTATTACCTATGTAAAAACAATCCCTCTGTTCACATGGAACAAGATAAATACAACCTTTTTTATTGTCATTTTCTTTTTTAATTTTGTTATGTTCAATCGGGTAAATCAATTTATTATTTAATTTGTAACCCAATTTTAAATCCGTTCCAAAGAAAATCTTTCTTAATTGATTATATAACACCGGATGAAACGGAAAGGTCACCCAGATTGCTCCATTCTTGTCATCTTTTTTAATTGCAGGATTGTATATATTTTGCACAATTCTACGAATATTTGAATCCATGAATCTTTTTGGATACCCATTATTAATAAAATCTTTCCTAATGTTCTCTAAATGTTTATGGAAGAGTTCCTCTGATGAGCATAGATAAAACGCTTTTCTTACCCTTATTCTAATAAAATTAATTTTAGCAAATAGGGGGGTAGCTGAAGAATAATGGGTCACAGTATTCCCTGATGAAGGTTTAGAATATGGTTCCGTAATTATAATGCCGTTATTAATATTGATCATTGCATCCAGAAATGGTAAACTCCCATTATTATTTTTTTCTAAAGTAAACTGAATATCCTTTTCAAGCGAATTAAATTGGTCCAACATAATATGTTCCGAATTACTGCGAGCAATAATAAATATATCATCCACATATCTCTGGAAGAAATATGTGGAATTGTCAAATTTAATAAAAAACATGAATTTCAAAAATTGCATCGCAATTTCGGCTAAAATCATGGAAGAGGAGAGAGACCATAAAGAGACCAGAATGCTGTTGAACGATCCGATTATTTGCTATAAAAAACTGATTAGCAAATAAGAATTCTATAAGGCAAATTAAGTCAAATTTTTCTTTTGAGTCCTGATCCCCCAAGTGGAAATCTAAAACCCTTACTAGTTAAGGATGCGTAATAGAAGTAAAAAGATCCTTAACATCTATGGATAATAATGTACTCTTTTCTTCAATTTTTAGA
>JAFIDM010000002.1:30827103-30846896 GCA_023159025.1 Thereuonema tuberculata
TTTTTAAATGTTATTAAATGTTATTTGCAAGCCGTGGAGTTTGTAATCATAGATCACACTTCTCAATGGGGATAATTCCTACTCTGCAATATTTCATTTTGTTGGCATAAATAACAACTATATATAATCTCGATGTATTGTATCCATTATTTTAATTTTATTTTAAGTATTTCATTGGAAAAAGAGGTTTCTATTTCCGCGAATCCATGGGGGGTAAAAAACGCTCTTATTGGCTAAGCCGATTGTGACCTATGTGGTGCAAAGGAATCGTCCATACGCTTATCTGTTGCTTCTCGCTCCTTGCTGTGCTTTTTCAGAAATATCCTTTATTTATTTTTTCCTTCAAAAAGCAATAGTGGATCTAGAATTTTCAAAGGCAGATTTTTAATCGAAAATTTGAGGCAAAACTTTTCTTTTTAACTCTTAGCTCTACCATTCGATGCTCCAACAAATTTCCATATCTTCTTGCAAGTGCCTCATAAGAGAAACAAACAAATACAGTAAAATCTCGTGAAGTCGTCACTCCGGTTAGGTCGTCGTTTTCCTTTGGTCCCGACAAGGTCTCCTACACAATAATATAAAATAACCCTCTTTTACCCTTCTTTCACCAAATTTAATTCTACTCCGGATAAATCGTCACCCTCAAAAATGGCCAAGAGCATCTTTCTTCTCCATTTTGCATGCCATCGTGTTGTCTTTTCAGTCCCGCCCCCTTCACTTTAAGAAAGCCAAGCCTTTACGGGGAATTTTCGACCACGCCTGTCACTTCATTCCTTTCCTACCCCTTCGGAGGATTTGGGTTCTTGGAATCTCGCTGCTAACTATTCAAAGCACACTTCTCGCTGCGACTCTGTCGAGTGCAAACGTTTTTCTTGACCGCTCCTGAGTGTAACTCCTTTTTATAGCAAGTAAGCCCCGCTATAAGGGCTATCATTTTCTCTTGCAATTTCGTGGTTCGATTGCGTTTTTAACATGCCAGGGAAACAAAAACTTACCTCGTCATCTTTTAAAGTAAAAAAAAAGACTTAATTGCATTTTTGGAAAAATCAAATGTTTTGAAACAGCTTTTGCCAAAGAACACCATATTCCCAGGACTACATTAAACGACATTCTTTCATCGAAACAAATAATTGAAAAAGCTGACTGCAAAGACAAACGAAAGAGAATGAGGAAATCGAAGTTTGACGAGATCGAAGTGGTTTTAGTTCGATGGCTAAAACATGCCAGATCGCAAAATATGTCGATTTCTGCCGTGATTCTAAATGAAAAAGCCATGAAAATTGCTAAGGAGTTGAACATTGAAGCTTTCGGCGGCAGCAATGGTTAGCTGGAACTTTTCAAAGACAGACATTGCCTTTCTTTTAAAACGATTAAAATGTGATAACTATAAAAAGTATTTTTTTTTTTTCATTTTCCACTCATTCATGCATGTATTGATTTCTGAAAATCTTGTTTTTCTCACCGAATCCTACAGCAATTCATGAAAACACTATATTTCAAAAATTCCCACTCCGCCTAAGTCGTCACTCCGCTTAAGTCGTCAAAAATGTTTGGTCCCTTGAGTGACGACTTAACGAGGTTTTACTGTAGCGAAATGTCTCTTCGAATTCATTTTATGATTTACCCTCTTATTGATAATTTTCATTTGTTTTCATTTCTAGGAATTAATTCAGCTTTTATTTTCATTTATTCATGTTTCCTTTTTTTTTTTTTTTTTTTTTTTTTTTTTTTTTTTTTTTTTTTTTTTTAGATCTATACTTGCCGTTTGTCTTTTTAGCAATTTTTAATTTCTTAACCCCTTTTTACAGGTTTTTAACTTACATTTATCATATTTTTATTTTGTTTTGAGATTGTTATTTATGAGAATATGGGTTCCTTTGGGATAGACTATGAAATGCTACGACACTTATCCTTTTGGCTAGCGCTCTGCATAGCGAAGGGACTCTGGGACACCGACATTTCGAAATATATAGGTTGTTTAGGTGGGTACGCAGTTGAAGGAATCCTGCATCATCCTCTTCAGAAATTTGGATGACAACGTTTTTTGTTGGGTTGTTGGTGTTTTCTAATTTGCCCTCTTCCATTGAAGTCCTGTATATTAATAATTATAAATAAAATATTGAAAATTAACATAATAATAGGACGGAAATTTTAATGAAAAGACTCAAGTTGACCTAATAGAACGATAAATATTACCTGGAGCAGATATCTCGTTATATTTCGGTAACTCTTTTGATTTAAAGACTTGATATATGCTCGGCTTATCATCACGTGCTTAGAGGAACTAAATAAACAATGCTGGATATTAATTATATGCTCATATTGTTAGTTGGGCCATAAAATAAGAAATCGAATCAAAGTTTAAAGAAATCAGTTTAGCCTCTTAAGCCAGGGATTTTCAAGGATGAGAGGGCTGGGAACCAATACCCATAAGCCTACATTTTAAATTATACCATAAACAAACTATCTCCAACTAGCCGGCTACCATTGGGTCGCTTCGCTCCGGAAGCCCTACATTAGTTATTCGAAAAACCAAATTACATCAAGTAAAGTAAAAACCGAAACTTACAACTGAAACTAAATTCAAGTTTAAATTTGAAACAATACATGCAGTACAATGTTGAAATGTATTAATTAACTGTATCTTATATTTATTCAGATCTGTGGCGCGATTTAATGCGAGCGCCATCTGTTGACAGCTTTACTAATGTTTTAAATGCACTCATTGAAAACGGCGCTAGCGCCATCTATGGACAGTTTTGGGATGTTTTTGATTCATCCCACGGGTATTACTTGATCGAAGGGATGAAAAGTAGGCTACGCCGAACTCCGTGGCCTAAATTACCTGCATGCAAAATTTTATTCAGATCCGTTGCGCCGTTGAGGCGTGATTGAATAACAAACAAACTTACAGATTTTCGCTTTTATAATAATAATTAGGATTTTTTTTCATATTTAATTATTGTGCTATTCATATTTAAGTCTACATTAAAGTCTTCTACATATATGCAATTATAGCGATTTTATTTTTTACATTTAATTTCTAATTTTGTTTTTAAATTCATTTATAAATAGACTTGTATTAGTTAACGGAGATTTATAAATTACGTAAAGATAAAATCATCTTTTATTGATCGGTGATTAATATTACATTGGATGTTTTCATAAGTAATAGTAACTTTAGAAAAAAAATTTACAAAAAATTTTGAATTATAAAACATTATTATTCCACATCATTTGCATTGCTTTCTAAGTTTAAATATTTTGTTAAAACCAGTTATATTAAAAATAATTAATCTCTTCTTTTTTAATATTAACTTCAACAAGAATTATAAAATCAATTAAATGTATTTTTTTTTTATCAATACCTATCTATCTATTTATCTATCTAATACCCTTTGAACAGCCCACTACCGTACAAAGGCCTCCTCCAGACAGCTCACTGTCGCGGGGGGAGGGGGTGAAAGTCGTAATCTCCCACGCTGACTTTCAATTGCGGGTTGGGAGATGCATTTTAACCCTAACTGCCAGGGGAATAGGCGGAAATGGACAGAAGGAGAAACAGAAGAAGAAAGAAGAAAGAAACATCCATGCCACTATCGGGATTCGAACCCGAGTACTGGCGCACTGGCCACAACGACAGACCGCCGACTAGACCGCACGGCCACGCCAGCACGGCCTATCAATACCTATTTTGCTAATAAATAATTAAAATTACACCTTAAACTGCATACATTAAGAAATAAAACATTAATTTTTAATTTATTATTTAATAAGATGGGGTTCCAAGAATTAATCTATATTACTAAAATCTTTTATTTCTCTAGTCTTTCTGTCCGGTGCAATTGTTAATTATTAGTTTCCCTTGCTGAGAAAGTCAGATTATAAAATTTTTCCTTTTTTTTTATTTATTTTTTTTCCTCCTTGCGTGGGATTCGAACCGAGGACCTTTGTCCTCGCAGTCAGAACGCTAACCATTGGACTACCCCTGGTTCCCCAATATCCAATCCTACTTTTATGTAATTTGTTCGCGCGCTATCAGAAATAATGAGTTCATTCAAAAAGGAATAAAATATCACTTTTTACCATAACCGCTTGGAATCGATTCTTCTTGGATAATCTCATATTTTCCAGGGGAGACAGGGGGTGGCCTAGTATCTTCTAAATCATTTAGATTTCCTAATTCCAAATTATCTATTATGTTGAAATTAATCATTTTATTTCTATAGTTCTAATATTCACAAGTTAATCAATAATACTTAAATTTTGATATCGTCTTCACTTGAAATTTTAACTACATGTGAAGATTATTCTTTCTTATTAATATATTGTAATTCTTTATCCAGATAAACTTGTACCCCTTTTCTTTAGCTTCTTGTTTAGTTCTCCAAAATAAATTCTTTAATTTCATTGTTAAATTTTCATTAATGTAAATTCATGAATTATTTTTGTTTCCAAATATTCCATCATTGGTTATGTTTTTTTCTTCTTTGAATGATTGTAATCAGTGATCACGGTCTTTCTATTTAAACATTTGCTAATGATTGGTGTACTTCTATTATTATGGGATCTTCCAAATCTGTGAATGGCTTCTATTTTGTTTGTTGGGTTTTCAAGTTGTAGAATCTCCGCTAATTTCACCATTGTATTTTGCAGATTCTCATTTTCAGCTTCTTAAATACTTGAGATTTTAATATTATTTTTTCTTGATTGTAATTTTGGTTTGTGAATTTAATCTTTATATGGTCGTTATATGGTCTTTCAGAATTCTTTTCTCATTTTCCAGTCTCTTGCTTTTCTTCAATTAAACTTTGATTCTTGTATATATTTATCTTGCTTGTTGACAATATCATATTTTTTATCTAGAACCTTCATTGAGTCTTTAATTTCTTTTAATTCCTTTAAAATGGTTTGCGCCAAACTTAGTTCTATTGAGGTTCTGGAATTTTCCATTTCTTCTGTAAGGGTTGGCAAGTCAAGTGATGATTCATTCTTATTTTTTTCTATGAATTCACTGTTTAAATTTGCCATTTCTTGCTTACCTCTGGTTGTTATTCTTCTGCATTTTAAAATTTCCATCGGCTTCTTCTTATAGGCGTTGTTATATCCATTACATTATCGTCATTAACACATTTTTCATGTATTCTGCGCCACATGATTTGCAACGTAATTTTGCTATTTTCATGATATCTTCACATTCACTGCATTAAATTTTGAGTTTGGCTTAAGTATCATTACTGGACTATAAACGACACACATTTAAAAATATATTTTAAAGAAAATAGAAAAATACTTAAATTTAACAACACTTAATATAGAAGAGCAATGTGACTTCACGTCTACTACGCATGCGCTCTCTTTTGTTGATGACAAAACGCCCATCAACCTGTTTGGCGTACAATTCACATGAAAAGACAAATATTGAAGTGGAATAATAAGATTTCGCATTCTAAATTACAGCTAAAGCGAAGAGATATTAGAAAAAGGAAATGATTTTCCATTTAATGTATCTTTCTTCATTATTTTTTTAGGAAATTTTAGTCAACTTTTTTTTCGTTGTTCTTATATTAATTTTAATTTTTAATTTTATTCTAAATATTCTCGTTCTAACAGCTCTTTCTTATCTCCTGGATTTTAACCTTGAATATAAAACTGTGAAGAGTTATATTTCTTATAATGTTATAAAGAGAATTGCAGGAAAATATCCTGGAAAATAAAGAATTGAAAATACTCGGAAGGGTATGACTAAATGACTGGAAATAAGCTAAAACTAAAAACTAAAATTTAAAGAATTTTAGCATTTTAGTACTTGTTATTAAAACACATTTTATCTAAAAGTGTTACCTACAAGTGAAGTGATTAAAACAGTTTCATTTGCTTTTTTGATTATTTTCGATTTAAGATACGAAGAGGGACGCTACACATTTAGATTATGCTGCTGCTCTTTATATAGTAAATGACCTGTATATAACTTGAATATATCTGTATGGGAAAGTTTGACTCTTGTTAGGGTATCCAAAACATATACGAACCACTTCTTCCAACAAATCGCTTCCCGTAGTTTCTTTACTTCAACTCTTCAAAGTTTTTAATTCCTTCAAGATCTGTCTGTAAAGATCAAAATCAAAACAGAAAACCAGTTATCATCGTCACATTCTTAAAGCATTTGTAACATAGACTATCATCATCAGAAAGAGACTCGACAAGAGATAAATTCATCTGTTTATATCTGGATTCTGTCTCAATCTAAATATCGTTCATGATAAGAATGAAGGAGTTTTAAGAGAGTCACTATCAACAGTTATCTACTGATAGTATTTATAATAACAGGGTGGTCGGGGAGTTTTGTACCCCTTAATATAATAAGAACCTAATGAGGGATACGGGAACTTTTCGGCCACCCTGTACTGTATATACAAAAAAATTTGCTTTTTAAATAACTCTTCTGCTTACCTGTAATTACTGAGCATGAGAAGGCTCAGTTTTCTAATGAACATTTTTTGTCCTCTGTTGCGCATCTGTTTGCGCATCAAGTTAAAACGGCTGGACGATTTCCATAAAACTTGGTACTAGGCTTATTTATGATCTTTCAAAAAAAACTTATGCTCAAAAACATAAAGTAGTCAGCTCTCTTTACACTTTAATATCGTGTTTATTTATGGTCTAACTTAAAATATAACCACGATTATTTTGATCTTCGGTTCTTACAATTGACCTAATCTAACCTAACTATTAATTGCTGTCTTTTCCTTTCATCTCTTTATCTTCTCATATTCTGATATTTGTTTTTGCTAAATTGAATACCTCTTAATATTAGCATAAAAGAGTACAAAGTATTATAATCTCCTATTTTAAATTTGTCTCTATAATTTTCAATAACCAATTATAGATATTATTTCCCTGAAACAACAAATTAATTCGGCGTTTTCAATTTTAAAGAACTTCTTCTTTAATCAAGAAAACAATGAAAATTTAACGAGTTTGTTTTAGCAGTTTAAAGGAATTTCAAAATTTTAGTGAACATCACTGAAGCTGCAAGTAAATATAGAGATATATATGTGATAGTTTAATAATGTAATTTTTTGCTTTTGAGTATAGTTTTGTAAAAGGGGTTTGTTTATTTGTTTTTTTCCGTAGAATACCTGTACTTAATTTGAATAAATGTAATTCGTACTTAATTCGTATTAATAAAAGATCTAAATAAAAATTCTTGTAAAATAATCGATAAGTTTTATATTAAAGATCTTTATTAAAATAGTATATTATTACTCATTTTACGAAACGCTTATTAAAAAAACCGATATAACTTAAAAAAAGAAGAAATATGATTGTCTCCATGTCATCTGTTTAGTTGATGGCTACAGAAATCTTAGGAAACCTTACTAACTCGCTAAAGCTCAACTTATTACAATTTGCACAAAACAAAACAAAGTATATAATCAATGTCGGCTCATTGTGTGAGGACAAAAAACTAGTGAGACCGACTTCACAGTATCTATTGAATACTGAGCGAATCCAATAGATGAGGATTTCCAAACAGACTGCCTTGGATTTATAGTGCCAAATTAAAAATAAAACAGCCCAGTGATTTTTTTTATTTTATTTTGTGTGGGTTTCCTTGTTATAAATTGTTATATCCATGTGTATGTTTCCTAGTTATATATTGTTACATCCTACGCACGTTACAGTTTGAGTTACCTTTTTATAATTAATCTTTACTTAGTTGTATGATCCTGTCGTAACATCCATTCTGGGCACCAGTTAGCGTCATGGTAGAATTAGAATCGTTTGAATTTTCCATTCTTTAATGTAGAAAAGTTTACATTTAGGGGAATTTGTTTTGTGAAAACAAAAAAACAACTTAACTGATTTTGCTTTAGGTTTACTTAAATATTCATTTTTTTTTTCAATTTTTATTATTTACGATTAAATATCAGTTGTTGATACGATTTTTAATATTGACTTCTATTTACTTATTATATGTTGATGATGTGAAAAGTACTGAAAAATTAGATTAAAGGTCTATACAACTAAATAGACTAACCTATAAATAAGTTTATTCATCTTATGAATTTAAGTAATGATTTTTTTTTTAGCTATATATGAAAACTTTTAATGTTTTAATGAGCACATGCTTTTTCTAATTTTCTTATCGTAGATTTAAAGTTCTTAAAATTATTAAACAAATAGGAATTGTTTCAAAATAAATTCTGTGTAAAGCAGAAATATGTGAACATCTTTCATAATAATTGTTGGCCCTGAAAAGAATTTTATTTGATGAATTTAACAATTTGTTTAACAGAATTTATTTTAATTTTTGAAAATTCAATTTAATCAAAGACAATTGAATGAAGATTCTAAAGTTGAAATGCTTCATCTGATGATTCATTAGAGCTGCTAACTGAATCATCTGCAGGATTAACTGAAATTATTAAGGATTCAACGTCTTTATCCCAATTTTCTTCAAAAACATTTTTAGCATGATGGACTGCCTTCTTCCAGTCTTCTCCTATGATTTCAGTTACAGCTTCTTCTGTAAGTTTCATAATCGCTGTCAGTTTGAATATTGAGTTTCAAGAAGCAACTTTTCTTTTCAAACTTGCCCAGATCAATTCTATTGGATAAAAATGACAACGATTGGGTAAAAGAGGAATAATTTTACGTCCTAATGAAGCTGCCATCAAGTCAAGGAGGAACCTTTTCCTAGATGTCTTATGTAACTTAATAAGTTTATAAACCTCACCTTGAACATCTGATGATGAAATGGGATGTTGTATTTGGAATTACTGCTTTACTTTACTTACTGTTTGGTGGATTATCAACTTGAATTGAATAATATGGAGCATTATCCGTTACAATCGTGGAATTCGGGGTAATACTTTTCAGAATTTTTTCCAAATGAATTTTGAAATACTTCAGCATTGATATCTTGATGATAATCTGCTAAACCTGGTTGAGATGGAAAAAGCAGCATACAGTTTGGCAAAAATCCTTCAATTGTTCCTGTATGAAGTAAAATCACTCTCGTACCTTTACTAATGGGATTTTTAAGACCTCTACATTCTTTAGATTGCCAACACAAAGATACAGCGTGGGATTCGTTGATCCACGTTTCATCCAAAAGCACAATGCTGTGATCGAAAGCAACTTGTCTAATCTGTCGTAAATAAGCACACAGTAACGCTACGACATCTGTGCGTTCCAACAAGTGTTTCCTACTGTGAATTTTCTTAAAACAAAATCAGAGTTTCTTCGTAACAATTAATCGTAGAGATTCTTCACTCCCTTCAAAGATCGGACACTGTGCTCCCTCCGTTTGAACAGTATCATCATTCAGAACTGCTAGTATTCGTCGTATTGAAGGCAGTTCTCCTTTAGAACTGAAAGCGTGAATCGTCCGACGGATGGTTTCCAGAGTATTCGTGGTGGGAGACATGCGCTGACGTTTCTTGCCAGGAGTTTCTCCGGGAAAAGCACGGCTCTCTTCACTTTCGCGCTTAGCGTCACTGCAAACAGACCTCGCCGACCCTACTCCTACTCTTGGGGTAGCAGATATTCTTCCTTTAACTTTTTCAAAGGGCAGTAAAACTCTCTTCTCCGATTTCTTTTGAAAACACGATTTTAAATTCAGAATAGCTTCTGTTGTTTGACTTTTCAAAGTTTTCCTTGTCCTAACTTGGCCTTCGTGATGGACACCAGACGACGAACAATAGTTCCTGAAATGATTAATTGATAGTCATCATTGTTCAAGATCTGAGTGGAGGTTAGGACGAAAGGCCTAAAGGTTTAATGCTAGCGGAGATTAATGATTAACCCCTTTTACATTCTTAACTTTTCTTTTATTGTTTTTTTTTTACGTGAAGGGTTATTGATCTGTATTTGTCATTTGCTTAGATACTTTTCGATTTCCCTGAGCTGCGGATACTTGGTGAATCCAACTGATGAGGATTGGAAGCCTGAAACAGTCTGTCTTGGATTCCCGGTACTAAATTAAAAAAACCCCCACTTCAGTGACTTATGTTTTTAGTGTTCAAAAATGAAGCCTACGCACCTGCTTCAGGTAAGGCTTCATTTTTGAACACTAAATTCATTTCAGCGCACATAAAATGATCTTGAATTTGAATTATGTTTCCTTTTTATAAATCGTCTCCTATTTCAGTTGGACTGTAAATAAAATCGTACCAAATTTTAAAAGAATTAGCCCAGCCGTTTTGGCGACGGATTTCGCAGGTCACTTGTATGAGATGAGTGGAGACCAAAAATCAATATGCTAATGCTTGTCACGAAAAAATATTCCTTGTGAACAATCAAAAACTAATATTGACAGAGAAACCACGCTCAAATACCAATTTGGTGTCACTAAAAGAAATGAAATCCTCCCCATAAATGAATCAGAAAGGCAATTTGGCAATTTTATTGAGGTGCTGCTTTATTTTCATTTTCTAAAAAAAAATTAATTTCGAACAGTTTAAGGAAAACTATATTCCGCTCTGCTATCAATTTGTCACAGGTTTAAACCTAAGTTATGAGCGTAAAATAATATTTAATATATTTTGAAGTCATTTATTATACATATTATATATTATTATTTTTTAAGTCATATATATATATAAACATATATAATATATGCTATTAATGTGCTGGGCACGAGAATGATGTTACTACTATATAAATCTGAATTGAATAAAAAATTACTTCTCGTAACTAATAAGGGAATAAAAAAAAACCCAAATCGATTACATTGAATAAATATTTAATTAATACTCCTTATTAATTAATAAACTTTACATATACACTTAACTACAAAAAAAAATCAACAGTTCTAGAAAGAACTGTCTTTTCAATTGACACAAAATATTATTCTAAGCAAATGTCTACATGTGAGGGTCCATGGCTTCTCTAAGTGACATTTGTAATAAATAGATAGTTCTTACAGTTATGTTCATCACATTAAGATTGTCATTGGGGTCTCATGTTTCCTATTTATTTTTGACGAACGATTTTCTAAGAGGATTTACGAAACACTAATTTTAGATGTTTCCCACTCGTAGAATGATGTTAAACAAGTAAGCACTTATGCCACCGAGTATCCTGGCATTAATCAGTGAAAAAAAGGTTTTCGGCGAGAGTAGGCTTAACTGCAACAGCGGTAACTACTGCGTTGATTGCAGGAACGAATTCGCTTGACGTAGTTCTGCTTTGCAAATCGTAGTTCTGCTTTTACATCTCGTTAGTTCTCTCGAGACTGCAAAGTTTGGACTTTTCCACAGGTACTTGGAAAACACAGCAGTTCTCAACTCCTCGCTTCCTATCGCCTTAAGTCTGCAAGCGACAGTGAATAAGTTTTATTTCACTTATTCCACAGTCAGTTCGGAAGAATAAAAAGTGATACCACATTTCCCAAGTAGTCAGCAATCATCTCTATTTATACAAAAACATACTTTTTTCACATTTTTCTGACATCAACAAATTAGAGCAAAACAGTCACTGACAAAGCTTAGAATTTCATATAAGATAACATGATTGATTGATGGTTTAACGACCATGTGAATTACAAACATTTTATCGTCAGAAGGTAATTAACAAAGTTCACATAGATACACAAAGTTAATAAAAAAAAAAATTAAATTTGAAGTTTCAGAGAATTAAAGAATACCTGAAAATTATATTATAAAATAATTGGATTTAAGATAGAATAAATTATTGATTGCTCTTACAGTAAAAATGTATGATACCATAAAACAAGGAGTAAAAAATATATAAAAATCACAAAAACACGAAATAATCAAAATAAACCGTGACATGTTTTATGTTGGAACAAACATAAACTATGTGAGCAGTTTATTTTTAAAGTAACCTAAGTCCATTTTTCAATTATTTGTTGTTAACTGTAATAACTTGGAATTTGCACACATTACTACAGTTAATAACCAAAAATTGAAAAATGGACTTAAGTCACTTTCAAAATAAACGGCTCATGTATCAATTTTACGGACATTGGTCCAACCGTTTTAACGAGATGCGACTATACACAAATAGACAGATAAATGAACAAACAGAAGAAAAATGTTCAAGTGAATAATAAGACTTCTGCAAACTCAGTCAATTAGCTGTTGTATTTTAATCTTTGATTTGGCACAAATTGTTCAGAACACAATGCACTTTTCAGATTTGATAACTAGCTAACTAATACTAATTGTAGTTAAATAACATATATTTACTTAAAAAAATTGTTTAGTATTCAACGGTTCAAAGGAAATTCACTCTAAATTTTTTTGTAACGATATCTTCACCTTAAAACACGAAAAACAGAAATTCGTCAAATTCAAAGGGCTGTGAAAAAAAAATTCGAAAGAATTTGGGAAGCATTACGGGAAGTTAGCCAATAATTCCAGATTTGGTTCAGAAACTGTCGTAAATCACGAGCGTTTTACCGAGATTCATTTGAACAAACAAATATCAGTTGATGATGAGACAAGAAATATGAGATCCACTTATCATCCTATAATTCGTCGCTTTGGTGACTTGATGTCCAATCCATCGTTGGCGTTTGGGCAGATGACCGTTGACCTCTGTGATATCTCTCTTTCTCTCAGAGGTCACTCACCTGCCTCTGCAATCGAATACGTAAATTTCATTCAATACAATCAGATCTACAAGTATTTGGTTAAATCTGGCATTCGCTTATTGCGCTTGAATGAAAATATTGTGGTTTACAGCAATGTTGATGGTTCGAGGTACAAAATTTAAATCCACAGAGTTCCGATTGAGGCTTCCTTATAATGTTACAAATAGTTTATAATATAAAAAAAATGTTTTACTAATCACAAAGACAGTAATGAGCATACAGAATATGTAAAGAAATATTTTTATATTCTAAAAACTTTTTATAAATATATATATATATATATATTTATAAAAAGTTTTTAGAATATAAAGAATTTAAAGAAATGGTTATGTTTATATTCAATGGATGCATTTATTTCTTCTGCTTTTTTTCTTCTTTTTAAAAACAGTATATACTTTTTGAAATACATCTTCATTTACCGTATATGCTCCAATAAACGCCGAGGCTCTTATTGTCGCCGGTCTCTAATAAGCGCCGGGCTGCAGAGGGGACACGGCAAAATAGTAGCCGGTCTCTAACAGTAGCCGGGTCTCTGGTATTTGCCTATCGGTACTAGTGTGAGCGTCCGTATCTTTGTAGTCGTGCATAATGCCTTACGGTACATTGTCTTAGGCTGGGCGAACACACGGCGATATTATGGCAATATGATTGGGACAAGTTGGCCCAATTTGATTGCGGCCAACTTCATCAACCGCGAACACGTAGTTTCTCCTGAACCAATATTGGTTTGAATATCGGTGGTTACGGCGCTTCGTGTGTCACTAGGGAGCCCTAGTAATTACACACTAAGTGCGAACGCCTTGATAAACACACCACACGAGCATAAATGCATTGGGAACAATATTCCCAGCAATTGTACGACATCGGTTTTATTTATACAATTTATTTGCGAATAAAATGGGAGCTGTATGTATGTATGTATGTTTATAGGGATATGCTTTAAAACGCACTTCCTGTTCAGACAGGATACCCTAAGGATTTATTAGAGTTTCTCTCTTAATCCAAGCAAGTTTTAAGAAGTTTTTAATTTTATTCAGATCTAATTTTCCCTTGAATCCTAATATGTGATCCAGTAATTCATCCTCTTCCCAGTTATTTGGGTTTATGTTAATATTTTTTAAGAGTTCGGTTCTCTCTTTTCCGAAGCATGGACATCTTAAGATAAAATGTTTTAGAGATTCCTCTTCATTTTTATCGCAATTTAAACATATTGACCCCTTTTCAGACCATTTTTCTGTTCTTTTATTTAGCGCCAATGATCCCGTTCTGCACTGGAAAAGTAAAGAACTTCCATAGGAATTATCATAAAGATCCTGATATAGGGGAGCCCTTTTATTTTTAAACCCTAATGGTAAAGTTTTGTATTTATTAATAGAATCAACGAATAGTTCTAATTCTGTACTTTTTACGCATTTATAAATAAGATGGTGCCATTTTTTTCCGATTCAATGTTTATTCTAATTTCTTCTGTTTCGTAATATTCTGCTAAATATTCTAATTTATCTACCCATTTGCTTTTTTCTTTTATATTTTCAAACACCTTTCTAGACCATCTATTTTTATTCATGAAAGTCAACCTCCCCAGATATTTTAATTTGCTTGAATTTTCTCTGCTAAATAACGATGACCACCCCATTTCACTTTGAACTGCCGTAGTCGGTGTCAAATTGTTCCCTCCTATTAGTTTTCTTCCAAACGTGTTTTGGATATTTGTCAATTTTTGAAGTTCGGTTTCTGTATTAATTATACTTTCGTTACCATATGTTAGAACAGGCACAGCCAATGATTTCCATAATATTCTACCTAGTTCTACTTTATTGTAGCTTTTATTACTTATGCCCCTTATCCATCCACTTAGTTTATTTGCTTTAGCTATTGTGTTGTTTGTATGTTTTTTAAAGATTTGTCCCTCATTTGTTATTAATATTCCTAGGTATTGATATTCATTGGTTTCTTTAATTTCCCGATTATTAATTTGCCAGTAGTTTTTCTCAACTACATTAAAATTTATTACTTCGCTTTTGTTGCAATTGAATTCCATTTGAAAATCTTTTGCGAAGCTTCCTGCCGTATTTAGTAGGCTCTGTAAATCCTTTTTATTATCTGGTGCTATCCAGTGAAAGCGTACCTGCGGTTAAGCCTAAACGTGTTACGAACGGACGGAATCGATCGAGTATTAAATGCCTTACCGCGGTAGAAATCCATTAAGATTCTTTCATTATCAATTGACAAAATATTATTGTTTGAATTATCTTTTTTGGGCCGCCCATGTTGCAGATTTTAAGCCTTCTCTCTCACAAAACATGTCGGCGGGAGCGAGTGATTTTCCGATTTCCCAAGTCCCGCCTTCCTCTGACGTCAGCATTGTCACATGATTTCATCCGTTCATTTGATTCGCTGTCGTACCAGCAATATTTTGAGACAATAAAAGTTGGGCCAATATTGTTCCTTTCGTACCGACAATAAAGTTGGGGCAATATTGTTCAGGTTGGGGCGATCAAATTGGGGCAAACGGTTGCCAGCGATCAAATTGGACCTGATTGTCCCAAAATATCGCCGTGTGTTCGCCTAGCCTTACAAAATGCCGCCGAAACGGTCATTTGACATTGCCTTTAAGATTCGCGCAGTGGAATACGCGAAAGAAACTTCCGGTGAGGGGGCCGCCTGTCATTGTGGATTCGGGCGACGAATAGCAGCGAAAGACATTGCCATTTATCTTTAAGAGTCTTATGTAGCATGTGAAATTCAAATAAAGTAGCTGTTTGTAATATTAGCCGGTGTTTATGTGTAAAAATATTGCGTTCTGAAGGTTTTTGTTAATAATGGCCGGTCTCTATTAAGCGCCGGGAGCAGAGGCCAGTTTTGCAAATAAACGCCGGGGGCCTCTATTGGAGCATATACGGTATTTTAACATTATTAAGATTCGCCCTGATTTATGTAGACAGCATAAGTATTTTAGAAAAGACTAGAAAAGACCATCCCCCTGTCTTCCCCCGGTAAGTATGAGATAATCCAAGAAGAATCGATTCCAAGCGGTTATGGTAAAAAGTAATATTTTATTCCTTTTTGAATGAACTCATTATTTGATAGCAAGCGAACAAATAGAATAAAAGTAGGATTGAATATTAGGGACCAGCAATAGTCCAATGGTTAGCGTTCCTGACTGCGAGGACGAAAGTCCTCGGTTCGAATCCCATGTAAGGCGAATAAAAAATAAATAAATTATAATATGATTTTCTCAGCAAGGGAAACTAATAATTAACAATTGCGCCGGACAGACAGACAGAGAAATAAAAGATTTTAGTAATATATAGATTAAACTGGTCTGGGGTGCGCGAGAGGTTCAAACTCCTAATGATTCTCGACCAACGGAACTAGTTGAGATCGGATGGTCAGCCTGTACATAACTTTTCACATAGGGGCCGTTCAAGTATTACGTAAGCATTCAAGGGGGGAGGGGGAGGTTCAAGCTTTGCTTATTTTTGTGGACAAGGGGGCCGGGTAGATTAGAGCAACACTTACGTTTAACATAGACTTTTTCCTCAATATTTCATGTGTACTTTTATATTTAATTTGTTACATTTTAATTAAGGAATGAATATCGTGTAATTTTGACTGTTTTAATTTACTGTTCAGTGGTATTTACTGTTAATGATTTGGCAAATCTTCCACAAGCTTATTCATCGGCTTATTTTCGCTTACAAGGAGAGGGGGTCTAAAATGATTAAAAATGAGCTTACATAATACTTGAACGGCTCCATAAGTAAACTTTAGAAAATATTAAAGTTAAAAAAAAAAAATACATATATACTAAATATATGCTCACCTACCATTACCAAGTGGAAACTGGAGCACGCAGCGTTGGGTGAGAGAACTGGGCGGTGAGGGAAGGGGGGAAACTGAAGATCAAAGTAAATCGTCCTCACATATTCTAAATTGGACTATTAATAAGCATTGGAACCACATTTGAAAAGAAGCCAGTCCAACCGTTTTACCGAAGTATTTCGGGATTCTTTTTAAGGAGGGGAGCGGTGGACACAAAAATAAATATAACTTACGTATGTTTTACGTTCGGCCCTAAATAAGAAATTTACCAAACTTCAAGGGTATCTATTCAGTTGTTTTAGCATAATCCACTTAGAAACAGATAAACAATGAGGAAAAAAATCAAGTGAAATAGAAAAACCTTACATATTTAGTCAAGTATTTACTTATCTGATATCAAACAATAAAAGTTAATAAAAGCAATTATTTTTGAAACTGAAAAAAAAAAGTTAAGTTCTTGTGAAAAAAAGTAAATAAAAATAAAATCTTTAATTTCAGGATGTAAACGTAAAATAAAACGAAATTATCTCCAACAAACAATGCGTGAAACCAAACTGTTTACCAAGTAACATCCTGGAACAGCTGTTTCACGCTTTCTGGCGATCATCAGCCAGGAGCAGTCACCAATAAATAACTTAGTCTCAGGACTGAGGCTAACAGAAAAAAATTCATTGAGGCCGGCGGACTGCACACTAATATTTTATTAGTAAGGTTTTAATTATTTATTTTTCTTTTGAGGCTTAACCAATGCGATTCCGACGGTTATTCCTATTAGCCTCAGTACTGAGACCTCGTTGTTTACTGGTGACTGATGATCGCCAAAAAGCGTGAAACAGCTGTTCCGGGATGTCACTTGGTAAACAATTTGGTCTCACCCATTGTTGTTTATTAATAACTCAATGCGCAGATTGAATTTTTATGTTTGGAAAAAAAAATCATTGAGGCCTGCGGACTGTTGGCACATGAATTTTCTCACTATTAATTTCATTAGTGAGTGAGTTTTTAATTATATATTTTTGCTTTTGAGGCACCACTGCGATTCCGGCGAAATTATCTCCAGTTGTGAAAATTCAACCCTAATTTGGATTATAAGAAAATAATACTATATTGTATATTTAGCAATTTTTCTTTTTTGTTGTTATTGATTATTTTTGAAGATATTTGTAATGCACAAGTACAGTACTTATAATTTGTATAAAATAAATATCCCTAATCTGTCTGTTGTATGCATCTCAGTCCCCGTAATGACTTTATATGCCATTTCTAATAAGTTTTCAAAATTTGATCAAATTACGTTATTTAGAGAGCCTAGAAATGTGAATATGGAATTTTAAGTAAGCAGAGTTTCATTTCGTAAATATAAAACGAAAATTGTCGAGGTAATTACTAAGAGGTAGTGAGAGGAGGAAAAACATTAAAGGATTTTCATTTAAACCCAATCAGTTTAGTTAATTACAAAAATAAATTTACAACTAAAGGTATTTCCAACTTATTTTGCTTTTTAATTCATTATTAAACACAACCAGAGAAAACTTATGTTTATAGTTATTTAGACAAAATAAAAAGAGAAGTTAGTAATGTATCAGGATTTTATAGGAAAATTAGGAAAATATTTAATTAAAAGTATATTTCAGAACCTCTTTCAAAATATGAATGGATTTTTCATGAATAATCAATTTTAATAAGAACTTAAGTCTAAACAAGCAGTTGACAATTTCTTTCAATTAATTTATAATTCCAATTAATGAATCATACTGTACGTTTGTTTGTCCCCCTACTATTCGCCCCACTAAAGCTCGATGGAGCGTAATTACATAATTATTATCAGCGTATTGAGATTTTCTTTCACACATAAATGAAGTTTACACTGAAATGCATGAAGTTCATGCGTCAGAATTTATCCGAGACTTGGTAAAACCTCGGTTTTTACATAATTTCACAGCATTAATAACGTTTATACACAAAACATCGTGTATAAAGAGATTTTTGTGAATTAAATAATTCATCAATCTACATATTGATAAATAGTATTAAATGTTTTCAGTTCTTTATATTCATCAATCAACTATCAAGAAATGTTCAACAAGGAAAAGCACGAAATTATAACCATCATGCTGAAAATGTGTCGGAGACATTTGAGTGATAGCTTATTTTGAAGGTCTTGGTAATAAATGACAAAATCTGTAAGTAAATGTACAAATTTCGGCTACAAATAGATCGAATACAGCAGGATTTATACATTTTATTCCGTGAAAAATTTCACGGTGTTTCAAAAATGTGGAATTTGTTTTACTTCCGTGAATATTTCACGGGTTGCAACTAGTCTGTATAAATTACTTAAGTAGCTTAAATCGATTAATTTTAATCAATATTAAAGCAAATGGAATTAATAATTTCTCAAAAAGGTTCAATACCATTATTAGATACCGCTGTTTCGTTTTCGATGTTTTTCTACGGAAATTTCAGTTATTTTCTGGGCGCAGATTTCTCTAAGGGACCCTCAAAATAAAAGTTCGAATACAAAAAAGTTAGATCATCTCATATCCTTAAATATATACAGCAAGTTTCAGGAAGTTCTATCCATCAGTTCAACAGATATAAGAGGTAGACCCCCACCCCCCCAGATTGAAAATGGAATGAGCCTCACTTCCCTTGAGGCTAAAAAATTGATTTTTTTTTATATAATTCTGTTTATAAGCTTTGATTAATTCTTTAATAAAATTACTAAGAATTTTTAAAATATCTTAAGGATTTATTCTTATTCAGCTGTGAATTTAAGATAAACTAGATAGCCGTAGCTTTCCATCGGGGACAGTAGACAGCAAAGCGCTGAGGTCCCATTTCAAGGACTTAGGTGGAGATGGAGATCGCAATAATCATAGAAACAGATAAATGAACAAACAGAACAAAAAACAAAAAAAACAAGTGAATATAATTCTGTGCTAAAACATAAATGTAAGGGCGACCCATTTTAATAAAAAAAATAGGAAACAAATAAAAAAATGTTAAAAAAAAAGGAAGTACATTAACGTAAGGAAAAATAAATAAGAAAAATAGAAACAAATAAAAAAATGTTATAAAAAAGGAAGTACATTAACGTAAGGAAAAATAAATAAAAAATATAGGAAACAAATAAAAAAAATGTTAAAAAAAAGGAAGTACATTAACGTAAGGAAAATAAATAAAAAAAATGTTATAAAAAAGGAAGTACATTAACGTAAGGAAAAATAAATAAAAAATATAGGAAACAAATAAAAAAAATGTTAAAAAAAAGGAAGTACATTAACGTAAGGAAAATAAATAAAAAAAATAGGAAACAAATAAAAAAATGTTATAAAAA
>JAFIDM010000002.1:30846906-30862563 GCA_023159025.1 Thereuonema tuberculata
AATAAAAAAATGTTATAAAAAAGGAAGTACATTAACGTAAGGAAAAATAAATAAAAAATATAGGAAACAAATAAAAAAAATGTTAAAAAAAAGGAAGTACATTAACGTAAGGAAAATAAATAAAAAATTTAGGAAACAAATAAAAAAAATGTTATAAACAAGGAAGTACATTAACTTAAGGAAAAATAAATAAAAGAAAATTAGGAAATAAATAAAAAAAATGTTAGGAAAATAAGCAAAAAAAAAACATCCACGCGGACATTGAGAAAAAATAGATTAAGAGAAGAAAAAAATTCAGTAGATATACGGATTCCAACCGACAACCTTCATCATACGAATCCGAGACTTTACCAATCGAGCTATAGCTGACAACTGAAATGAGATGGTTGCATTTCTAACATTTAAGCTAAAAGCGGAAATTCAATGAAAACAACGCGAAATATCTCGAACATTGGGGGGCGTTGGCCCCTGAAAATACCCTACGTTGTTTGGGTCTCTGAACACGATGGTGAAATCCGTTTGTCGATCCGACCTTCCGTTCGGAAGTTGTTAGGTGTGGACAGACTCGGACGGACGGACAGGATTAACGCAAAAGCTACCAATTTTGATCGCTATCACAATAGCTCCCAAATGAGTCGCTTAACAACTAATCGTTGGACTATTTGCATGCTCAGTAAGTAGTAAAATAGCAAAGTATATTTTACTATCTGAAATAGGGAATGAAAGCAAAATTATAACAAATTTGCAGCCAATTTCATTCATAGAATCCATCAATACACAAAAACAATTACGGATATAAAAACAATTGTTTTTTTTTTCCTGCCTCAACTTTTTCTAAACTACGTTAGCAACACATATTATCAGCAAATTTTGAATTATATTGAAAATATAAACTTACTTCAAACTTTCTTTTTATTAATGATTTTTTTAATTAATTAGAGCAATTGGCAAAAAAATGGAAAAGCTTTATACTCTTTCTATCTCTTAGTAAACACCTAGCAAGTTATCGTTTACATTTGGGAGTTTGACTTAAAATCTTCTCTTGTTAGTCCAGAAATTGCCCAATGAAAAAGAGAACTTCATTGAAATCATTTATAAAGCCGTGCACCTGAATATGTTTGCCCAAAGTTAATTTATACAAACATTTGTGTACTTAATTTTTGTATAAATTATGTTTGTGCAAACATATTCAGGTGTATGGCTTTATAAATGATTTCAGAAATTTATCATGTTTCTGAATAAATTTTCTTTTTATACATGTTTTTACACAATTTTAAAACAAAGGCTAAAATTTTTCTGGAGCAGCACCACCACCAATTTTAGCTACGTCCACACTGCAGCCATCAAAGCTAACTGAGGTTTGGTGTACTCGGCCCTTAAGATTTGTTTTTGAAAGCTTTGCTTTCTAGTCTTATAAAGAAAGACAGGGTCAGTATTTTGGTAATAATACAAGTATAACATTATCCAGTAATGTAAGCAATTAAATAGATATTTAATATTTACTTAATGTATATTGTCTTTTTTCTTTTATTGTTTACGAAGTATATACTGCCTTGTTATGTTCACTATTTACTTAGTGCATACTCTTTTACAATATTCTTATTGAATATATGCTGCCTTATTATATTAATTATTTATTATATGTGTGGTGTCTTATTACATGTACTAAATATGTACTGTCTTAATACATAATTATTTACTATTTGTGCTACCTTATTGTTTATTTTTTGCTAATTATATACTGTTCTAATATATTATTATCTAATAAATATGTTCCGCCATATTATTTGTTTATTTCTTACTAAATGTGTATTATATTTATTATTTACTAACTGTGTGCTGTTTTAATGTGTTTATTATTATTTATTAAATGCCTAATATCTTATTACATTTAATATTTGTACTGTATTTATTACTTGAATATGAAGGTAACGTCTTTTTGAAGCTAGTTTCTGGGAATTTCTGAAAATCCGGCTATTTGAAGTCAATTTCAAATTTCCACATAAAGCCTTTTGTACTATAAAACATCACGATTTGTTTGGTTGAAGGTTAAGGGAATAAAACGAAGATTAAAATGACAAGTTCGAACAGAAAGAAGATATGGATGACATGATGACAGGGCAGCAATAAACGAAAGCAAAACCTAAAAATCATTGAAAATAAACGGAACAAAAGAAAGGGACCAATTGGTTTGAAAAGCTGTCCTTCAATCAATGTCTCCTTGTAATTTATTGAAACAGAATTGTTGAGTTCACAAAAGACCCTTTTTTCTCGGTCTGTCTGTCGTCCTGGCAACCAACAAAGCATCAGCCTTCCGATCTTAAGCCTCTTAGAGCCTAACTTAAACAAGCTACTTAAATTTGTTGAATGCCTATGAGAACAAATGCAGCAGTTCGCGAGAATAGGCATTTCCAGAAGAGATAGCTGCTGAGAGAACGGCAGTGTTTTAAAACCACTCGATAACAACTGATCTGCAGTCGATGACAAAAAGAATGAAATGAAAAAGAGCATTAAATGAATGCAGTGCTTCATTGATTTCATATCCTATTAAGAACTGAGGATTTTCTTGCATTCATGTAGATAATTAGATGTATACGTTCCACCAATGACTCTGGCTTCGTCGTCGAATCTTCAATTAAACTTTGTTTGTTTTTGGTTCTGAAGTCCTAAAAAACAAATCCTTTATTTATAAACATGATTTCAGCATCTAACTTCTTTGGGTTTTTTTGAAGAGTTCTTCCGAAACTTCTTTGTTTTACAAGAAAATAAAAAATAAAAAAAAGTTTAAGTAATTCAGAGAAATAAAACTTTGTTTGTTTGTTTATATATATATTGTAAGATACTTCATAACTCCTATAATATTCTTAATAATATATTTATATACAGACATTCCAGTCGACACTACTTCATTTAATATCTTCTTTAATATAATATTTTTTTTTTCTTTATACAGAAAACTTCTTCAGGTTAATGAGGACAGGGAAAGTTCTTTCCTATAGAAGTTTCATGTATAAGGAAATTAAATATTGTATTGCAGAAGATATCATATACATTGTGTTTGTTTTACTTTATTCTTAAAACTGTAATAGCAATTATCTTAAGTGCCGGAAGTTTCAAAAATATAAGGGTTTAAAGCGTAAATTAATCTTAATAAAAAAAAAATCGAAGATATGTGCTGGGATTCAGGTCTACCTTTGTTTTAAGGATTGAAAAATGAACTCAGTACACGCGTTCTCAGTGTATTTCGGTCTTATGGCTTTATTTAAAAATAATTATTGTGTTGCTCACTCTGGAATTAATTATTTATATTGCATAAAATTTATATTGCAAACATATTAGATGATTGGCGTATTAGCAGCTAAATTAGAATTTAAATAATATTTAAATTTTATTATCCAATGTTCATATTAATTTGAATTAATTCATTATTTAAATTAATATGCATATTGGATAATAAAATTTAAAACATTATTTAAATTTTAATTTAGCTGCTAATATGCCAATCATCTAATATGTTTGCTATCATCGCAAGTATGCAATGCAATAATAAAGCAAAGGTAAAAAGATAAGTATTTTAATCACAAGTGACATATTGGAACAGCTGTTTCACGCTCATTGACGATCATCAGCCAGGAGAAGTCACTGTAAGGTCTCACTACTGAGGCTAGTATCAACAATACATCGGAAGCGCAGTGGTGCCTCAAGAAATAAATTACACAATGAAAAAACTCACCAATGAAAAAACGAGTGAGAAAATCCATGTGCCACAAAGAGTGGCCTCAAACTTGTCACAATCAAGATGAATAAAACAAAAAAATGCATATTTCATAACCATACAACAGTTCTATTCAAATTATATGTCTGGGACAGCCGTTTCACGTTAAGTCTTTGTGAGTAATATGTAATCCTTTAAAACCCTACAGTTAGCAAAATATAAGTTAACGGAATTCATAAAGGTCGGTTAAGTTGAATATAAGACATAAGAACTCTTAATTTGTAATTATTTTGTTTTCTTTAGCTTCAGTTTATTAGCTAATTTCTAAAAATTACTTAATTCCTACATGTGAAAAAGTTTTTGAAATAAAAGAAAAGATCACACTCAGTATATTGCTATTTTTAAAAAAGACGATACTTTTAAATTACATTTAGGTTTTACAGCCATAATTTTTCTTGTTTTTGTTCTTTAACTAATTGCTATCGAAAATTCTGATAATTGACCTCCGAGTCATCCTACAATACTTTTGGTTATACATTATTAAAATATATGTTACCACTAAATTAAAATGTTGTATATTTTAAATAAATTTTAATTCTGTCTGCAAATTTCTTCTAAAATTATATTTTAGTAGTTGAATAAATCTTTAATATTTCTAAAGTTTTGAAGTACAATTGAATACATTTATTAAGTAAAGAATTTTTAAATTTGATAAGGCGTTTGCTTTCAAAAAATAAATTGTTATTATTGTTTAATTAATTATGCATTGGTGATTAAATGTATTAAATTTAATATTCAGTGCACAATAAATCTTTATCTGAAATAATATGCATGGATTATTATTAATTGAGATAAGGATTTACTGTGTACTGAATAAGAAATTAAATACATTAGTAATATTTTAATAATGAATTAAATAAAATAACAATTTATAAACATTGATATAAGAGAACAATGTAGTTTTCTGTTAAATAGAGAAGTTATTAAAATAACTACAATTTTTACCTTTTTCAGTTAAATTTGAAAGTCACGTGCTTCCGGGAAAGTTCATTCAGTTTCGGGGAAAGGGTAAATATGTAATACGTTTTCTTTTGAATTTACTTAATTAATTAGATTAATTACTTGATTAATTAGATTAGATAAAATATTTGTAATTTATTATTTAATTGTAAATTTTACTTATAATTAGAATCTAAATGAGTATTTTTGTATATCGATTTATTCTTAAATGCGTAATTGTAAATGTTCCATTTTCACAGATGATTCAGGGACATTGGAAGTGTAGGTAAGAAATTCTTCCTGAATTAAAATTAGCGAAAACTAGAACCAAATAAATAAGATATAATTAAAAGAAATAAATTGAATACTTACTGTGTTGTGATAGGAAAATTGTAACTGTCAGCTAAGAGTATTAAGTAATTTAGTTTGTTTAAATTCATCCAAAATCTAAAATTCTACTCTGGCCAATTAAGGAAGCATAATTTTCAGATTTTATAAACGATTCATTTGTCTTATATCGTCAAAATATTAACTGGCAATTGATAATTACATCCAATTCAATCAGTTTTATTGATATTAGAAAATAAAAAAATATATATATTTTCTTTTTAATAATTCTCGTCTTACTTGCTTTATTTAAGCCTAATTGAATTTAAGATTTAATTAATTCCTTATATAAATATTTTTATATTCAAATTAAAAATATAAATTATATATGTAAATATTTAATACTTGTAATTTATATTAATTGTGTACTAATAAATTAATAATAGTTAAAATTTAAATTATAGTTGAGATTTAATTTATATGACTTGGTGATGTAGCGTACAAGACAGCAGGGATATTTTTTATTATTATTATTATAATTAAAAATAAATAAAATAACCTAGGCTTGAAAGTAATTTACTGTTAGTATGGTTTAAACCGTGTGAACCATCCCCCCCCCCCCCCAGTGACATTTAGCTGTAAATAAGGCAATAATTAAATCTTTTAAATTAGGAAGTAAGATGAGAATTATTAAAATATATATATATATATATATATATTTTATTTATTTTATTTTTTTTATATTCTAATATCAATAAAACTGAAGTGGGTGTAAGCCGTTTTAAAATTCGTATACATAGCCAGAACTAGGATACAGTATCTGAAATTTCAATGCAGTCCCAAAGGAAACATTTTTTTTTTTTTTTTTTTTACTATGATCCCATGATAGTCCATTCCTGAAATTTTGCACAGGGGCTTACAAAAGGTCCTTCTTTAATATACTGTATATTTTTTTTTTTGAAAATTTTCAAATGGTGTTTATGAGATTTTCAAAAAAAACAAAAAGTTAGGAAAAAGAATTACGATTTTTTTTTTTTTTTTTTTTAATCATCCTAATATAGTCATGATGTACATCATAATAAAGCCCATTACAGGAGCTTTAAAATGAGCTTTCTATCTCAAATAGGGTCAGAGATATTTGCTTTACAATGAATCAAGATCGCACAAAATTGAACAATTTTTCGAGTTTTCAAAAGTCAATTCCCGGAAAACGGCATGTCTCAAAAATTGCAGTTTTCATAGGCTCAATAGATACATCTTGTATATCAAAAATCATTGGAATTCCTGACTAGAAAGTTCAGACCCTGGTTGATTTGGCAAGGAATGACCCAGTCTTTCAATGTTTTTCCTTATTGAAGATATTTCATTCCAAGCTTCATTATCACTAACGTGCGAAACTAATAATATACTAAAATACTTAATAGATCAGATTGCCATTGTGTTAGGAATACATATTTTTTTCTCTTTTATATTAGTAAAATCGGCAGAGAAGATTCAATTAGGCCATTTTATTTAATGATTCTCATGATTATTTTGTGCTATAAACCTTGTTTAACTGGCGTGATTTTAATGTTTGTTCCATTTTATTTTCTTTCCTTGCATAATTTTTTGTTCTAAGTGTCCTCTCAGAAAACTAGGAATTGAAATCGTTAGGACATCGCAGTTGTATTCATTTTATTTTGAGAATCTTTGGTTTGCAAAATTTAACGGCGTATTTACAATTTTTAGCAAATGTAGCATTCAAATAATGAAGTTAGTGGACTAGAGTTAAAGAATTCTTGGTGACTTAATTATCTATTTAAAAATCTAGAATTTATAGCCTATAAAACATTTTAACTTTATTATTGTTCCGAAATTTATTATAAAAATTATATAAATAAAATATAATTAAAGTTGCAAAGCTGAAATAAAATGTAATAAATTCATATAAAATTACTATTTTTATTAGTGAATTTTGAAAATTTTTAAAGACTTTCTTTACTTCAGAAACACGAAATTGAAACTGCTTGCAGCAGCAAAGGCGATGTCGTAGTGTAGATATTAAGTTCTACATAGTGAGGGAAAAAAGTTATTTCTGCAGGGATATTTGTAGGTATTTACACTTCATTGGTAGCAATATATTAACAATTATTTTTTTTTTCATTCTCTTTTAATTTCAATTCTTTAATTTTCCTAAGTCGCATTTTAAATGTTTGTTGATGTAGTTACTATGTTTCTGATTTTGCTTTGTTTACAAATATCTTTCTTTCCAATGTTTTAGAACAGGACAATAATCGTGGTAAGTGGTTGAAAAATAATTTTTGTTTGATTTTTCTAATGGGTATTGTAATGATAAAAAATTGGGAAGCACCGCATTATTTTGTAGTTGTAAGAAAGGAGGCAGTGATGCGGGCGCAGTTATCGTATCACGTGTTTGCTATCAGTTTACGCCCGTATGCAGGGGTATCTTAGACAATAAGGGACGGTAGTTAATTTGCAAAAACCTAAAATTGGATGGGATCTTTCCCCCCCCCCTTTCCTCTCTCCCTTATTACTAGTTCTGTGCTTTAATTTAATCTAAAGTAAGTCTAGTTCCGAGGCTTTCTTAAAGTAATTTTTATTTGCTGATTTTAATTGACGAAGCAGCGAAATCTTAGTACTTAGAACTTCAAAATATTCTTCGGCTTGTTATTTGCTTGTAAGCGCACCATGTTAAAACGGCTGGGCGGTTTTCCATAAAATTTGGGCCCTTATTTATGGGTCTAGCATGAAACATTTGATACTAACCCTCTAATTTTCAAGAATATGACGCCCAAAATCCTTTGCTTAAATGTCTAGATTGATTTCCATGAAATTTGGTATGATGCTTATTTACGATCCAACATAAAACGCAGGCACATTTATTTTGGTCTCCAAGCCCCCCCCCCCTCTTTTTCAAAATGTAACCTGCACAACGCTGTGTAGTCCTCAGTACGTACGTGTAGCTGAGCATAAATCTAGTATTTTTTTTTTTTTTTAAAAACTTGAATGAAATTTTGAATCTTTAAAATTTGAGTTGGATAAATAGCCCCATAAGCCAGCTTGCTACAGCATTTGAAAAGTCCTCGAATCATTTTTTTTTTTTTTTTTTTTTTTTTCAAACAAAATTTACGTTTGCCAATAGCTTCTATAATTTCCATTAAACATTATTGACTAAATATAATGAAATTTTGTTTATTCACAACGTAAATTAATTAATTAATGAAATAAACTATGCAAGCGATTCTTCTTGAGAAAAAATACTTGGTAAATTCTTTTTCTCCAATTTTGAACCACGACAATGTTGTTCCAGGATCCTAAAAGTTGAACACTTTCCTTCGGAAGATTTAAATAGCGTATCAAATCATTTAATTCGCCTTGTTTAAATCTATGGTTCACTGTTTACTTGTACAGAAGTCCTGAAATTATCAGTTTCACAGCTGCTTAACTCAATTTCAGAATATGATGAGAAATTTAATGTAGGAGGTAGTGGCACGGGTAGATCAGGACCATTCAGTACAATAGCAGGAGGAGATGTTTGGTACACAATACTCTCACTGTTTTTGTTATTTAGCCTTTTATTGTGGTTAAACAGAAGTAGTAGGCTGATGAGTCCCCTGTAGGACGAAACGGCCGTTCCCGATTTCTTCCCGATAATCGAACCAGAAAGGCAGTTTGGTTAAGTTTGTGCTGAATTCATGTCCTGTTTTATTTAAATTACTTTGCGGCACGTTAAACTCTTTTAAAGAAGTAGCATTCCTCATGACTCGCTCACTCCCACCATGCCATTGGAACAGCGAATGGAAGACAGTTTTTCTTCCATTGAGTCCACTTCCTCAGATGCTCAAGACGTATGTGGGAAAAACTTTATGTAGGACCAATTTCTTGTTCTGGTCTCCAAGCTTTATATCGAAATACGCACGATAAATATATATATTATAATATGTTATATTGCGCTGCCATTTTTTTTTCACAATAAAACTACCACAAATATAACGAAATAACTCTGGGCCTTATTAATATAGCCTCTCGGCGCCATAATGCGTTGAAGAACAATACAAAAATTAAAACGAGCAAAATACACTTCGGTGTTAATGCAATAAGCGCACTGCTGAAAATGGTGTTTTCACAAATGTGATGTAAATTTAGTTGTGCAATCATTGACATAGTAGCGCTATTTATTTCTCTATTTTCTAATGAAAATAGAAACTTCTGCTTCTATTTAATGTCACCATTTCATTCAGCAATTAATTTAAATAATAGTTAAATAACTAGAATGTTAGTTTAATAATAGACATATCGCCGGAAATGGGAAATATCTGTATATGATTGAGAAAAACGGATATCTTATTTGCGTTCAGCGTATCAGACTTGCTAAAAAAAAAAAAAAACCATCTGATATTCTGAAAACCCCGGATTCATTGGCCAGTGTAATTATCGGCGTTTTGCAAATGAAAATATTTTAGCAACTTATTTATTTGCAGGAATTGAATAAGTTCTTAAAACATCAGAATGAGAAGTCAACTGCAAGCATTTTTTATTAAAGCATTATTTTTCACTTAAAATAAAAGTAGATATTTGAAAAAAAGCTTTTCGGATAAGTTGAGATTTAAGTTCATCTGGGTTGCCAGGTGATGGTGAATGCGCTGCAATTTTCAGTATCTTTCTAATTTTTCTGTTCCTTATTTAATAATAGCTAAGATTGTTGAAACAATTAATCTGAGACGTGATATTTCAAACGGTGCCGGCAAGCCTTAGACAGAACACTTTCTGTAAACGCAATTTTTATAAGTTTTGGCCAAAATTTAAACTTTATAACGAATCTTTTAAAGTTTTTTATAACTTCGTGTATTGAAAAATCTCAAGAGTTATCGTTAGTATCATCTCGTCCAGGAAAACATCACAAGTACTTAAATAAACACTCAAAATCGGACTAGAAATGACATTTCAATTATGTATTTCGTTTTATGCCATTTAAATCATGAGAGAATTGAGTCTTATTATTCCACTTGAACATTGTCGTCTTTCTTGGTTATTAAAGTGCAGAAAGTAACAATATGTCCAAAACCGGGCAATCTATATTATTGCTAAAAATCTTTTATTTTTGTCTAGTTTGTCTGTCCGGCGCAATTTCCTGTGAGAATGGAAAATAGAAATAATTTTAACAATGAAACGTCCGCGACAGCAATCGAACCTGCAACCTTCTGAAGTCAGACGTCTTGTCCATTAGGCCACTGGGACTACAACTCGCTTCATATTGGTTTTGACTTGTTTCCTTCCCCCCCCCCCCCAAATCAATAATTAATGTATTCAACCTTTTTTTTTATTTTGAATCTCAAGATTGTTTATTTCCGATCCTTCTATTTATTTGTAATTTGAAAATGACAATTAGAATTGTAATTGCCGAAACGTTGCAATTATTTTAACAATATTTTAAATATAGAAACAATATTTTAAATATAGAATTTGGCTAAGTAAGAATATTATGTTATATAGAAAAACAAGTGCATGTACACGGGGGATGGCCTAGTAAATTTCAAAAACTTATTTAATGACATGTTTCGAGATGACCTAAGGTAATGACTCCTTCTCAGATACAAAAACCAACAAAGGAAATTTAAAAGAATTAACTTGAACCTAAAGAAATTTCATAGTGATTAAATCCAGCCAGTGTTACAGTTCAGTTCATGAAAGAAGAGCTTTTGATGACGTAATTTCCTTATAGATTGAGGTTTCCAGGACGTAACAGCGCAATCTATTGCTAAAATCCGTAACTAAATCTTATAAACATTACGAAAACATTCTGGTTTTTGTATTTTCTAATTACGAATATATAATAATAATTACAATTGAAATAATTAAAAACGTTCCACAGTATTTCCCCTTGCTTGGCTATGCAAAGTTCGTACTTTCTTGATCACGCTTATGCGATCACAAAACGACGCCATCTTGGAATGACTGCTTGGAGTTGAAGTTGATGACGTCATGACGAGTGACAAAATCGATTGCTACATAATGAAATATATATGTATATATTATATAAATTTTTGTCATATACCGTAGAATAATAACATTTCTGTACAGTTTTACAATATGGATTCAACAAGACGTGGTTTCCACGTTCTTTCTTTGTTGCCTCCTAAAAGGCTGAATAGATTTCCATAAAAAATTTGTGTGTTTATTCATGGTTCAACTTGAAATATAAGAACTTATTTTGGTCTCCCCATATTCAAAATTAATCGTTTCTAATATTCGAAAAATCAAATGGATATCTGGCATATACGTTTTAAATAGTAATTTTAATTGAAGTGTGTTGACATTAAAATGAAATTAATTAATATTATTTTTTTCCGTAGTCTATCCAGAACTTGGCTCTTCTAGTGAAGAACAGCTGGTCAATTTCATAGAGAAAAAGATGGAAGGAAATACTCGGCCAATTCTTCCCGATTCTCTGCAAGACTTGCCGTTAACAGTTGCTGTACTGTCTGAAAACGGTCGGGATCTTCCTCTATCTACTTTAACATCCATCATTCATAAAAATGTTGGAGGAAGTCATTCCTATTCGCCAGTTGTTGCTGTTACAGAAATAAGTTCACAAAACGCCCTTTTCCATTTTACTGATGAAATGCTGTTTCTCGATTTCATATCCTACAGCACGATTAACAGTGATGGCGAAGTGTACAGAATCATCCCCTTAGATCTGGACTTGAAATACATAAAGGTTGAAAAATTGCCAGCACTTGTTCCTGAAATTAAATTGCGCCGTTCTCTTTGTCGTTTTGGATCCGTTCTAAGAGTGGAACAAGATTATTTTCTTATTCCTGAATGTCCAAAAGTGGAAATACTTAAGTCCACAAGAAGAGTTCTAATGAGAGCTTCGAAGCCGATTCCTGCAGCAATGACCATTGTTGGCTATCCTGTAATCTGCACTGATATGAAATCCGGCAATAAAGACACTAAATCCGTTCTCTGGCACAGATCAGTTGCAGAAAACCACAATGTAGATTCAACATTTCAAGGAACTTTAACTGAAAGTGATTTAGTAGAAAAACTTTCTGGGGCATTGCATTCCGAACTCGCTCAAAGAGCTGAGAAAGATTATGATGGTGTCTTGTATGCAGAAGCCCAGCAGCATAATCCATCCAGCGATACAAGCTTAAGAGGACCAGTGTGTCATATGGATGATGATTCTGGCTTCGATTTATCAACATCATTAAGCTTTTGTAATATACCTGCTTCCAACAGCTGTGCAGTGCCTAGAGCTACATTGGCTTCAGATCGCAATGCAACAAACAACTCTAATTTCTCCCGACCTCTAAGTTTTCCAGATTTTACTTCCAGATAAAATGTAGAATAAAAATATAATTTATTTTTTTTTCATCTAATCCTTCACCGCTATTTCAATTCGTACAGTTTGATGCTTCGATTTTTTTTATTAACTCTCTTGCTTCCAGAATTAGTTCTGGTGGGTTTTGATTTCGAATATTCAGAAATTTCCATATTTGCATTTTCAGAACTGTCATGAATCGAAGATATCGGCGGAAAGCTGCTTGAAGTGTATGGTGGGTGCCTCGTGAACAACCTGAGGTACGGTTTGGAAGCCATTTTGAAACCATACTAATTTGTTCACGAGAGGCAACCACCATACACTTCAAGCAGCTTTCCGCCGATTTCTTCGATTCATGACAATTGTGAAAATGCAAATATGAAAATTCCGGAATATTCGAAATCAAAACCCACAAAAAAAAAAATATATGAAGAAATTCTAGAAGCAATAGACTTAATAAAAATAATCGAAGTACGGCCATTCAACTAAATGAATGGAAATAGCGGTGAAGGATTGGATGAAAAAAAATATATTTATATTTACTCGACATTTTTTTTCTGCTGAAACTTGAAGGCGGGAACAATTTTTAGTTCGAAAGTAATATATAATATGAAGTGACATAATCCTAATAACAACACTTTCTCATTAAATCACACTTTTTATATTAAAAAAAGTAAATAAAAACCTTTCAAAACTTTTCTTTTAGTAAATACCAGATTCTGGATAAGTTCATTCACCAAAAATTTCAATATATAATATTCATTGTTAACGTAAAAAGTTTGATTTTAATGAGAAAATATTGCTTCTAGAATTGTCATTTCATATTATATTATATTTGAGAATTAAAAATTGCTGCTGCCTTCAAGTTTCAGCAGAAAAAAATATAGAGTAAAAATAAAATAAAAAAATAAATAAAACTAGATAATGATTTTTGAAGAAAGTAACACTGAAAATTTCAATAATTTTCTTACTTATAAATGTATTTTATTCTTAATATATTTTAATCGCAACTAATTAGAAATTTATATCTTTAAGTTCACCCAATGTTAAATAATTTCAATAAATAAATGACATTGATAACAGTATTTATAAAAAGATAGAAAATTATTGCTAAGGTGGACATTATATTATAATTTTTTATTTATATATTACCACTTACAATTTTGTGTTTCAATGTTTGTTAAATATTAAGTTTATGATTGTTTCCAAATCTTTTATTCTAATTTCAACGTAATATTCTTTCCTTATTACTTTTCTTAATGGAAAAATAAAGTAAATCACTTATTTTGAAGTCTTTATTAAATAACAGGTTTTCATAATTTATTTATTAATGGAAGAAAAAGCGTAAACCTTTTCATTGTATAGTTACATTTGAATTTCAGAGAAGAATTTTTTTTGTTTAATAAATTTTATTTTTTTAATAAAGTTATTTAATCACAAAAGTACCACTTGCCTCATTGTTTAATTTTTTATTTACACAATCACTATCAAGTTTTATTCAAATTTAAAGTGGTCATTTTACAGTAGTCTTTCTCTTTCTCATTTCAATAAATTACTTTCGAGTTCCATTTTGCTTAACAAAATTGGATGGAGTTCTCACATTAATGTCTCGTGCTTTCAGAATTTTGAGATAAGGTTTTTGTTAAGCATTTATTAAGTTTTCCAGAAAGAAGAATTTTATTTTAAATCTCTGGAAAAAGTGATTTTAAAAATAAGATTTAAAACTTCTATAAATAACTGCAAATTATAATTCATAAATGGTGAATTTCATTCTCAGTTGATATACAATTGCTTAATTTAAATTACGTAACGCACAGTATGGAGTTTTTATACAGTACAAACTTGCAGGGAAAACAGGCTTTTGTATTTTGCCGCCAAAGAAAATGGGTCCAATTTGCCGGTTTAGCAAAGTATTGTCAGATGCGAAATAAAACTTTCTAAATATGAAATTTCATTTTTATAAAGTAATTCAATATCAATCTGCCTTTTCGTTAGGCAATCATATTTTGTATTTATTCTCCGCCAATCAAAATGTAGTAAAATCAAAAACAAAATGGAGACTAGCAGAGGTTAGAAGCTATGTACACCGTACTTTTGTCGATTTGCCCCCGGGTGAAATATCTTTCAGGTCAGACAAAGTACATGCTAATGCATATTTACGAAAAGCTTCGTGAAACTAATAGAGAAAACCAAAGAAATAGAAATTGTTAGTGAGTTAACAGGAGTCAGTGTGAGAACGGTGTATTCAATGAAGTCGGAGTTCAAGACAAGGGGAGAATTCAAATCTCCAGTAAAGAAAAAGATTCGTCGTTCGCTAAACTTCTGCCAATCAAGTATGGTATGATGATTTTGTAAATACAGCTATTCAACAGATTATACATTTATTTTTCTTCCGAAATGAAATTCCTACTGTAAATAAAATCTTGTGAACTAAAAACCATAAAATAATAACTGCCACTGAATATTTATAGTTCATTCCATATTCCCACTCATTTGGACTTAAAAAAGCAAAAAAAAAAAAAAATAATAAAATTGTGATTGTCACTTAGTATCAACATTCACTCCATATTCCCATCCATGTGTACTTAAAAAAAATACATGACTGTCAGTGAATATCAACTGTTCATTTCAGAAATGGAGAATAAACTTAAGGAAATAAAAAGGTTAATATCTATTAAACGAGAAAAAAAAAGATATTTTGTTTTCTAATGGAGATAATAGATTGTCGTTGATCATATATATATATAATTATCTATAAAAAAAAAATTGTCATAATATTGAATACAAATATTAAATATCATTTGTCTTAGATCATAAAAGTAATGGAGGAATGAATCATTTAAAGTTTATAGAAATACTCCAAATTTTCAAATTCTTGAGCTAAAAAAAAGATTAGATGGATTCTAAAAATCATATATGTATTTATAATAGATATTTGTGTGTGTGTATATAACATGTCTTTATAAATAATTGTAATGTATTTTCTCTAAAGTAATACATTCAAAAGTTTTTGATTTAAATATTTCTGTGCCAATATATATTTATATCTGTGTGTGTAATATATCTGTACAAATAATGAATGACACAACAGAAATATTAGGAACTAATAAAAAAAAGGAATATTCTGCCTTAATGACAAACCATAATTTTATTTCTAGTTTTCTGTTTATAATTTGATATTTTAAAGAAAAGCTGTATAAAAATTCTGAAATTCTAGATATTAAAAAAAAATTAGGACGAAATTTAGATATTTTTTACCCTAAAATTGTTTTAACACAACCATCTTGAAATC
>JAFIDM010000002.1:30868943-30882822 GCA_023159025.1 Thereuonema tuberculata
TTGTTGTTGTTTTGTTTGTTATTTTAAATAAATAAGTGATTTTTTTTACGTCTGCTGTACTATCACGCTTGATTTTTTACCGTGTGCGTCTAATACTTTCAGTTTTAAAATGTCAATACTTACTTAAATAAAACACACCGGAGGGAAATTCTTATTTTTCTTATATTTCGTTTAATCAGATCAGAGTTCACTGAAATTAAAATACATTTCAATTAATTATTGTGCAAATTAGTTCTGTTAAGTTGCATCTCTTTTCAAGACTTAACCAAATAAAGGGATTAAAATAAATCTGTTCATTTTCTTCTTTTGGCTCCTTGATTTCTCAGAAATTCTCTGTCCTTTTTGGTTATCGGAAGCCGAGTGGGTCCTGTCGTAGCTGGCGTTTGAGTCTTGATAAGGGTAGTAAATGTAATAATATACAAATGTTTTAAACGAGAAATTTATTTTCTTTTAAGGAGAAGAGGATACAATTCAGCAATTGCAGACAAAATACTGTCGAAGTTGACCTTCCGTCTAATGCAATGCGTGACAAAGAACCTATATACCTATATAAAAAGACAAAGGGTTGACTCACTCACTCATTCACTCATTGATTCATTCACTGACAGATCGACGCCCAGCCCAAACCGTTGGACAAAGAAAGCTGAAATTTTGCACAGAGGTTCAGTTTATGTTGTAGACAACGAATAACGGCCGGATTTTGCAAAATTCTCAAGGGTTCGGGAATAATGAGGGTTTTTTGTCGATTTAAAGGTTTTTTATTTCCATAATTATTTCCGTAACGATAATTAGTAGAGACTTCGAATTTGGCATGTAAGTAGGTAATTAGAATCACTAAAACTGGTTTTCAGGATTTTTTGAAATTCCCACGGGTTCGGGAATAATGAGAGTTTATTTTCGCTTGAAAGTTTTCATATTTCCGTTATTAGTTCCGCATCTATAATGAGTAGAGACTTCAAATTTGGCATGTAAGTAGGTAATTATAATCTCTAAAACCATTTTTCAGTATTTTTCGAAATTCCCACCGGTTCGGGAATAAGGAGGGTTTATTTTCGCTTGAAAGTTTTCGTATTTCCGTAATTAGTTCCGTAACTATAATTAGTAGAGGCTTCAAATTTGGCATGTAAGTAGGTACTTATAATCACTAAAACCACTTTTCAGTATTTTTCGAAATTCCCACTGGTTCGGGAATAAGGACGGTTTATTTTCGCTTGAAAGTTTTCGTATTTCCGTAATTAGTTCCGTAATTATAATTAGTAGAGACTTCAAATTTGGCATTTTCGGGTTAGATATACATTTGTAATGATCAGACGATTTTTTTTTACGAATTAGGAAAGGTCTGAAGTGATAGTGATATGACGTTACAAAAGTCGAAGAACCTGAAGGGTGTACACTGGGAGGACGATGAGTGGATGGGCAAACATGGTTCAAAGATAGTTCTACGAGGTTTTCGGGATAGATATAGATTTGTAATGAGATCACACCTTTTGAGTTGTTGTTGTTTTTGTACCAACTGGAAAAGTTCCAAGTGATCTCGCAAATGCAATTTCTTTATCATCAAAATTAGAACATTTGTTTTTGTAACCCGAGAGAAGAACCCAAATATCGCATTAAATCCTTCCAGTTTACTACTCTCAATTCTCTTCTTTACTTCCCTAGCTGATTTAAATTTCAACAAGAATGAAATTTTGTTCAGAATTTGGAAACATTGAGATGTCATGATTCCTTATTAAATTTATACTAATTATTATTCCTCTTCAGATACTTATTTAAAATATTTGGTTTTACGAAATCTAGGAAATTGCAGTTCTATTATATTGCTATATAGCTTATTAGTTGTATGTTATTAATATTATTGAGTCAATCTGGTTTCTTTACAAAGAATTGCATTAGATCCATCCACTGGAAGCACGGTTTGTTTTATCTCTGCAGAAGGAGAAGACATGAAAAGTATAAGTTTGCTGTATTTTTTGGTTTTTAAACCATTCTTTAGAAGATGACGGAAAACTGCACCAAAATAGAAGAAACCTCAAAAGTTTAGTTTCAGGAAATGAAAACCTCGTTTTTATTTGTTTTTTCTTTTCTGGAGACCATTCTGGGGACTTTGATACTATTTCAATGACTGTTGAAGTCTTTCTAGAATTATCTAATTTTATTTCAAAATTAGTGATCAAATGAAAACGTGTTGAAGCTAAGAATGGAAGATTTGGAAAATGTTAACTAACGTTTTTTTCCCCCGTCCATTGCCTTTTTTAGTATTTTTTTGATTATTATCGAACAAGTCATTGTAATAGAATATTGCAATTATTATTATAGTAAATTATAAGAATGTAGTATCCTTGACTTATTTTTTTAATCGGCTTTCGTTATATTTTCAAATATTTAAAATTTCTGAAAATTATATTATTAGCAGAAGAAATTACAATAATATATTTTTAGCTTTCTTTGAATCGCTATATAAAGTGTGTCTTGTTATTGGGTATTCAAAAAAAAATTGTAAAAATTGACCACGACTTATTATTATTTTAAGCCTATTGTCCATGAATCCGAAAATCAGTTGGTCGGATCCACGTGTAAAGAACTTAAGGGGAGCGTTTGAGACTAAAATTATTATATTGAAATGAAAAAATATGAAAAAGAGTGTTTTGAATATGTAAACTTTTGATTGAATAAGTCGAAGCAGTATTTCTATTAGGTAGAATACTGAAAATTCACTATTTGTAACTCAAAAACCACTGAAAAGTATCAATTGGAATAAAAAAAAGAGTCGAGTAAGAAAGAAGCAGTATTTCTATTAAATAGAATACTGAACAAGCACTATTTGTAACTCAAAAACCATTGAAAAGTATCAATTGGAACAAAGCAAAGAACGCCAAGAAAGGAAGAAGTACTATTTCTATTTGATAGAATACTGAAAAATCTCTATTTTTAACTCAAAAACTATTGAAAAATATCAATTGCAATACAAAAAAGAATCAAGAAAGAAAGAAGCAGTTTTTCTATTAGGTAGAATATTACTGAAAAATCACTATTTGTAACTCAAAGAACTCAAAAAAACCATCATTATTTGTAACTCTAGAACCACTCAAAAGTATCAATTGGAATAAAAAAAAAGAGAGTCAAGAAAGAAAGAAGCACTATTTCTATTAAATAGATTACTGAATAAATCCCTATTTGTATCTTCAAAATCTGGAATCACGTCAAAGTCAAGAAACTCAAGATAAATATGCTGCTCATCAACCAAGATGAACAGAATCAGAGAAATTTTGTCAAATATTTGCTCAGAATAGGAGACCCACATAAAGAAGGAATGATAACATTGCCTGATAATCTTTGCCGCGAAAATAAAACAATTCAACCAGTTCATAGAAAAAAAATATCTTACCTGAAATCAATGAATTGACAATTCGAATTCCGAAGAACGAGAGTGTCGATAACATCAATCGAATGATTAGCCAAAGATTACAAGGAGAGACTAGAGAGTATTTAAGTGCGAATAAAATTGACACTTCTGATAATCTACAATACGAACATCTCTATCCGCCTGAGTATGTGAACTTAATGAATCTCAGAGGTATTTCTCAACATCGTTTGTCATTGAAGATTGGATCTCCAATAATGTTTTTGCGAAACATCAATCCTAAGTTTAGACGCTGCAACGAACTCAACTTAAATGCCGTTCATTCGATAATCATCTCAGAGAAGCCGAGATTATAACAGGAACTAACAAAGGAGATTTTGTTTTCATCCATATGATGAAAAAAAGAGGAAACAAAAACAAAATCAACACATGAATAAATTAAAATTGCAATTATAGGGAGGAATTGGGAATAGCTGCTTCGTTCTGCTACGGGCTGATCAGCCCAATCCCGCCTCCCTGACAAAAGAACCAGAAAGTTAAAATCATCATATGAAAGTCACAGCCATACCTGGCAGTGACCCCCGAAAACAAAAAGGGCTTCCATTTGTCAGGGAGGCGGGGTTGGGATGAAGAGCCCGTAGTAGGACGAAACAGCTGTTCCCTACTCTTCTTTTAATTGAAACAGAAAGACAATTTTAATTTATTCTTTTGCAGATTTTGTTCTTGTTTCCTTTTTTTTAATCAATTTCCACAGCACGTTAAATGCTTTATTATCTATATGATGTCTATGCAACCAAGCGATAATCTACTTCCATTCACTTTCACAAGAAGGCAATTTCCGATCAGACCTTCTTAACCGATATTTAGCAATAAAGCTCAAGGACAGACTCTAAATAAACTTGCGAACGTTGTCTTCACTCACACACAACTGTATGTTTAGAGTCACAAGTCATCAGAATCTGATTTTCTTCACTCGAAAGAATAGTCACAATCAATTATTCGCCATTAATTTCGAATACAAGCTGTGATCTTCATTTATCATCTATATCAACAAACATCCATCTCAACATATCTCCACTTCAAATATATATATATATCAAACAATCTGCACACGGGTAATGGCCTAGTTGTCTTACAATATGGTAATCATGCTTCAAGAAGATATTTATTTTCGTTCAAAAAAATATCAAGAACAAATGAACATAAAGACCCGAAATGCAATTATAAAATTAACGAGTTAATTCATTTTACGCAATATCATGAATAGTTATTACGAACATATGCAAATAATATATTGAATTTTTAATAATTGTAATTGAAATATATTAAAGTAAAGTATAATTTATAAAAATAATATATTTCTACTTTACCAGCTGTAAAAGAGGTTTGCTTGAATGCGTTTCTCTTTTTAGTAAATTTTATTTCTTCTTTGAACTAATAAGCCTCGTTTTCACTTTATTTGTTGTGGATTGAACAAATGACCACGAAATTACTAATAGTATAATTAAAAAGATGAGATTGGTTTACAGTTGTAAAAGTAATAAATATTTAAATATATTGTGAATATTTTTTAGGAAACCTATTTAGGAATTCTGTTAATTTGAATTTTATCTAATGGCTTGAAGAATTGAGAGATCAGTTTAGGGTTGAAATAAAACTATCAATACTCTTAAACTTGCTGTAGTGAAAGCATAAAATACAAAACAGAAACAAAATAATTTTTTAATGAGTTTCTCGTCTTTCAAAAAAAACCGCGAATCTATTCTAAAAGATTTGAATAGAATCCATTAAGTGATTATTGAAAGCTTTAGAGAAGATATTTTCCAGGAGGGGTCGAAATAGCTGCGTCGTAGGCAGCACGATATTTCTATTTGATAATGACGTCACATCGATTGCAACTTGGAAATTCTCTTCCATTCAAATATTGAATAGAGCACTTCATTTTTGGGAAAACTAAAATAGTTTTAAAATGAGCTAAATAATATTTGAAATAATAAAATTTATAAGCGGGCTGACACTAAAGTAAATAAATAAATCGAAAAAACGAAGTTTCCAAAGATAATAACGAGACAGAAATTATAAATTTCACTGTTATTTTCGTCAAATGTTACAAAATAAAAATAGTGTTTAACTACACTGAATTCGTTTTCAATTAATAACAATGAAAATTAAAGAAATGAAATGCTAGCAAAGAAATTAAAAAAAAAAAGTTGATGAAATTGTGAGATTTTTTTTATTGTTATTTTGTAGAAATAAGTGATTTTTTTTTACGTCTCCTGCACTATCACTCTTGATTTTTTAACGTGTGCATCTAATACTATCAGTTTTAAAACGTCAATACTTACTTCAATAGTAGACACCAGAGCCAAATTCTTATTTTTCTTATATTTCCTTGAATCAGATCAGAGTTCACTGAAATTAAAATACATTTCAGTAAATTATTGTGCAATTAGTTCTGTTAAGTTGCATCTCTTTTCAAAACTTAACAAAATAAATAGATTAAAAAAATTATGTTGATTTTCTACTTTTGGCTCCTTAATTTCTTAGAAATTCTCTGTACTTTTTGGTTATCGGAAGCCGACTGGGTCTAGTCGTAGCTCGCATTTGACTCTTGATATGGGTAGTAAATGTAGTAATATATAAATGATTTAAACGAGAAATTTATTTTCTTTTAAGGGGAAGGGGGATACAATTCAGCAATTGCTGACAAATACTGTCGAAGATGTCCTTCGGCAAAGATGACAAAGAACCTGTATAAAAGACAGAGTTGACTCATTCGCTCATTGATTCATTCACTGACAGATCAACGCCCAGCCCAAACCGTTTGACCTAGAAAGCTGAAGTTTTGCACAGAGATTCAGTTTATGTTGTAGACAAGGAATACGGTCGGATTTTGCGGAATTCCCACGGGTTCGGGAATAACGAGGGTATATTTTTGTTTGAAAAATAATTCGTATTTCCGTAATTAGTTCCGCATTTATAATTAGTAGAGACTTCAAATTTGAAATGTAAATAGGTAATTGCAAGAGTTTTTTTTCAATAATCCTCTATGTAAGGCCGGTCAAAACCATCTGTGAAGGGTTATTAAATTTAATCCTTGTAACGCTCCTCTACAAAAGCGGTTTCAGAGTATACAAATAATGATTGTAAAACTTCAGGCAAAAATTAAACTAAATAATTTAGTTGACTTAAGAGTAATGTGAACATTCAACGAACACACATAAAATGGAAAAAGCAAAAGATTTAATTCTTTGAATTAAACTTTAAGTATCCAAAACAAAATATTATCTTAACGATAATATGGCTAACACTAATATTCGTCAAAACTTATGACTTTATTTGATAAAGTTCAATGGCTGAATCAGTTCCAAAAATAGCTTAAAAACTCAAAGCTAAATTTACGTTTAGCATTACTGGATTCAGTTGAATTACCGTAATTTAATATAAGCAATGAAATTAACTAGCATTAAACTATTACAGTCCTTTCGACTTGAATCTTGCTTCTTCTCCCAACTAAAGAACGGAAAATGATTCGTTCTTACGATTTTCAGTTTTATAGAAATCGTGGAATACGACGCACCAACGAAGAAACGCACTTTAATTTATTCTGGTTACCTAACCCTGAATTCGCTAGCTTCTGAATCTTCGAACTGCTGAAACATGGCGACCTATGTTCCAATTCGTGGTAGGCCTGTTGTATCTGCTGTCGTCAAGGAAATAATCACTGCCTCTTGTTTGCGAAAATTCACCATTCACAAACGAAATCGATGAACTAAATTCATAACAGGAATCTTCTAGTTGATTCACACATTAACAGGCACTGAATATAAGCATTAAACCTTAAGCTTATATTCTTCGTTGACATAGCACTTAAATGAGAGAATTCTTTCTTCTCATTTGGTTCGAGACAAATATCTTAACAGGCACTGATTTGTAGCACTGGAAATTCCCACTGTGTCTGCATCTGCAGTTGCCAAGTGACTAACTGGATCGTTCTTTTCGCAACAGAGCATTGCATCTGCTCCGTTAACAATTGCATGTGAACGTTGCATGCAGCATTCTCATTTGTTGAACGTTCACTACTGCAAACACGTTGTTGGATTTTCTCCGGCAAATAACCCCAATTCACTTCAGAAGCACAATGTTGTAGTTATCTGGGCAGAATGGATATATATCATGGGAAATTATGGTAAGTAACTTAAATCACATTATACACATTGACTCTAAATTTCACATTACACAATCCACAGTAATTATAATCACTAAAACCCGTTTTCAGGATTTTTCGAAATTCCCACGAGTTCGGGAATAACGAGGGTTTATTTTCGCTTGAAAGTTTTCTTATTTCCTTAACTATAATTGATAGAGACTTCAAATTTGGCATGTAAGTAAGTAACTATAATCACTAAAACGTGTTTTCGGGTTGGATTTAGATTTGTAATGATCTGATGATTTTTTTACGAATTAGGGAAGGTTTGAAGTGATAGTGTTATGATATTACAAAAGTCGAAGAACCTGGAACTAAGGGTGTAAACTGGGAGGACGATGAGTGGATGGGCAAACATGGTTCGAAGATAGTTCTATGTGGTTTATCGAAATTCCCACGGGTTTGGGAATAACGAGGGTTTATTTTCGCTTGAAAGTTTTCGTGTTTCCATAAATAGTTCCACAATTAGTAGAGACTTCAAATTTGGCAGGTAAGTAAGTAATTATAATCACTAAAATCCTTTTTCAGGATTTTGCGAAATTCCCGCGGGATAGGATAAAAATCCTTGCTTTAGATTATAAAGCTGAAAGTTTGCTTCCGTCACTATTGTTAGGTTTTAGCATTTGTTATCGTGACATTGAGCACTATACAAATATTGTTATGCAACAATTGGAGCGAAATATTGCTTTGCACAACAGCGACGGTTTCGGGTTAGATATAGATTTGCAATGATCAGATGATTTTTTACGAACAAGGAAAGGTTTGAAGTGATAGGGTTATGACGTTATAAAAGTCGAAGAACCTGGAACTAAGGGTGTAAACTAGAAGGACGGTGAGTAGATGGGCAATTTTTTTTTTTTTTTAATAGAAGGTAGATTTTACAAAGTTTCTTGATCAATTACGACAGGTTCCTTTATTACAATACAATCATTCAAAAAAAAACGTTTGCAGAAATTTAAATAATATGAAATTTCAAGGTAATTTTTAATGATAAATAATCATCAACACGTAATTTTGTAGAATGAGTTCAAAAACTAAAGCTTTTGAAACATTACATCGTAAAAGTTATTACAATTCATCTGCTGAACGATTGTAGGTGGATAAGTTGGTCGAACAAGAGTCCCATATGAAATTTAAAGTTTTCAGAACATGAGGATTAAAAACATACATAGAGAAAAAAACATCCGGTGGGGGAAAAAAAGTATTTTTTATAATGGAATTGATATATTGTCCTTAAAATGAATTAATAATTGAGAAATCCTAGAAAACCATTTGTACTGTGGCCATAGAAAACATCAGCATTAGAGACATACCTAAAGGTAATGGCGTTCATGATTAATTTAAAATAATGGCGTTCATGATTAATTTAAAATAATGGCGACCTTTGGCAAACATTCTTTAAAATACTAACTAAATTCTTATTGTGATAATGAACTTGTTGCTTATAATGCCGGTTACAAAATAATAAAAAAAATATAATTTCTTTTTGTTGAAAAAAAATAAAACTTTTTATAACTTGAACCACCTACAGATAGGGCGAAAAGCCCGTATACCTATGGATATAAATGTTGTTATGCTATGGAGACAGTCGTATATATAATGTTTTTCTTGAAATAAGTCAATCAGCTGGTGATGGATGGAGCAATCGCACACTCGCACATTGACAAAAAGCGTGCAATCGAAGAATGCATTCAAAGAATGTCAGTAATCAAAGGAGCAAGCAGTGACGGAAAGTATGATTGATTTAGGTATATTCTCAATTGAAGAGTGTTTAGTGACTGCCGTTTGGATTTGTTAATGATCGCATACGAGACAAACACTTTTACAAATTATTACCAATTTTAAGCAGCGTTTTCGGAAGGGGCCACCATCCAAGAGAACATTATTAGCTTGGGAACAAAAGGCTTTTACGTCAGGATCCGTGAAGGATTCACATCGGACAGGAAGACCGTCCAACGTTTGGAAACATGTGCTGCAGTGGAAGAATCCATAATGCGGTCTCCGTGAAGTCGGCTTGCAAGCGTGCTGCCGAATTGAATATTCTCCGGTCAACCAAGACAGACCATATGCGAAAGGATTTGAAAGTTAAACCTTTACGCCCTTGCTAGTGAATGAGCTATCAGATGTGGATTTAACACGGAGAGAAGAAGCAAGCAACCTGCTTGCTTCCTGTTCTGTTTAGTGATGAATATGGTATCTGTGAAAGATCGGAACGTTTATTTTTGGTCAAAGGAAAATCTACATTTCTTTCAAAAACAGAACAAAATCCATCGCACGTTACGAATTTTTTTTGGGAGGAGAGGGGGGGGGGGATAACAGAAGAACATTTGCTTAGACCGTATTTTTTAAATGGTCCAGTGAATCAGACAATTCTCTGCGTATGATTAATGAATATCTCCTGCCTGAACTCATGTTGAAAGGCATAGCTAACACTGTGTGGTTTCAACGAGGTTGAGCAACAGCTATTTCACCATGAGAATGCGATTGCGCATTGAGCTTTTCCCAAACAGATGGATTGGCCGCGAATCCGAAAACTTTCCTGCACCTTTGCCATGGCCACACGCAGCCCAGATATCACAGTGCCAGAAATTCTCTATGGTGAATCATTAAACAAGAAGTCCGCAAACAATGATACATTTCCAAGTTGTAGACTGAGTTGCAGATTGCTGTGCGCAATACCTTCACTACTTTGACGCCACAAATGTACGCAAAATGAGCATACGGACCTGGAGAGCCCATAGAGGAATGGATACAGATGTTTTATTTGCATAATAAGCATATCAATTCATTTCAAATCCTGTTTACTGACAGGTATAAGTATTTTCAATTCGAAATTGTATAAATTAACACTGCATGTATAAAAGCAATGTTACACGTATTTAGCAAAAATGTTCAACACTAAACATTGTTTTTCTAAATTTAGCATTTTTTTTTAACAATAAACAGGAAACAATGTCAGTCTAGAAAGTGCTCACACAGCACTAAAAAGAGAAATTGAAATTCTTTCCGTACGAAGTACAGCTTGTCCTTGTGGGGAATGATATTCTTTGAAGACACCATCAATTCGGAGAGATATTGCTCAGATATGTCTATCCATTCATAGAAAAACTCAGTGACAATGAAATTTGCAATGTATACTTTCAACAAGATGGAGCTACAGTGTATACTTCTTGGACCTCGTTGGCGCTACTCCAACCCGTCTTTGGCCATCGATATCACCTGATTTGACAACACCCGATTTCTTTTTGTGGGGAGGAGCCAAAGGATCGAAAACTAGCAACGAGCTGAAACAGGCAATCATAATCTACACACAGTCCATAACACGGAAGACTCTCGAAAATATGTATCAAAACAAATGTAAAAGAGTTATGTTATGTTTTGAAAATGAAGGACGAAACTTTCGACATCTCATGTAAAGTTATGAGTAACAAAGATTAATTTGTTTAATTTCAATAGAATCTACAAAACTCATTGCGCAGAAACTTTTTGAACCTACTGTACATCAAAAGCATCTTTTGATGTGAGTATTTTTCTTGATCATTTAACAGAACATAAAAAAAAACAACTTTAAATAACTTTATTGTTACGCATGTGATATATTTTAAATTAAAAAATTAAAATAAACAAACAATTAATAATAATAATCCCCCACAATGATAAAGCACCATGGATCACAGAGGAACAGCAACTCACTGAACACTTACCCTGCATGTCCTTCCATGAGATTACTCTCGCAGACATACAGACAGCACTAAAACATGCACACAACTGGAAGGCTCCTGGTGCAGACGGAGTCCAGAACTTCTGGATCAAGAGGTTCACGTCCCTGCATGGAAAACTAGCGCTTACACTCACTGACATAATCCAACACCCAGAACATATGCCTCGTTTCCTCACACAGGGTGTCACATACCTACAGAGCAAGAACACTGAAACAGCGCAACCTGCAAACTACCGCCCAATCACTTGCCTCCCCACACTTTACAAACTCCTCACCTCCTGCCTCGCAGACAAGATCTATACACACATCGAGACATATAACATTCTTTCCGAACAGCAGAAGGGCTGTCGCAGGAATTCCCAGGGTTGTAAGGAGCAACTTCTTATTGACTCTGTAATCCTGCGCCAGGCACGCGCGAAGAATAGGAGCTTACATATCGCATACATCGATTACAAGAAGGCATTTGATTCTGTCCCTCATTCCTGGCTCCTACACACTCTTCATATCTACAAAATACACCCCAAGATCACAGCATTCTTAGCTGCCACGATGAAGAGTTGGAACACAACATTACACCTACGCACCTCTAACACCTCCATCACCACAGATCCCATTCCCATAAGGAGAGGTATTTTCCAGGGAGACTCCTTGAGTCCTCTTTGGTTCTGCCTCGCCTTGAATCCACTGAGCCATATACTAGATAACACAAAACACGGTTATTGGCTTACCACAGGCACTGTGACACCATATAAAATCACACACTTACTCTACATGGATGACATTAAACTCTATGCCACAAACAATGCACAACTTACTAATTTACTACAAGCCACCACCCAGTTCACCAAAGACATTGGGATGGAATTTGGAATTGACAAATGCCGCAAGTTACACATAATACGTGGGAAGACTTCGAATTTGGAGTGTTTTGAACTGGACCATGGTTTGGCCATCCAATCCATGGAACAGGGAGAGACCTACAAGTACCTGGGCTTCCAGCAAGCGCGCGTCATTGACAACGCAAACATCAAAAATGCACTGAAGAACACATACCTTGCTCGAGTTCACAAAATCCTCAAAACACAACTCAATGCCAGAAATAAAATTAAAGCTATCAACACTTTTGCCGTTCCCACTCTAACATATTCGTTCGGCATAATTCCATGGACAAACACCGAACTCGAAGCACTACAACGCGCAACACGCACTACATTCACGAAACACAACATGCACCACCCCAAGTCCGCTACGGAAAGGATGACTCTTCCCCGCAAGGAGGGAGGCCGAGGACTCATCAACCTCATCACCCTATACGAAAAACAAGTACATACACTTAGGGAACATTTCCACCAAAGAGCAGAAGACTCCTCACTTCACTCAGCCATTGTCAAGGCTGACACACACCTCACACCCCTGAACCTTGAAAACTCTTCTCCAACACTCACCACCCCTGACACCCACACTCAGCAGCTGCGTGAATCATGGGCTCGTAAGGAACTCCATGGCAGACATCATCACGAACTCAGCCAGCCTCATGTCGACATGGAAGCGTCGAACAGATGGCTGACGAGTGGTGAGCTGTTTGGGGAGACCGAAGGGTTCATGATCGCAATACAGGACCAAATCATCTCCACACGCAACTACAAGAAGCACATTCTACACGATGCAAACACACATGACGACAAATGCAGGAAATGCCACACTACGCATGAGACGATCGACCACGTAATATCAGGCTGTCCCCTTCTCTCTCAAACAGACTACCTCCACCGACACAATCAGGTAGCGTCGATCGTTCATCAACAACTAGCACACAAACATTCACTTATTAAGAGCACGGTCCCGTACTACAAGTACATACCACAAAGTGTATTAGAGTCACCCTCATATAAACTATACTGGGACCGCCCCATTCACACAGACAAAACCATACATCACAACAGACCAGACATCACACTTGTTGATAAGGTCAACAAACAGACCTATCTAATTGATATTGCAGTGCCTATCAGCAAGAACATGCAGAAAACTCACGCAGACAAGATCAGTAAATACACTGATCTAGCACACGAGCTCCAGAAGCAGTGGAAGCAGGATCGAGTACGTGTTGTACCCATCGTTCTGTCTGCCACTGGTCTGGTGCCTCACACATTGCACCACAGTCTCAGCACACTAGGACTTTACAAAAACACTTATGCACAACTGCAGAAGGCTGTGGTACTCAACACTACACGCATAGTTAGGAAATTTATGGACACAAGCACACATCCCTAATCATTCTTGCACACATCTTTACACTTGGCAGTATGTGCTTTGGTCCTTGACCCGCCTTATTGTTTTTGCTGGGGAAACCCAAGGTTTGAAACATACAAACATAATAATAATAATAATAAGTACTCAACACTACACGCATAGTTAGAAAATTTATGGACACAAGCACACATCCCTAATCATTCTTGCACACATCTTTACACTTGGCAGTATGTGCTTTGGTCCTTGACCCGCCATATTGTTTTTGCTGGGGAAACCCAAGGTTTGAAACATACAAACATAATAATAATAATAATTTTTTTTTTTTTTTTTTTTTTTT
>JAFIDM010000002.1:30882922-30916034 GCA_023159025.1 Thereuonema tuberculata
TTTTTTTTTTTTTTTTTTTTTTAATACACTTGGCAATATGTGCTTTGGTCCTTGACCCGCCATATTGTCTTAGCTGGGGAATCCCATGGTTTGAAACTTTTTTGATATAATAATAATAATAATAATAATAATAATAATAAAAACATTTAAAAAAAAAATTAATTGTATGTTGTTGTTTATTTTATTTATTTCATATTAATAACAATAATAATAATAATAATAATAATAATAGTGATTGGTCTACAATTCAGAATACAATCCAGATAGGCCTACAATTCACAATAATAGAAGACATTAATTTAAGATTTATCTACTTATGAGAGAAGGAAGGATAACATGAACTATTATCAAAGGTCATGAAAATCTCTTTAATATTTTCCTTTCCTTTCTAGCATTGAATGAAGTAAGCAGATCTTTATTCAAACATTGGGTGAAACACCATACAACGCAGTGCTGACAATTGTTTATATTAAAATTTACTGTTAAAAGTGAAGTCCAGTTAAAAGTGCTTCTATCTTATATTTGATTTCATTCTCATTACAAACGTTAATCTAGAATCGAAGTCGGGGGCGTTTCCAGCTGCTATTCGTGCTGTACTTTCAATAATGTGGTAAAAAAAAAGAAGACCTCCTGGGCATCAGCTAATCGTTGACCTTCAGGTGAGGCAAGTGTTAATAAAGGCTGTTCTGTTTAACTTGTACTTTTGGCGCGCAGATTCATTTCCACTTGTCGCCGCCAGGGACAAACAAAACTCACAGAAGTAATTTGCGCAAACGTATTAAAGTCAATAAAGGGAAGAAAAATAAAATAAAATAAAAAACAAAACAAAACAGGCAATTGTTAAAAATAACACTGAATATTTTAGAAGGTTTACGACTGAAGAACAAGACTGTCACGTGACTGTAGAGTCTAATAGGATTAATCGAAAATTCGTAAAAATGAAGAAGTCACTACAAGAAAGACAAAAAAAATATATAAATTTTTTATTAATAAGTCCCAAATCTGATGTTCCGAAGGAAATGCATATAATAACTTTTTGTTTTTATGTCATTTAATTTTAATCAAAGGAAAGGTAAACTTACAAAAGAACTTAACTCTGTTTAAAAAAAATCAGAAATTTTTAAACTTGTAAGTATAGAGATTGCAATATAGACGGATACATACATATATGTACATACGTATATTATAAAAAAAGCAAAAGTTACGTATACACTGTCCGGCCACTTCATTAGGTACAACTCTGTTGTGCGCACAAACTCTTAAAGTCGGTGGGGGCAGTGTAATGATGTTGGAATGTTTTCCTGGCACACGTTGGTCCATTGATACCTCTGGAGACGCGTCAGGATGTTAGAGCGAACCTAAACATCGTAACTGTCTAAGTGCAACCATACATGTTAATAGTTTATTCTCATGCAGATGGCTACTTCCAGCAGGATAATGCGCCGGTGAATAAAGCCCGCATCACTATGGGATGGTTTGAGGAACACGACGATGACTTTTCGTTACTGCAGTGGCCCGCTCAGTCCCCGGATCTCAGCCGATTGAAAATTTGTGGGATGAGCTGGAACGGGCTGTTCACTCTAGGCCTACACCTCCATCAAATCTTCAGGAACTCCGTGACATAATCATGTCTGCATGGTACACAATACCTCAACAACGTTTTCAGAATCTTGTGGAATCCATGCCTCGACGAATTCAGACTGTTTTGAGGGCTAAAGGAGGCCCAACACGCTACTAGGTAGGTGTTTCTAATAAAGTGGGCCGACAGTGTATATATCACAGAGGGCAAATATTCTGAGTGTGTCGCAAACACTCTCTGATACGGATATTATATTTTTGTATTTAATATTGTTAAAGTCTCCAGTGATTGTTTGCTGACTTCATGTGATTTCTAAAATAAAACGCTAGACGAAAAGCAGAAGTTTCGGATGTAAAAACTGCATTCCACTCCCATTAAGAGCCATTCAATAGCCGAGATAATAGATCGAGATTCGGTTTCAGATGTGAATACTTTTGAATCCTTTACACAGATGTACAGATGCCTCAGAGAGCCAAGTAGAATTTCTTTAAAACAGAAGAAAAAAACTTATCATTAATTTCCAAAGCCAATATTTTATATTAAACTATCTTCTTCTTAGCATCGTTTTAATCCTCTCAAAGCAGGATGTGCGTTGAAATCATAGCGCCCAGAAATGGGTGCCGAGTCGCTAAGGTGGATGCCCAACTTTTGTTTACAGAGGGCGCTACCCGTCTCCGTAGTCGTCGGCGAATTCTCTACGCAGATACCTACATTCAAAACCCTACCTTCTCAGTCAAATTTTACTTCTATTTCTTAAATATCGTTAGTAAATAAATTATTTATTCTAAAAATATGCTATCCATTTCAAGGATTTTTTTTTCTTTTTTTACATCAAGGCAATAGTTTATCAACATAATAATTTTTTATGCATGAAAACACCGATCAGATGCAAACAATGATTCACTGAACACAATAAAATCTAAAGAAATATATATTGCTGGCGGGCAACTGAGGTTCTTTTGTTTTGAGGATTCTTTTATTTTTTTTTCTCCTTCTTAAATAACTAAAAGTCTTAACAGTTTAAAAACTAATAGTCTTGTAAGTCCTTCAAAGATGGTTTCGACTGGAAACTCTTCTACTGAAGGCGGACCCTGTTGTCGTTGCGTTTTTCCCCTTTCTAGTCTCTACTGGCGGCGACTGGCGGCTCAGTTGACTGGGGTTTCCTCGTCCCTACCGGCGGCGGTAGGCTGCTCAGATTACCGGGATTTCCTCGTCCCTATTGGCGGCAGTTGCGGATGGCTTCGTGCCGTGGTGACTTACTTCTTCTATCTTCTTCTGGAGATTCCGGGAGGCTAAGACTATCTCATATCTCATTGATATTGCAGTGTCTATCAGCAAGAAATGCAGAAAACTCACGCAAACAAGATCAGCAAATCCACCGATCTAGCACACGAGCTCCAGAAGCAGTGGAGGCAGGACCGAGTACGTATTGTATCCATAATCTTGTCCGCCAGTGGTCTGGTGCCTCACACATTGCACCACAGCCTCAGCACACCTAGGACTTCACAAAAACACTTTTGCACAACTCCAGAAGGCTGTGATACTCAACACAACACGCATAGTTAGGAAATTTATGGACACAACCACACATCCCTAATCATTCTTGCGCATGTCTTTACACTTGGCAGTATGTGCTTTGGTCCTTGATCCGCCGTATTGTATTTGACAAGGTTTGAAATTTTTGTCTAATAATAATAATAATTTATTATTTTCTTTCATTTATTAATACTGTTAATGTTTTAAAAGGTTTACACTATAATGCAGAACGTAAAATATTAATTACTTAAGCTGCAGAAAAGTAAGATTTTAGATTTATGATAATAAAAGAGAAAAAAATGTTTTTTTTAGATGTGTTCAAAGGAATCATTGTTTACATCTGATTTATTTATTTTGATAAAAACTATTGCTTTGTTGAAAAAAAAAAATCATTGAAATAGATAGCATATTTATAGAATAAAAAGCATATAATTTATTTAATGGTGATATTTAAGAAATAAAGGTAAAATTGGACTAAGAAATTGATGTTTTTAACAAGGGTTTCAATGGACAGAATTCGCCGTCGACTCCGGAAACGGGTGGCGCCCCCATTAAAATTGGAAAGTACGATTGGATCCCATTCACCTATTTTCTATATGAGTATTACGTCACTACTTCAGCACCGTAATACCTCTTTGTTTCCGATGAATAATAGTAAGTTTCATTTCAATAAAAAATTTTAATTACTAACAATTAAAGTAAAAGAAATAAAATTAGCAAAGTTTAGATAATGTATCAAGTTTCGCAATAGAACAATAATAAAAACAAAAAGAATAAATTGAAACAGAAACTTTTCAAAACAAAATTAATAAAGATACAGATTAATTGTAAATTTTATTTTTATTGGATAAAAAGACCTATTAATTTATTTCCTTTCTTATTTATTTAGTATTTTCTGAAATCTCTTTTTTAAATACCTGAATCAATGAAGATAATTGTTAGGGAAAGTGATCTTTCCTTCAGTTAGAGAAAAAAAAAATATTAAATATTTTAAATTTAATTGTATTATTTTTTTATCATTGTTGGTAGTGCTTGAAAATGAAAGAAATGTAGCAGACGTCATTTATTGTTTGTAAGCCTTTCTTTTCATGTGGAATCCTTTTCATGTGGAATGTGACATGTAGAATCATGTCATCAAGACGTTCTTTTTTAGCGGCCCTTAGTTTGCAGCTTGCTTGTAAAACCGCTAGGGGACCGCTCTTGCTTTTATCCTGTCGGATATCACACTCTGTAACGGCCAAACGTTTAGAGATATTCGAATGAAACCTTCACCATTGTGTTCAGCATCAAAAAGTAGGTGACCACATACAAAAAATCAGACTTCTAGAGCCACTCCCTGAACCCCCCCCCCCCTCCCAGGCCTTTTTTTTGGGGGGAGGGGTTCAGGGAGTGGTCACAGAGGTCTGACTTTTTTACATGTGGTAACCTACTTTTTGATGCTGAACACAATGGTGAAGGTTTCATTCGAATATCTCTAATCGTTTGGCCGCTACAGAGTGTGCCATCCAGACAGCATAAAATCAATGTTAGCGGCTCCTAGATTACAGCTTATCTATAAAATATAGGGGACCGAATCCTTCACCATTGTGTTCAGCATCAAAACGCAGGTGACCATATCCAAAAAAATCAAACCTCTAGGACCACTCCCTAAACGGAAGTTGGGGGATCAAAAGTGGTCGCTTCCGATAAAGTTTTGTTTATAAAAGTTTGTTTAGAAAATTGTACATATTACGAAGCCGCTTTGCTTTTTACACTGTCTAAAAGCATTAATTATCTTGTTTTATATAGCCATTTTGATTGTAGGCCTCCCTCTCTGTGGGATATTGGTCCCCCACATGGGTTGGGAGATACATTTAACTACCAGGTGTTTTTGGAGCAGATACTGAGGTGGTATTCCTGGCCTTCCTCAGGAAACCATTATGGAATGTCTTCAAACCGGAAGAGAAAGTTAGGAAGAGGCTGACAACATAGGAAAGAACAACTTAGGAAAAATAAATTCATGCCGGTGCCGGAAATCGAACCCAGGTTCCGATTTCCCAGGTTCCGATGCTTCAGGAGGCAGCCGCATAAACCACAAGGCTAACTCGAAACGACTCTTAGTTATTTTACCTTTTTTTTTTTAATGAATATCTAATGCCGAGCTGTATCAAACTGGCTCTGATATTCCGTTTACGAAAATTACATTCAGCTATAATTCGCAATCAAGATCTTTGTATAATTAATATAAAATGTAACGTGTGCAAATACCTAATACGGTAAACATCTAAAAACACATGTGTGAAATAAACGATATTTAAAAAAAGCTACGAACTAGTTTCGGGTTCTTATCAGGAACCTTTGTCAACGTTGAACCGAGAAGCAGGATCGTCAGTTTGTAAAAGAAAACTAATCATTCGGCAGATTAGATCACCTCCATTAACACTAAAGGAACCGAGTAAACCAATCACTTCCCATATGAAAATGAAAGTTGCATAAGTAAGAAAGGAGCCAACTATAATATCATTAGGGATGGAAAAAAACAAAAACATAGATATAAACTCATCTGTGCAGGGGTCGTCTGGAAATGCAAAAATAAAATAACTAATAAAATATAAATATGTATTGCAAAATAAAGAGAAAAGAATTTTCAGAAAAAGTAGAGAAAAAAGAGACAGAAAAAGAAGAGAAAAATAAATAAATAAAATTAAGTCTATTTAGGGGCCGTCTAAAAAAAAAAATGATTTTGCATCCTGTTGTTAATAATTTTCCGGGACCACAAGTTATCCACTATCTTCGTGATCGTATTCACTACACTGCTCAAGTCAAATCAGCTTATATAACCTACTAAGGTTAAAAGGTTTACCTAAAGTGCACAAAAAGAAAATTATAATGACTTTTTTCCATTTAGACATATTATTAATTGTCAGGACTCTGAAATAGCTATAATCTCTGATTAAATCAGCAATCAGAATTTTGTATTTCTAAAGGAAATGCCTGAAAATTTTGCCCCCCTCCCCCCCCAAAAAAAGATACTTTTTCCAATAGAATAAAAAGGCTAATGTATAAATGACAAAATTCTTATCGTCATTGCTGCAATTTTATATACAAACAAACTGTTGTATATTATCATAAATTGGAGAGGTTTATGTTTAATACTATCACGAAACGAGAAAATGCGAATGAAAGAACCGGCACATGTACAAGTTTAAAAAATAAAATATATTAAAAAGACATATTTACAGGACAGTTTCGATCAATTTTGTGTTAGATTGTCATTGGCGACAAGATTTCATTCTCAACAGAACAAGCTTACATTTAGAAAGTAATTAAATATTCTGAATTTTATTGGTTATGTAAAACGAGGTAGCTCGTTTGTATCGAGGAAACTATCTCACGTGCGTCGGTCTGGTGGTGATCATCTGAATTAAGAGTAACGTGTTGATGAACAGTTGAAAACAAACAATCATTGCCATGGTAAGTGTTACAATTAAATCAGACAAATTCTTGTGAAGCGCTTCAGCAAATGGAATTATCGAGGAGGTCCAGTTGGAAATTGAAATGCAATTTCAACATACAAATCTTATTCAAAAGCAACTAAATGTAGGACTGGATTCAAAAAAATTTTTGAAGCAGTAAAATAAAAATAATGGAAACTACTGAAAAAGAAGCTCAAAAGAAGCCATTATGAAAATCGTTAGTGTTATTGAGGGTGTCTACTGAAATATACTCGGATAGGGTTGCAAGCCAACTATCTAATAATGATAGTTGCTACAATCGCAATATAAGACGCCTGTTACTTACGAATAATGAAAAATGCCAGATCTCCTTGACTTCCAAAAATCTCCATGGTTATAGGTGATGGTTGCTAGTAGGAGATTCTATGACTGGAACGGTCGACAGCGTTGCAAGAGAATGCAAGAGTAACATAAGGCTTGTATTCGAATAAAAATATTGTTTTCTTCCAAACGTGAAAACTATGGCCAAAAAAAATGGCGTCAGACAGGGATTTACTAGTACTAATAATAATTTGAGCTTACAACTTAAAACCATGCAAATAACATCAAAGTTAGTATCGGTTGAGAAAATCCATTTCAATCAGAATAATTTATCAGAAACGTCACAGATTATATATTTATGGCTTTGCTAAAAACAAATCTCTATTTACTAACATTTACGTCAAAAAAGGCTTAAACTGATAAATAATTTAATGTGCGGGCAGTATTATGACATGATAGTGAAGAGCCACCGCACTTGACTAAAAAGATGAAATAAAATTACAATAAAATAAGCACCCTGTTAACAGTAATCCCCCCCCCCCCTCCGTATCATTGGCTCATAATTCTATGATCCCACATCGACCTGCCACTATTTACTTTCTCATTGGTCCTATTATCCTACTTATTCCTGTGCTTTCCTGCCTGTCACTATGCCCCTTTCGATGTCCAGTCAGCGCTCTGGACGCTGTTAACAGGGTGCATATTTTATTCTAATTTTATTTCATCTTTTTAATCAAGTGCGGAGGATCTTCACTATTATCTCAAGGCTTAAAGTGGTTGCATAGAATATCAAAATTGGACCATAGACAATTGGGATCATGCCATTGCACCGAAGAATCGTCTTTCAGTTTGTTCACCATCACAGGGAGAATTTTTACATGGAGATGGCCCGTAGAATTACTGGGTTGCTTGGTTGCAACAATAATACATGGAGGCTGAGGGCCGAGTGCACCAACGAAACAGTCATTAGCTGTCTTTAACTGTGGAGCCGTAAATTAACAACCGGCCGTCAAATAGGAGTTGCTATGCATCAACGACGTTTTGTCAGTCATTTACTAATGTTCGCTAAAAATCTAAAGTGTTTATAAAAGTGGCTGCGATTGGTTAACAACATTTGACATCATTTCCGGATCACTTTTCGCATGCGCAATCACGAATGTTATCTATTTTCACGTACGATAACGCCGTTAGTGGCATAATTTTCTCAGTTTCGGATATAAATTTAAATTGGTCGCCAGATGGAATTATCGGTCTCATTGTAACAGCGCTACGGACACGGCGTTCACCGATTCCCAAAGACGCTAAAACCTCAAGCCTCGAAAATGTACATCCGCCGCCACCCAAAGAGTTCCATTAAATGTAAGTTATAAAATTCGTAAAAATTACAAAACGAATCCTGGAGTTTCCAACGCTTTTATTCCCATCATATAGTAACGACGCACTTTCTTCACATACACAAACAGATTAACCACAAGTGAGGTTTCGTAAAAAAACTTGATTCGATGTCGGCCATCTTGCTAAAGCTGAACGGCGCGGGGGCTGATGGGAGTTTTCTCTTCGATGACGCATTTAACTGACCACTTTCCGCGCTGTTAAAATTTGATGCTGATCAACGATTTAGCGACAGTTAAACTCCTCACGAACGTTGACTTAGAAAATGTCACTTGATCGTTGCTTTAGCAGCCATCAAAGTTAACGGAGGTTTAGTGCACTCGGCCCTGAGTCTGTGATGGTAGTCGACGCTACATCAAGGCATTCTTTACGACCATTAAGCCTGTTTTACATTTACCATTTCACTCGCCATAACCTGGACATTTCACTCGCCATCACCTGGACATCACAGATGTCCAGTAATCTGTCCCAGTTAGAGGCTGGGCTATTTTCGAAGAAATGTCTAGACATCTGATGGCTGGACATTTCAAATAGCGCTCCTGGTGACGAATTGTAGAACTTGGAAGTCCAATCGATTTGTATCTATTTATTCGAAATTACCGATTACAAAAATGATTTTCACGATCGGAGGGCATCTTTTCCTTATGTTTTCGTGGATGCTTTCATAAAATGTTACATTATTAATCAAAATCATTTCAGAATTTCGGCTTGAAAATTTGAATCGACAGCGACCGAGCATCTCGAAAAGATCTCGCCATAGATCGAGATTTAACGAGACTGAATTATTTATCGAAACTGATTTATCGAAACTGAAAACAAAGAACACAAAACGATGAAAAAAAAACATGAATATTTCCTATTTTAATTAATTAAAGACATTCTTTCACCTATCCGATGCATTGGCTAAATGGTTTTATATAAATTAATGCTATTTTTTTCCGTAAATAAAACGTAGGCATGATTACAATTGAGAAGTGTAAATGTTCCGTTTGATGGAAGGCGTTATGGTAAGTGTAAAGCGATGCACTAATCATTCGCAATCTACCCTGACATGACCTCCGTTATGGCTTGCATTTATGGCGAGTGAAATGGTAAATGTAAAACAGGCTTTAGTCATACACCACCCTTCAGAAACAGTTGCAATATATTTAATGTTTTGCAGGACACAGGCATGCGATGGTAAAGACATCTTCCCTGATGTCTATTAACATTCTAGACAGAGAATGCTCTCGTCTTCGCTGCAAAGTGCATGATAAGTTAGTTTGAAGAGAACAACTATCGTGGTGTCCTCAGTCACCGGATCTTAATATTACCGACCTCATTATTTTCGAGCGGAAGATGAGAACGCAGATTTCCTCCATTTTCACCACTTGCAGATTTGGCAGAGATTTTATAGTAGGAATGATATAAAATACCATTATCTCCTATATGAGATATTCTAAGTCGAATTGCTGCTCGAGAATTCTCAATGGGCTAACTCTCTATTTATCAAGAAAAATGTACAAATGGCAGGAATTTATCATTTTTTTTGTCGCTCTCCTGTTCCATTTAAATATTGTATCTTTTTACACCAACATTTATTATTAGTAATACATCGGAAGCGCAGTGGTGCCTCAAGGAATAAATTACACAATGAATAAATTATACAATGAATAAATTATACAATTCCTTGAGGCACCACTGCGCTTCCGATGTATTGTTCATACTAGCCTCAGTAGCGAGACCTTTTTTATTTACAGTGACTTCTCCTGGCTGATGATCCTGGCTGATGAGCATGAAACAGCTGTTCCAGGATGTCACTTGTGAATAATTTGATCTCATCCATTCTTGTCATTTACTATTAGTATTCTGAACTATTTTGTAAAATGTTCAATCATGTAACAAATATTCTGTATTTCAAAAGCACGACGCCATTTTCCTTTCATGACCTTCTGTCTTTTAAGTCAGTGCAGATTAATTTCTCAGCAAATTATTTACGAGAATCGTTAAAATTTTAACTTAAAGAAATATTGAATATTAAAGAAATTCAGTGTATACATAGTATTCAACATTACTAAAAACTATATTTAAAAACTTACACACATTGAGTTCTCCTTAACGGAGGCCACTGTCAACAGATAACTACGAGGTTCTGGTATTGAAATTTATACAGTAATGAAATTGAGGCAATTAAAAAGTTCAATATAATTATCTACTATTCAATACTTAACCCATTGCAGAACCAGTAAAATTAATATCAACTTCCTTTTTTTTAGAATCAAACTATTCCGAAATACGTACTTGATATTTTTAATCGATAAAAAACACTGGGTTTTTTTTTTTTTTTGTATTTTTAAGAAAATTCGAGATTTTTAGCTGGAACTCTTTCGCGGGCGGCAGAAGTTGAATTTCAAGATAAGACCTTGTAGCGCCGTTAGCAAGCGAGCAACCTATCTGGCAGCAAATTCGACAATAAAATTGAAAATAAAACAGAAAAAAAACCAGCAACATTTTCCTTTTAATTAGCATTAGGTTAGGCCAAGTGAGGTGTAACCCCTTTCCAGGATGTTTCGTTTGGAAATACAAAAGACAAAAACATACGTTTTGTTTCGGAATAACTGCAACTTATTCGCCATCTTTCAAATAGTCGAAATACCGCCATTTTTCTTATTTTATAGGGCTACTTCCGCAAAAGAGTCCCACATTAATTTCTAATTTTCTAAAAAGATACAAAAAAAAACAAAACAGAGTTTTCCATCGTTTACATACGTACTTCGTATTTACGAACCCTTTCGTTCAAAAAAAAAACAATAAAAAAGAAGAAAATTCGTTTTAATTTCACTAAACTATTCCAAGCGAAAGAATGACTCTGACCTTGAACTGCACCCATGATCTCTTAATCATTGCAGGACTGGAGTTTGTATAGAGAAACTATTCACAATGGCGACTCTCAAGCGAGACAAACCTATCAGAAGCCAAAAACTTTCCCTCCATAAACACTGACATATACAATCGATTCAAATTCAACCATTGCGCCATCTGGTGTCCCCAGTCGTTCTTTTGCTGGGAGGACTTTAGTTTTGAGTCCTACACAATTACCTTTTAAACATCTTGTAAGTTTTCTACGAAATCTTACCTGTGGAATTAAGACTAATTTTATTTTTTATTTTTTTTTGGGGGATGAAAACGATTCATAAATATATATTAGAAATAAAAGTGATGGAAAACACCTGCTTTTTTTTTTTTGGTAGTTTTGAAGAAAATTGCAGATTTCCTTGGAACTCTTTCGTGGGCGGCGGATGTGCACATTTTCAAGGGAAGAGGTTGTAGCGCCGTTATGAAACAGGCCAAAAAAAAAAAAAAAAAAAATCTGGCGGAAACGAGAAAAAGCATTTTCTGTGCAATTAACTGTAGGTTAGGCTAAATGAGGTATCATAGTTTCCATGATGTTTCGTTTGGAAAAATGCCCGAAAAAAAACATACTTCCCGTTTTGGAATGACCCGCGGTTTTCTAAATGCTTCTAAAGCGCATTGCACATTGATCCGAAAATCGGACGGCGTATCTAAAAATCGGACATATTCTATTTCACTTAAGGGTTTCTTTAAGTGAACATTCATTTTATTTTAATTATATTTTCATTTATTTTAATCCTCCGAAATGAATATTCGTCTTAAAGAAACCTAAACGCTACTTTAATTTTAAGAAGAAAAGTACAAAGACACAGAAGCCGTTGTTTGAAATACAGTGAATTCTCCGAAATGAATGTTCGTCTTAAGGAAACCCTTAAGTGGAATAGAATACGTCCGATTTTTAGATCCGCCGTCCGATTTTCGGATCCATGTGCAATGCGCTTACGACCGCCATTTCTTCTTTTTATACGTCTGCTTCCGCAAGGAGTCACGCTTTAAATTCAAATTTTCTTCAAAACTATCAAAAATAATCACTTTTATTCCTAGAATATATTAACGAATCGTTTTCTTCCCAAAAACTAGCCCTAATTCAGGTAAAATTACTTAGAATATTACCAAAATCTAAATATTTGTGATTATTTACAAAGCTTCTGCCTTTATTTACTGCCGTGCGATGTATTAAATAAAATTATCATTTCGTAATTATTTTCTTAAGTACGAACTATTTCTGGCGGAGGGATACTCTGTCTGCAAGAAAATATTAATATACTCTTAAGGATCCTCTTTAAGCGTTCTGAAAAAGTTGATACTGAATTGAATAAAAACCCACAAGGAAATTGAAATAGTGTTTCAAAAGCAGATTGACTGAAGAAATTAAATAAAAATATAAAATTCCATTGGATGCAACACCTTTATTTAATGCGTGTTTGATAAGATAAAAGAACTGGATCCATCCAATTTGAAAGACGTGCGTTGATGATAGGAAAGAATGGGAAGAAAAAAAATGGACAGAGAGAGAAAGAAAGAAGGAAGCGGAACGGTCAGGTAATAATTAACAGAGAACATGAAGTCTGAGAGTGTGGGCATCTCCCGTCCAACTTCTCACCCCACCCCCTCTCCTGTAATGAAAATAACTCTACACGCCTTAAAGTAAGAGGATTTTCTATACAATTATGGTAATTCTATAGAAATTTACTAACTTACGATTGATAAAAAATATATTTTGATAAATTTAATTTGTAAGTCGGACCTCTATTTAACGAAGTCGCTAAATCCCGAAAAAAAGTTCGTTATATGGAAAATTCGTTAAATAGAGATTATGCACTTTAAACTACATAAAACAGCATACATTACCACATGCGTACTTAAATTTTACTAATAAAGTCTGTTAAAATCTGTTCAAGTCTGTTGTCTTGAGATTTTTTTTTTTTTTTTTTTTTTTTTGCGTTTTTCAAATGATTTTAGCATTTCATCATACGATGTTTTTTTTTTTATTTATTTATTTATTTATTTCTGCATCATGATCATTTCCATTTTCATCATCTTCATCTTCACCGCAATTCACAGCTGTATTGTTTTTATTTTTCACACTGTCCAAAATATCCGATTCAGTTAGTGTTTCCGAGGTCTCAACTTCAAAATCAAGTGAAAGATAATCATCAATCAGCACATCATCGTTAATTTCTTCTGTTTTCCTCAGCTGTATCCAAATTTTTTTCATTTCCTCTAAGGGAATGTAGATAATAAAAACATTTCAAGGAGGAAAAAAAAAATAGATACCACAAAAAAGTTCGTTAAATAGAAAATGCACTTCGCTATTGGGAGGTTATTTTACGAAGAAATTAGCAAAATATTCTTAGTTCCAAAGAAAAGTTCGCAAAATAGAGAAATTCGAAAAATAGAGGTTCGTTAAATAGAGGCCCGACTGTACTAGAATCAGTAATACATCTAAAAAAAAAAAAGCGCCATTTCTGTATTTACTTTTTCAAGTAATAGAGAATTCTACTACATTCTCCATAGAAAATGAATTATATATGAATTATCACTGTGTTTTTTTTTTCTTTTTTCTTTGAAATTATTGTCGTCAACAAATTATTGCACATTTAATATCAATGTAGTTTTCACTATTTTTTGAACTTTATATTATAAATGTGAAAGCATTGTTCTTTTCAATTTATGGACATAACCATTCATTGTTACAGCGATCAAATTAAAATAAAAATGCCTGCGTCAGAGTATTGTTAAGTGCTAGTGAACCAGGCACTGAAGCACTTCCTATGTTTCCAAGCCACACTCAATGGAATCCGAACGTTTTCAAGTGTTAGGAGGAGCTGTTTAATTTAAAATTAATGACTTTGTTAATAGTTACATTAATTAACAGTTAATAGATAATCAATTTAATTATTAACTAAATAAATTAATATTAAGCAATAGTAACTATAAGTAAAGTCAAATATATTAAGTTATTCAATATCGAACATTATCGAATAATACATTAATACTTTACGTATTAATAAATTACTAGTTGACCGTGCGAACAATTCGCAACAAAAAGCCATCTTTGAGAAATAATAAACAAATCCAATAGCTGTCAAGCCTGTTAGTTAAACACATTATCAATAGATGGCGCCTTCTCCATTTTTATAAAAAGGTTGACCCGTGCGAATAATTCGCATGGTATCTTGATCAGTCACCGAATGGTAATGTGGAAATAAATAAATGAACAGATTGTCAATAGATGGCATCTTCTACAAAAAGATTTTTAAATTAAAGTTATTTTAGCGAAAACATTAATTTTAAACTATTTGTTTATTTTTCGTCATTAGCAGGGAACATAATCTTCTATGATTTTGATGAAGTATTAAGGAAAATAAAAAAAAAAAAAAAAAACCATCTTTGAGAAATAATATATGAGAAGTTGACAAATTTTTATGTTTTTTATTGTAATAAATCGTTAATTTTTATTAAAATATAAATCTTTGTTTGTTTTTTTATTTGTTCTTATTAAATAAATGATGAAATATCATTTTAAAGTGCATTTTTATTCAAGAAAGGATATATTTGAAGTTCACGACGCTACAGAATTATTTGAAACGTTATTTCGCTTTCGAAAAATAAGTCGCTTCTTTTAAAGTGTGTTTACATTTTTATAAAAAGGTTTTTAAAATAAAGATTTTTGACGAAAACATTAATTTTAAACAATTTGTTTATTTTTCGTCATTAGTGGGGAACATAATCTTCAAAATGATGTCTCAATCATTGATTTTGATGAAGTATTAAGGGAGTTACGGCGTACCGACACTAAAATACCTTTGAGAAATAATATATAAGGATTACTTAATGCTAATTAAAAGTTATTGTTTCTCTTCTATGTTTGTATTATTTAGCTTTTGTGCACATGTAGGTTATAGTTGTATATTTAAATTTCATTTTTCAATAAAAAAAAAACTTAAAACACCGCAAATTTCTCTGCAGAGATTAACACGAAATAATCTCCAGTTTATCCTTAAATATGTATCTCAAATTTCAAGAAGACCCATTCAAAATTGGATTACAGATATCCACCATTTAGAATCAAGTAATAAATGTTTAAACAACAATGGGTGAGATCAAATTGTTTACCAAGTGACATCCTGGAACAGCTATTCACGTTCTTTGGCGATCATCAGCCAGGAGAAGTCACCAGCAAACAACGAGGTCTCAGTACCGAGGCTAATATGAATGATCATCGGAAGCGCAGTGGTGCCTCGAAAGAAAAAAGAAATAATAAAAAACTTTACTAATGAAACATTATATGTGAGAAAATTCATATGCCAGCAGTAACTTGGTAAACAATTTGGTCTCATCCACTGTTGTCTATTAATAATTCAATAAGCGGATTGAATTTTTTATGCTTTAAAAAAAATTCATCGCGCCCGGCTGACTGCTGGCACATGAATTTGTATTGTTTATTTTTTTCTTTTGAGGCACCAATGCGCTTCCGACGACAAAATATTTGATTATAAATAACTTCGTGAATAACTTCCATTCTTTATCTTGACAAAATAAAATAATTTTAATAATATTGCTATTATTTCCTTTTATCAGCAAGAATATTGAAATTCGAAAAAAAAAGCGTAGCTCCTTACAAGGGTAACATTGAAAACCGGCTACAGAGGCACCTGGTGGAAAGCAGATTAGAGCTGTAGCGTCATGTCGCTGGGCTACAGGAACTGCGAATCAAGTGTCTAAGTCAGAGCGTGCCATTAAAATATGTCGTAAATGCGAAGCGTCGCAGATCGGTGTACGCTTGTATATCTATTTTATGCAACATGTGTTTTTATTTATTATTACGTATATAATATAAATAAATCACAATCTGTAACTTATAATAAAATCAAAAGTATAGAACAATAGAGAAAATGTTATCCCATTATAAAGAAAAAAAGAAAATAAAATGATAAAAACTTCAGAAGAAAACTAAGTGCCAGACATTATGGTTCTATTACAAAGTTGCACGGATTCTTCCTTGGCAAAACCATAAGGTTTCATTACTCTTTGAAATGCGATCAGTTCACTTTCCTAGTGGGAGATCATTAAATTAATCTGTGTGCCCCTATCTCCTTAACAACTTTTGAACCGTTGGGTGCATCATCTTTAAATGTAGCATGCACATTTAAGGATAAAATTTAAGACTTTGATATTAATTTTTTTTTTTTTTTTTTTTTTACAGGTCATTAAATTTTTTTTGGATACTTGTCGAGAAATTGCGAGAGAATTGCTTAAAATTGCTTAAAAAAGTTATATAAAAAAAAGCCATTACATTACTTACTGTGCCTATTAATATCTGAGCGATCTTTATTATGAATACAATGATTCAGGCAATTTAAATGAGTATTTGTGGAATTATTTTTTTTTTTCAAAAACTGAAGATTTCCACTATTTGTATTTAGCAGATATTATATATTTTTTATTTCAAAGAAGGATGCTTTTTTGTTTGTATTATTTTTACAATTTAAAAAAAAAAAAAGCACGATTTTTAAGGTTATTGGATTGAAGGATCTTCTTCTTCTTAACTTTTTAAATCAAGAAAAAGTAGAGCTTCAACTTCGAAAATTGTGACAAAAATGAAAGGTATATATTATAATAAGTGCTTCTGAATTAAAAAAAACGATTTATGAATACTTCACCTCAACCTTGAAGAATACATCGAAAATGAGACAATCACTTAAGAAAAGTTTGACGAATAAACCTTTCTTAAGCAATAAACGTGTTAGCGATGCATTGTGAGTATTTGCATGTAGTTTGTGAAGAGAAAAGAAAAAAAAATAAAGTTCATTAACTTTCTTAAAAAGAAATAAACACTGAGAAAAATGTCTTAGTCTTGGTATCTCCGACTATTGCTGTAGAAGCGGAGATCTGTAGATGATTGCTTACAGCGTCGGTGGCAGAGTTTTGAGTCTGATGCCTGGATGAGGATGAGGAGGCGTTACCTCCACAGAAGTTGTCTGTAAATGACTTGGCTCGAGTTTATCATGCAAAGCATAAAGTTGGGATTTGTGCAGGTCATAAACCTAACTGACTAACACACTTCACACATAAAGAAGGAAATAAAATTATATTGTATTTGTGTTGAATTTGAATTTAGATTTAAAGTTTGAAAAATATTCATAGTATAATTTTGAGGCATATTTACTTCCACTGGACCTTTATTTTTTGATAATTTTTTGAGAATTGACAGATCATGAATTGACAGATTATCAATATGCACATATTTAAGTGCTTTCACATATTTTTTTTATTTAGAACTAGCAGCAAAGCCTGTCGGACGACAGGCATAAAACAATCTGAAAAATCATTTTATTATCAACTATCAAATATAAAGTAAATGTAATCTAAATACTGTGCTAACTTGTGAACGAAGCTTCTACGGCAAAAATGGTTTTGAGTTTCGAAATCAGCGTAAACAACTGAGTAAGTATGCCAAATTTCATTAAAATGGATGCAGTGGTAACAAAATTATTTGGTTTTGAACGTATGTTTTGTTAGAATTTCAGTTGTCGAGATCAGTTCCCAAGAATAAAATTTCATGGAAACAACATGAATGACACAATGAACTAATATTTTCATTCAATTTAGTACTTTTGATTCAATGGTACCATTGAGAACCGTTGGATCTATCTTAATAGGTTAATTAAATCGAGTTTCAGACAGACAGTCAGACGAATTTATAAATATATATTTGATTCGATTGATGATTTGATTTGAAATTTTTTTTTTTGTAATGTTTATGAGACTTATTTAGGTATACTTCTTACCTGTCCATCTGTAATATAGGTTCTGAGAGTTTAATGTAAATTTCCACCCAAAAAGAAAAACGAAATACCAACCATCGAAAGTTTAATTTATTTAAAGAATAATTATTATTTTTGACTCATAACGCCGAAAGGCATTTAAAACTCATCTTTATGTAATGTAAATACTGCGCTAACTTGTGAACGAAGCTTCTACGGCAAAAATGGTTTTGAGTTTCAAAATCAGCGTAAGAAACTGAGTAAGTATGCCAAATTTCATTAAAATCGGTGCAGTCGTAACAAAATTATTTGGTTTTGAACGTATGTTTTGTTAGAATTTCAGTTAAAATTTAATGGAAACAACATGGAATGACAAAATGAACTAAAATTTCATCCAATTTGAATACCCTTGATTCAATGGTACTATTGAGAACCTTGAATCTATCTTAATAGCCTAATTATATCGAGTTACAGACAGACCGACAGACAGACAGACAGACAGACAGACGAAATTATCAAATTATGTAAGTTGATTTAATATTATTCTAATGAGTTTCAGGAAAAACAAAACAAAAAAAAAGCTCTTAAAAGGAAATTAATTGTAATTACTGAGCTTGCTAAGAATGTGAAGTCTGACTATTGCATTTGTTCATTTTTGTCCTCTGGCCATTTTGTGTTTGTCTCTTTGTATGCACTTCAAGACAAAACTGCTGGATAGAATTCCACTAAATTTGTTACTCATTTATGATCCATCTTAAAAATATGAATACTATTACTATAACCTCCAGTCCCATCAGTCCTCAAAATGGACCCCTAACGTTACATGATCAGTTCCAGTTACGACATGGAAACTGAGCATACACCCAATATAGTAAATCTATTTAATAAATGTTTGAAGATGAATTTAGTTTAATCGTATAATTTTAACTTAAAATTAAATACGATTGTTACTAATGAATGAGAAATACGATAAATAAAAGCCCTAAAAAAATTATATTGGGTAATTTTCCTAGTTTTCTAATTTACATTATTGGACTTACTAATTAATGAGAAAAAGCGTTAGTTTGGTACTATACTAGCGAAAATGTTCAACACTAAATCTAATGGCGACTTAAATGTAATTATTCTTGGTATCAATTCTATATTTCTTCTGAAATTAAAAAAATTCAGGGTTTTAAAAGAGTAAAAAAAGTTCTTGTTAATTATCTATTTCTTTAGCGATAAGAAAATTGATGGGACAGCTAGCACCTAATTTCTACGCAATTTCAAGAAGAATTTGAGGACCACTGGCTAACAGATTATATTAGAGTTAAATATTAGAAAGATTATTGTTACTGATATTTATCCAATGTCCTTCCGGAAAAAAAAGTGCCGGAGTAAAAACAAATAAAGAAAATAAGTTACTGGAGAAAATAAAGTATCAAACATATCTAGTTTTTTAGAACAATCACCATCTAGGAAAAATTTGATTTTTTTTTTTTTAAGATGAGGGGATTTGTGCTATTTAAAAAAGATCGTTTCAGATTTTTCTGAGCCAGTGTCAGTGGAATAACAAGGATATTGATATGAGTTTTTCTTTAAAGTGCAGCACCATAAAAAGAATTTTAATTATCAAAATTCATCACTGCGACAATCTAATATAGAAAAAACACGTGTTAATATCATTTTAAGTCATCTATAACTTTCCATTCGAACGTTCTCTGTGGTTCATGCACATTTCTATGTAGAGAAATATCTGATATGTTCATAAAAACATTCTCATTTTTAAAGGAAACGAGATAGTTTCCATTGATAGGTTTTTCTCGTCAACTCTTTGTTTCATTATATTCCCTTACTTTAAAAACTACGATTGTCGTGAAATTGTGGAAGTGTACCGACGAGATCGTAGCAGTCAAAATTGACTCTAAACTATAACTATAAATGTAATATAGCAATATAACGTGAATCTTTTTCTTATTATCAATATATACGTGTTATACTGTGATAAAGAATTAACAACCGCAATAATATATAAAATTGAAAACATTTTTTGGCTTTTGTACTGAACATAAGCAAAATCAGTGAAAAATTTAAAATTTGTAATTTAAAATATGATAAAAATCAATACTTTCATTATTGAGATTACTGTCGTTATAAATTTTTATAACAACTTATTTTTTAAAAGAGTATATTTATGGTATATTTTTGAAATCTCTTTGACTATAAAATCTATTTGCGAATGCAAGTTATTCGATTTCTTCTATTTATCAGATAATTTTTCAAATTAAATTTCCTTTGCCTTATCCCCACATTAAAACTTCTAAAACACTCACTCATTTTCTATTTTTGTTGTATATTATTACTGTATATTCTGTATGTTATTTTCTTTATATTATTTTCTGTGTGTGAATATATATTTGTTTTTTATCTCTGACCTATCTTTAAGGTTTGTACAGGTATTTATGTATAAATACTGTAAGTATCTATACATAAGTTTTGTAGTTTTTAATTCAACCCTCCAAGAGACTTTGATTCCTAGAACAACGGCTGAGAATTCCAAATAAATGGGACTATTAGTCAGAAATCATAAATATTTACAAAATTGCGTTCTGAGCAATATTTCGCAAAATGTAGCATACAACTTGCTTAAAAATTGGAGATAGGGAAGGACTAACATAACGTGAAGACACTTTTTAAAGAAATTCTGCAATATTTTCCATCAATTATTTACACTTACTTATTAAATAAAAAAGCAGCCAAATATTATTAAAAAAATTATTTTTGCACTTTTTAATTTAATAAAACTTGAACCTCGTGTCTATCAAAAACTTAGAAAATTAATTTTTATATTGAAATACAACATTATGAACAAAAAATAACCAGACCTTATTTTTTCTAAAACAAAACACATTGAAAATCAACGCACATATTCAAAAAAATATGATAAATAATCCTGAACAGACAAATCATTCATCTTGTTAGCTGTATTAATAAGCTTCTTAACAATTTAGTTAATTGTAGCTGTACAGCAAAGCCAGAGGCCAACGCTCGTGCTGTGTTTGGAGTTCACCGAGTAGAAGGACTGCCGTGGGCGAAGGTGGTCCTTGTTCTTCATCCCGGTGGTCCATTGGGAAAATAATTACCCTTCAGTAAATTAAGAGTCTGTCTACGGCGAATGACACCTCTCTTGTACTGAGGGAGGGGAGAGAAGGACCCAAACGAGTTTAGGGGATTCACTCCACTGGCCTCAGCTTTAACTACTCTTCTCAAGGTAAATTATTAACCTCAATAATATCGAAATCTGTTTTGTAATTAAACCACTTTTAAAGCACAGCAAAACGGAAATTTATGTGGTAATAATGGAAGATAAGTTCTGGAACTTTTTTTTTTTGTAGAAGAAATTGATTTTAGATTTTTGAGGTAATAATCGTTTAAATCAAAAAAGAGAATATGCTATATCTACATCCATACAATTAAAGTTACTCTTAAATCTAAATAAGCTGCATAATTAGTTTTATTATCATCTGTATGATGTCAGAATATTCTGTCCTGAAAAATGTTGAAAGAAATTTTGTTTAAAGTCCAATTACTATAAAAAATTATAATATCATCTATTTATCTAAAAATCTTAAATTACAGCTAATCATTTTACAGAATTCATATCCATATGTAAGAAAAAGAAATTGGAAACAATTTATCTAAAAGACCTCCATACCTACACCTTTTTTGTATAATGTATGTTCAATTACACAAATGAATGAAGTGTATGATCATAAGAAGTATTGTTGTTGAAATGGGATTTGCTTATAAATTTATTTATTTTAAGATAATATTATGCTATCTGTTAAGTTTCAAAAAGACAAATAAAAACAAACAAAGAACATAATAATATTGATTAAATTAAAGATGGAAAATGCAAATTAAAACATTTACATCATTATTTTTGAATTAGTACTTTAACCCTATCTTCTAATTACGTAATTCATGCTTTAATTACAATGAAAAAGTTATTATCCTTCACTGGATTACCTATCCAATGCTTTGTTTTTGCACCAAAGAAAAATTTGATGTTCTTAGGCTAAGGCATTTCGCAATTTTTCTCAGTCTGGGACACTAATCAATCTTCCTTGATAAAACAGAATCTCGACTTAAATTCATACAATATTTTATTAACTTTAAGAAGCAAATGTATGTTTTTTTCCGAATACATAAATAATACATCAAAGAAATAGAATGAAAATATGTTAACGATTTCATTTGAGATGTACTTAAATCTGAAGTCACGCCTGGATAATTTGATGTTAATAGTAATTATGTGTTAATCTATAATCTGTAAATATTGTTAAACTATAATGTACAATTAATGTGTTTCTTGATTCAATTGGATCGGTTGGCTTTTCAATTATAGCAAGGTAAAATTTTCAGACAAACTTAAATAGTTTGCTAATAAGTTTTGATGATTTACATTTAATTTCAATGAAAAAAAAATATTGATGACAAGGTAGATAGTTCCTGCAGAAAATCCACAAGGCCATTGGGATGTGAGGGTTCCAGAGTTTTTTGACTACCGTAATTAAGTTGAAGACGATGGACAACCCAACACTGTCTCGCCACCAATATCAGAGATAGAGACCTTGTCGTTACAGAGTTGGGTGGATCTTAAGACCCGTTTGGAGAAGACAGAACCAAGCAAAAACTTTCCGACCATGTCCAGAAGAATCCGGTTCCTTCAACCACATTTAACTGACTTATCACTTGAGCAAAAGGTCCTACACTTTTCTCAAATACATGTCTGCATGTAGGCCTAATGTTTTCATTACCAGTAGAGCTTGTTAACTGTAATTACTAGCTGTAATCATTGACAAGCAATGCTAATAATTGCGACCCTTTTCACAGGTGGCATCCAAATACTAATATCGCTCATCAACTAACCAGTTACCACTAAACAGAAGGACCTCAATATTAATAATAAAATAAAAAGAAGACATGGAAAGCTACAACTCATTATCTCTCTCTCTCTCTGTATATTTTATAAACATGAAGTTGTAGCAAGCCAATCTTATATTTATTTATATATATATATATATCCTTAAACGACATATTGTTAATATTCCAATACCTATGTGACAAGAGCATTTAAGAAATTGTTACAAAAGTTGCTTATCCAAAAAAAAAACAGTTGTTCATTTCCTTACGCCTGCGGATTTTGGTCTCTATCTATCGTTAATTCATAGAGATCTTCCATTTATTTAAAAACAATAAACTCTCAAACATTTAACTTGGTTGGATGGATTGAATTTCTATTTCATTTTATCAATACAGCAATTTCGACATTTTTTTTTTTTTGTGCCAAGCTCTTTATCTACTAATTGGTTTTAAACCAAAATCAAAAGTATAAATCTTTATAACATCTTACACTCATCTTTAAAATCTCAGCGCTCTAGGATATATAGTCTTTTAGTTAACATAATCACACACGAACAGATAACGGACGAAAGGAAAGATATATATATATATATATTTTAAATAACAATTGTATGTTTAAAACTTTTTTTATTCTAATCCTTAATTTAAAAAAAATAAACAATTATTTAACCCTTAGATTATAAATTTTAGACAAAACATAAAATTGTATGATTAAATAGCGATAAATTCTCAATTATGTAAAAAAAAAAAAAATTATAGAAACTATGTTGATCCAAATTACTAGTTAATAAATTATTTTATTAGATATTTACATCTTTTTGTGACTTACAATGTATTCTAAATTAAGATTTAAATTAGATATCAATATAAATCTGCTATTATAAGGGGTTTTTGATAAATTATTGCCTGCCTTTTTCTAATTAATATTCAATATATATACACACAATTGTATTAAGTTTTTTTGCTTGAATTCAGTTGAGCTTGTCTTAATAATCTCTGTAATCCTAACATTTTATTATCTTGAGATTTATTAAATGATTTAAGGTGATGTGCTTTTGTTGTGTCTCAACCTCAGTCACGATGCTATTATTTTAATCGTTTTCTTTTCTGCTAGCAGGCGGCGCTGAGTAATTTGATATTATCTCAACTGTAAATTATTTCACTTTAATCTTATTTTAAGACAATAATAAATCTTAGTTTTTATTTAATTTCAGCTAAAATAAATCTGCGTCAAGTCGTACGTATTTTTTCATCAAAGAATTAAGTGATTTGTAAATGTTTTAGCAAACACATGATAAAATTAAAAATATCAATTGTTATGAATTTGGTGATCGATAGGCTAAAGCAATGACAATTATTTTATTTTATTATTATCGTTTTTATTAATCTCCCAAACAATTAAGGTACACATTAATGTACAAATTAGCATATCCCTGACCCGAAGACCCAAATGCTGATGCTCTATTTGATATTAGAAACTTAATTGCTGAACAAATTTAAATTAGACTAAAAAAATTGAAGAAATTTGAATAAAAAAAAATATTTAATTTGAAAATTTTTTAAGAATGTGCAAAAAGAACTTAGTAATAAAGTTAAAAGAAATTACAGGTTTAATTGTGTCTCATTGGTCAATAGCAGTGGTTCTCAACTTTTACTTGTCTGCAAATCTCTTCCGATGCTACAAACTTTACAACCTTCCAAGAAAAGAATAAAATAAGATAAAAGGCACGCAGACGAGGCAGATACCAAAAACTCCGCCATTACAAAAATGGTCACACTGACCTCTTGAGAAAAGCTGTTAAGAGAAAGATATTTTGCTGGTAAGTGAATCAAAATATTTGACAAAAAAAAGATATCGCCAGGGAAACCATTCAATAAAGACCTCTATTTGCAATAGTAATGGAAAGTTTAATAGTTTAATAACTTCGGATAACTTCATTCTTTTATTACTTTTGACTCTAGTAGAACTTATCTGGTATAAGATCATGAATGAGGGGTCATTGTCTTGTTTGTTTGTCCGTTTTGTGTATTGTCATTTTTCACTGAGCTGGGTGTGCTGGGCAGGACCGCACTGATGAGAGTGTAGCAACTCGAAACGGTGCCGTCTGCGGTTCCCAGCAAATAAACCAAAATTAGCTCAGTGAATTTTTGTTTGTTTGTTTGTTGTTGTTTTTTTCTTCTCTAGTTATGTGTGTTTTTGATTTTCTTTTAAGTAATAATAATTTGTCACGCACGTTAAATTCGATTTAATACTAACTTTTTAAAAGAATTAATCCTTAATCAGCTAAGCTTAAGGCTAGCGTGGATTAATTGTTCTCGCCTTTTATTCTTGATTTGTTTTTTGATGTTTTTTAAAATGAGGGGTCATTGTCTTGTTCGTTTGTCCGTTTTGTATATTGTCCTCTTTCACAAAGCTGGGTATGCTGGGCAGGACCGCACTGATGAGAGTGTAGCAACTCGAAACGGTGCCGTCTGCGGTTCCCAGCAAATAAACCAAAATTTGCTCAGTGAATTTTTGTTTGTTGTTTTTTTTTTCTCTAGTTATGTGCGTTTTTGATTTTCTTTTAAGTAATAATAATTTGTCACGCACGTTAAATTTGATTTAAGATCATTATATTTAGGCAATTTTCGATCAAGCTTCATTTGACAATCGAATTGCAATTTTCCAGCACGTTTGTTCCATAAAACAGGTCAGTATATTGGAATCAACTGTATGTCAGCTTTACAATCCCCACGGCTTTTATCTTAAGATGATTCCTTTATAGGAGAATTTAATGTGGAAAAATTGAAACAATGAAAATAAGAAAACAAGAGATTTCACATTTCATTCACGCCTTGAGCAATGAATCATCCCCATCGGGGACAGAAGTTTCGTTCTTATTAGGACTCTCACCGGGTTTATCCGTTTTGACGATTCACTCGGACGCGTGAAAGACCAATGAAAGCGGGAACGATCCCATAGCCTTTCACGCCTCCGAGTTGATCGTCAACATGGGTCCACCTGATGAGATCTAATAAGAACGAAACAGCTGTTCCAGATTCCCGTTGATGGTAACTCAAGAAGTGGATGAAATGTGTGAACTCTTACTTGTTTGTTTTTTAATGATTGATTTTCTTTTGCAAAAGAAATTCACTAACGAAATATTGGTTTCCTCGATTTCATTACAAAAGATCCATTAAAAATAATAAAATGACATCAAATTAAGGAATTCCCTCCCACTCTTCCAAATGACCTATCCTTGTTCTAAGCACTTATTTCAAAACCTCCATCAAAAAGGGGAAGATCAAGCCTGAGCACTCAGAACCAGAACCAAGTGATCAAGATATCTTTCAATCATGCGTTGAACTCTGGGGATCCTTCTAATAAGACACCTGACCAGATGGGTGGCCACTCAGTGGGTATTCCGTAGGGGAAAGCTAAGTGAGTGTAATGAGTTTAAGAGCCTCAAAACAAGGGGTAATTCCAAAAAAAGTGATAGAAATTGTGTTTTTGGGATTTCAATATTGCACAGAAGGAATACAAATACTGAAATGATGGGAATTGGAGCTCTTTAACAGTCTTAGAAGAATAAGACAAAGAGGCATTTGAAAACAGCATTAAAAAAAATATATAGAACAAAACGAAATAGCGGATTGTAATCATTTCGCTATGAGAATCAATCATAAGTAGTTTATAATAATAAACATAATAAGTTTATAATAAGTCATTATAGTTTCACACGTAATTAAAAATAAGAAGCAACAACTTACATTTGAACTATTAAAGAAAGTAAACATTGATGGTAATGTATAACCAATCCCATTCATCAAGCCAAGTCTTACATATTATTTTAACTACAATATATTATAAGGATGAAATATTCAAGATGTCCTGTATTTATGTATTAATATACATCCTTAATTTATTTTACTAAGACTGAAAATTTAATTTTTATTTCAGTCATTTGAATTTAGATGATGTTGTCCAACAGACTAAAAAAGACGTCTGTTTGTATGCGTTTGCATTAGCCTCTCCTAGATGCTTCAAGAAATTTTAATCACTAAGAAAATGATAAAAGATGCTTTTAATACTGCTAAAATAAAAGAATTTTTTTTTTTTTTTATATAATTACAGAATCCCATTTTACTGGCTATTAAGCCTCCTTCGGCCGCTGAAGGAATAGGCCCCCAACGATTAACGATTCAGATTACCAACAGGAAGTTGGAAAGTCCATTTATAAAATTGGCAATTTTTATTTAGTCTTTTAATCGAAATTATTATATCAAATCTAATTGATAGTTGAATCGTATCAATATATAAGTACTCAACTATAGCAACTGTTGATAGTTACATAGATGCCTCATAACAGGACTAGGTTAGAGTCTAACTGAAATAAAATGACTGAATGAATAATGGTATAAGAAATTTAAATTATATAATTGAGAAAACCTTTAATGATATAAATTGGAATATATTTAAAAATTACAAAAGAATTTCAATTGTAAAAAATAAGGTAAAAATTTGGATATTGGATAATATTGATTAATAATTTGTTAATTTTATGTTTGTGCTAATATGTTTTTTGCTGAAATATTTGTTTCAATATATTTGAGGATAAGTTGATTTTGTAAAATTTGTAAAATTTATTTAAATGTAATTTTTTTAATATAATTATTATGTGTTATAATAAATAACAGCGCCTGTTGATAGGAATTTGAATTCCTAACGGAACTGAAATGTAATTTAAAATAACTAAGAAATAAAATAAAATAAAATAAAATAATATTATTATTATTTAAACTATACTATGTATAAATCGTTTAATGTTTTTTAACAATATATTCAAAATTAATTAAATATTTGTAGTATAGCTATATTCAGAACCTGTTGATAGGAGTTTGTCATTCCTAATGGGACTAAAACTTTTGTATTTGGAAATCATAATAAAAAAAAAAATAATATTAATATACAATAATAATTCTACAATTCTAACACAGAAGCCCTGATCAGGTAGAATGTTAAAGAAAAATGGGAGTTTTTATTTTCAATTCATTTAAAGAAACAAAAACAAAACAAAACTGTCACTAATTAAATATATAAAATTGATTTGTTTAATATTATTATTTATTATTATTAGGATTTAACATTAATTTTTATTATTAATTATTATTAATTAATATTATGTTTGAAGTTTTAGTAATTGTATTTGTTAACATTGACAATATTAAATTGATGATTTTGTAATGAAGACAAAGCTCGATTTGTTTGTATGTTATCTACATATTGTTAACCAAATTTCATGTTCTCATATTCCTATTTTGTTGACGATTACGGCTTGAAAAAGAAAAGACGCAAAATCCTTTCTGAAAATTCGCTTGCATTAAATTTATTTTATATTTAATTGGTGTGAAGATATGTTAACTTCAATAATATAACTATTAAGAGGGAAGGAATTGAAAAATAAGTACAAATTGTCATTTCTGAACGAAAGAACAAAAAGGTAAAAGTATTCGACAACAGGCCATGCAGGTCCCAGTGGGTGCGCGGAGTGTTTAGGCTCCAACGATTCTCGACCAACAGGACTAGTTGAGATCAGCCCTATATTCCCTCACTTTTAATCCCTCGTGTAAGAAACCCGGTACCCATTTGACAGAGGGCTCGGTGAATGCTAGGGTCCGTCAGGAGGACAAATAACCTAGAAATAAACCCGGCTCCCCCCGCCAGCAATCCAGTAACCACCGGGCTTACACGACCCAATGAAATATTGGAAAGTTAAACAAAGATCTAGTATTTCCAACGCTGTTTTTTAATGACTGCACAAAAAATAAGTGTCTCGCAGATACGTCCCACAAAACTCGTCTCTGATTTGCGAGCCGTATGTGTGAGACTTATTTTACATTCTTTCGATGTCTGAATATGATAATAATTTAATATTTGGGGTTCATTTATTTTAACCCTTTCAAGCCCGAATTAATGTAGTTTAAAAATGAATAATTGTTATTTTAAATATTAAAAGATTAATGAAATGTTGTAAAATTCTATTTTGTAAATCATTAATAAATTTCATTATTTAGCATGCGGAAAGAGGTGATATACATTTAAAAAATCCGTTACCTCGTAAACTATTCGCCTACTAGTGTCTTTCAACTATTCATTATATTGATAAATTAGTCAGCCACGTAAATATATAAGTTTCACACGTTGTTACGATCGAAACTTAAAAGATGAATTTTGAAAATTGTAAGTTCTGACTTTCGACCCTAAAATGAAAAAATTCAATAACTTTTGATCCGACAGTTCAAACTTTATAATTTACGTATGGTTTTTTTTTTCCTTTTAACAAGACGATATTACGAGAACCCAAATAATTCTTAAAATTATAGAATTAAAAAAAAAAAAAAAATTAACTAAAATTAAAAAAAAAAATTGTAATATTTCTCATTTTTAGCAACCCATTTGAGAGCTATCGTGATAGCGACCAAAAATCGGTAGCTATTGCGTTTGTCCATTCCGTCCGTCCGTGTCTGTCCACGCCTAACAACTCCTGAACGGAAGGTCGGATCGACAACAGATTTCACCGTCGTCTTGAGAGGTCCAAACAACGTAGGAATAGAGTATTTTCAGTTGCCTCCATGTTTGAGATATTTGGCATTGTTTTCATTGAATGTCCGCTATTAGCTTAAACGTTAGAAATGCAACCATATTGTTTCAGTTGTTAGCTATAGCTTGATGGTTAAAATTTCGAACTCATATACTGAACGCTGTCGGTTCAAACCCGTATATTTTGCTCTTTTTTTCTCTTAATCTTTTTTTCTCAATGTCCGCGTGCTATTTTTTTTTTGTTCTATTTTTTCATCTTATTTTCCTAAAGTTTTTTAATTTTTTTCCTAACTTTTTTTTATTTTTCTTTACGTTAATGTACTTTCTTTTTTTATTATTATTTTTAATTTTTTATATTATTATGGGTCGCCTTTAAATTTACGCTTTATCACAAAATTATATTCACTTGTTTATTTAAGAATACTAATATGGGGTTCAAAATGAATATTTTTCGAAGTACAATGTAATGGTAACAGAAATGTTAATTAAATTTAATTAAAACTTCATCTGTTGTTCCTGGACAAAAGCGGGCTGGAAAGGGTTCATTTTCATTTTTAATTAGTTTAGATAAAAAAAGAAATATAGCGGGAAATTAAGAATATTTAAAAAATTCAACTTCAATATGTTAAACTTATTCCAACAAAAAAAAAAACAAAATTATGGCATTGCTGTTTGTAATGATATTTCCGGAAACTTTTGATTATGAAGTGTAAATGTAGAAGGAAAAAAAAACTCAAACCCATTAATAAAATTTATTCACATTGGAATAGGCCAGCTTTTGTAATGAGCATCAGAATTAGAGAATTAAAAAAAAAATCTGCCTCAGTTCTTGAGTGACGTCACACTTTCAATTCAAACAAATTAGGATTGGTTAATATTGTTAGTGAAACTAATGAAAGCTCATTATCATTTAATAATAAGGAGATTGACTTAGAGGATGCCCTGTTTGATTGTCGAAGAAATTAGATTTCCTTGGAAACAATCGAATCAGGGTTCTTGCAAATTCGTTATTATCTGACACACTTTCCTATTTAATATTGGAAATCGACATTAATTGAATTTGGGCGCTAATTAACGAACGATCACCTAATTGCCCAACAGAAAAATATTTCGAGAATTTCAGTTTTAGTATTTTCAGATATTAACACTTCCATACTTTTGATATTTAATATTAAGTAAGGCTATTTTATATTAAATGAGTAGTTTGGGAATTTTATAATCAAGATACATCGCATATTTGAAATATCATTTCCTATAATTTATAGCATTTGTCGTACATTGAAATAGCCAAGCTGAAGTAATATAAATGAAAACTATAAATACTTAGCGACATATAAGTTGAAAAGTTATATAAACTATGTAAAAATTAAGAATATGGGATTTACTGTACAGGAAAATCTCAATATTTGTTTGGGAAGGGGCGTTGGATGATAGGATGACTCATTATTGGATATTTCCTTAAACTTTTCTTCAAATTAAATTTATCATTAAAATTTTTCATCTTAAAATACTACAAATATGTACATGACATAAAACAAAGAAAGCATTTATCATTGACCATCTAATTACGATATCAAGAAACTTTACTATTCAGGAATTCTAATTTCCTACAGGCAAACTATAGTGATTTTAGCATAACAAGATTCTCTACGTTTCAACTTCTGTCTTAACAGAATTAAAATTCTATTTAAATTAAGAAAAAAAAAATCATATCTAAAGATAATTTTCAGTATTCTAATTTTTTTGCTTTTTGTTTTTGAATGTTAAGTTAAAGTGCCCCAAAGATTTAGGCTCCAACGATTTGCGACTATCATGGTGAAATTGGGATGGAACAGTCTGCCGCCTTTAACCCCGGGGAGGAAAAACCAGATTCCCGTTTTACAGAGGGCTGGGTAAAGCCTGGGACCGCTATTGAGGAGAATATTCGGAGAAAATTCGCTGATCTCCGCCTGCTCCCAATTCCATTACATACAATTATTATATAACTATTTTTAATTAATTTCATTCAGCCTTTGAAACATAATCTTTGCATTAAGGACGCAGATAGGGAGAGGGGGCTATGGGGGCACTGCCTCCACCCTCGAAATGTGTAGATTAGTCATACAGTAAAACCTCGTTAAGTCGTCACTCAAGGGACCAAATATTTTTGACGACTTAAGCGGAGTGACGACTTAGGCGGAGTGGGCATTTTTGAAACAAAAAACAAAAAAAAAACACTGAAGTACAGTATTTTCATGAATTGCTGTAGGATTCGGTGAGAAAAACAAGATTTTCAAAAATCACTGCATGCATATGAATGAGTGGAAAATTAAAAAAACACTTTTTATAGTTATCACATTTTAATCGTTTTAAAAGAAAGGCAATGTCTGTCTTTGAAATGTTCCAGCCAACCATTGCTGCCGCCGAAATCTTCAGTTCAAACTCCTTAGCAATTTCCATGGCTTTTTCTTTGAGAATCACAAACATCGGCACATTTTGCGATCTGGCATGTTTTAGCCATCGAACTAAAACCTCCTCGATCTATCAAACTTCGATTTCCTCATTCTCTTTCTTTTGTCTTTGCAGTCAGCTTCTTCAATTACTTGTTTCGATGAAAGAATATCGTTTAATGTAGTCCTGGGAATATGGTGTTTTTTGGCAAAAGCTATTTTCGAAATATTTGATTTTTCAAAAAATGCAATTAAGTCTTTGTTTTCTTTAAAAGATAACGAGGTAAGTTTTCGTTTTCCTGGCATGTTAAAAACGTAATCGAACCACGAAATTGCAAGAGAAAAAATAGTCCTTTTAGCGTGCCTTCATCGCTATAAAAAGAAGTCACACTCAGGAGCAGTCAAGAAAAACATAAACACTCGACAGAGTCGCAGCGAGAAGTGTGTTTTGAATGATTAACAGCGAGATTCCAAGAACCCAAATCCTCCGAACGGGTAGGAAAGGAATGAAGTGACAGGCGTGGTCGAAAATTTCGCGTAAAGGCTTGGCTTTCTTAAAGTGAAGGGGCGGGGCTGAAAAGACAACACAATGACATGCAAAATGGAGAAGAAAGATGCTTTTGGCCATTTTTGAGGTAACGAGTTATCCGGAGTAGAATTAAATTTGGTGACGGGTAAAAGAAGGTTATTTTACATTACTGTGTATGAGACCTTGTCGAGACCAAAGGAAAACGACGACTTAAACGGAGTGACGACTTATCCGGGTGACGACTTAACGAGGTTTTACTGTATTTTCTTTATTTTTTTTGGTTCGGTAATGAGTTGAAGAGATCTTGCACCCTCCCCCGAAATTTTGAAAACGATGTTTTTAATTCTTGTTTTGGTTCTCAGTTGTCAGTTTCTAACTTGCCCCTCGAAATAAAATATTAAATTTGCCCCCGCCCCCAGATGTACAGATTAATAAAGATTAAGATCGTAAGACCGGAAGCTATTAAAATGTCAATAAAATATTGAAGAAATTAATTTACGAGTAAAAAGAAAAAAATGAAAAATTGCAAGAAGGCATGCGGAATTCAAACTTTTATAGGATCTTTAAATTAAAGTTCACGAAATTTTTTTTTAAAAAAGGATAAAACGGCCCAAAGTTCCTTTAAAACTGTTATATTTTCAGATATTTTTGTCTTTACTAATAATACAACTTTAAAAAGCTATTATAAAAATTTGGTCGCCCTTTATCATTCAATTGAACATCGCTTTAAGTCAATAAAATAATT
>JAFIDM010000002.1:30916044-31013675 GCA_023159025.1 Thereuonema tuberculata
GGTTTTTCTACACTATATATGACACACATTAAAATTACTAGTTGTAATCTACAATATGTCATTTTGAACGAAGAGGCAATATCAAAGTATTGCTAACAACATACTATTAAAATGATCCTGAAGAACGAGAAACTGGGTATATAGATGAGGACTATATTTGTAGTAAAGTAATCCTGCGATACTATATGCCATTATCAATGTAAGATAGATTATAGGCGTATAATATTCTTAAATAGTGAATTACTTACAATAGTTTTTCACATAGTTTTATGGTTAGTGTGCATGTTAAACGAAATTGTTGTTCTAAATCCTAGTTTAAAATGGAGTTTGTGATGTATGTTGATCGAATACTCCGTGTAAATGCAAATGTAACAGAATAAAGATGGAGAGTAAAGAGTTATACTGATTACAAAATAGATAGGGAAATAACTACCAGAGCCGCGCCAAGCGGGGGTGCAAGGGGTGCACGGCACCCGGGATGCATGTCTTGGGTGGCGGCATATAATTTAGTGTAGAAATACTAATGGAAAGGAAATATATGTAATAGATAAATATATAATATTTGTTTTACTATGAAAAATATTAAATTTAGCTTATTAGGGGCGGCAACTTTTGCCTGGCACCCCAGCGCCAACATACCTTGGCGCGGCCCTGATAACTACGTACATCAAAGTACACATTCCATTTAAGATGAATTAAAAATGAAGTTAACTGTTATAAAAATTCTATGTACACAAAAAAAAAGTCGGAGAAACTGGAGAAAAGAATATTTTATTTAAAAGTAATTATTAAATTAACTTTGTAAAATTACTAAGAATCTTGAGCTCAGCCTAACCAAGCTTAATCAGTATAACTATCGTTAACTATAATTAACTTTGAGATGGGTGAACTATGCAATGCCAAAGTTATATCTAAAAGTAAAACAAAGATTAGAAAAAACTCCGACCATATTAGATCTATTTACAATCGAAGTATTCAATCAGGAATTTAAATTATTCGAAGGCATATTATGACCTATGCAGACAAAGAAATTGGTCAGAATATAAATTCCGATAAAGTTCATTTTAATTTAGACAAAAATTAAATTTTATTTCTCGTTTAGGAATAATGCAAATGAAGTGAAAGTTGATCATATGGAATAGATTAAATGGAATCTTGACATAACGCAGAAAATATTAGGTCATTGTCTTCTTTGATCCTGGCTTAAATCAAAGCATAGTCCGATATAAAGGAAGGGGTATTATTATCAGCTTTGGTTTCAGAAACCAAATCCTCTTGTCCAATTTTAATTCCGAACTCTAATTATTAGATCAAAGTTGATTTCGTATTGTTGATGAAGAATATTCAACTTTTTGTAGAGATGCATAAAGATCTTTACGTAGTAGATCTATGAGTATTATTCAAGTATCTATTATTCAAGTAAACCTCTAGTTAAGAATAATATTAAAATCGATACAATAAAGATATTGATAAATTTCTCTTTAATTAACTGTGATCCGAAGAATGGCAGGATTTAAATAACCGATATCCAATAGGGTAAATCCTAATTGACAATGATCTAAAAAAACAATGATGTGCACTGGTCGTTAGGAAATCCAGAACCCAATCTGTTCTTTCGTAATTCGAAAAATATTTAGCACTTTCTTTGATGCAATTGAAAATTACAAACTAAATACAGACAAAGTAAAAAAGAAAGTAAAAAAGTTTTATTCAAGTGCTGCATTTTTTTTGCTTTGTTTGCTTTGTTTAAATATAGACAACTACATATTTATTTTAATGTATGACAAAAATTATCGTACATAAGATAACACTTATGTTCATATAATCATGCCATGCTAGTTCACTATCTAAAAATATTGTATAAAATTAATTTTGAATTCACGATGGAGACAGTGACTCCTCAAGTACTAACAGCAATTGAAAAATTGAAAAACATTGGAAAAATAATTTTGCTTTTTCAATTGTTAAAATGACGTTAAGGATTTAGCTATTAAGATTTGTCTATTAAGACATGCAGCATTACTTGAGTTTTGTTTCAGATTGTAAAAATATGTTAAGTGTAAATTTTTTTGAATGAATAGCAACAAATACAAGTTGACTTTATCACAGTTAAGGTTAAAAGAACTTTCGCTATCTCTTCCTTTCCAAAAAAACTTATACTGTATTTCAGATTAATTTTCATTTCTAAGTCATTTGTCCAAAAAAGGTTTCTTCCCTATATAAGATTTCTTAAATTTTTCATTAAAATGGAGTATTTTTTTTCTTCCAAATACTGATCAAGGACGTAAAATATGTCAGATCAATGTCATCATTTCTTCCGAAAAGTATTTTAGTTTTCTTTCTTTCTTTTTTTCTTTCTTTCGTCTTTTTTCTTTGTGCCAATTAACTTCTGTTCTTCTGACTTAAATGTCAAGCTTTCAAAACATCATCAAAGATCAGATCGAAAGTCTTGTAAAGAAAAGATTATTGATGGACACTTCTATGACAGCTCTTGCTTGAAAAGTAGACAAGAAATTTTCAGTTAAAAGAAGAAAAGTTTGGAAATATAAGAGAATATGTTTAAATCAGAATTGAAATGGAAATGGAAAATATGTACAAGAAAGTGTCCCTTCTATCATGCCTGTATAGTTATTTACTTTTATATAGTATCATAGTATTTATTTTTATCATAGTATTTTGATTCTGTTAATTCTATCTAACAAGAAGGGTGCACAAAAACTTTCGGAAAATGCAGAGATAAAAAAAAAATCGTTTTCTTCCACTATCTTTTTAATATCGGATTGTTGAGTTTAAGATTACATAACTTGTTAAAAAAGAAATTAAAATGGCAATCACACAATCACATGAAAACGTAGACTTCGTATTATTAGATCACTTAAGATACAGGAAAGAGGCAGATTCAAGGGTTCCTTAGAGTTACATATCTATAGTAATAGAAGAAGTTCCAAATTAGGTTATTTGGTCCCCTGAAATTTTTCTCTATTATGTCAGTCAGTGCAGTGCTTGGGGCACTTTTATCTTTAAGGAATTTCCCAAATGGACCTCTCCATTTTCTAAAATATTGTATTGAGTGCTTATTATGTCTTTCCAAAGAATGGAAAGATTGTGGGATTCTCGCCCACAGTCTAATCCAGAACTCCAGGATGAAGCACGGTTAAGAATTAAACGTAATTAAAAATCTAACCATTTTAAACAAGGCGATATCTCTCCTTTTTAAAGCAGAAAAAGGCTAAAGTGAAATTTTTTCTTTTTAATTTGCCGGGACGATTTATTGTTTTAATTATTGTTTTTATTTAACTTTGTTGTTTCTTTCTTTTTGATGTACAATTTATCTTTCTAAAGATAAAATAAATTACTCCACGATATATTCTAATCCACATGTTTGTATAGAATTATTAGGAGAGGTATTTCTAATACACAGGTATCAGATGTAGTTGCAAAAAAATATATACTTCTCGTTAGTTGCTAATAAATTTCTATTAAATAAAAGAAATAAAATTAAAAAGTAGGCTTATTTCTTAAACAAAATCATTTTAACTATAACAGATAATATAAAAGACCTCATTGCACCTTTCCACGCGAAACCTCCACCTAACCTCCCTGCAGTTAGTGATGGAAAGAGTTATTGCTTCAAATTTGCGCTTCTAATTATATATCTGTTTTGAAGGTTCATTCTGTAGATTCATTTTGAAGGCTATAGGCGAGGATGCTTCTCTGGAAGGTCTTGTGTTTAGATGTTCTGTTTAAATGCTGCAGTTCAGCAATGTCCTTAACTCTTGAACCAAATCACACAAAAATAATATATATATTTTTTGAAAACTTGTAGTAAATTTGAATTTACTGTAATTTGTAAAACATTTTTTTAATTATCACTACAAAAATTATTTCATCAGAATAAATACACACTTATTTCTGAAGAATATCCAATAGGTATATTAATCCTAACTTAAATAAAGCAAAATAATAATAATAATAATAAAGTTTAGAATCAGAGAAATAAATTTTATTTTATAAAGTTCGTCCTATTAGGTAAGAGTATTGGCTAGTCAGTTACTAACATACTGCTCTTCCCACATTTGAATAAGCATTTAAACTGTTGCAATTATTTTTCGATCGACAGTTACAGATTTCAATTTGTAATTCAGATAAAAACTATAGAAATCTGTAAATTACAATAAATAATATAAACTACATTTACACTATTCTGCAAAGGTAGCTCTTTAAATTCAGATTGAACGATAGATGTAATATTAAAATAAAATAAAGCACTTCAACTTTATTTTATTATTTGTTATGATGGAGAAATAAGGAATAACAAGAAGATGTAATACTTTCCACTCTCTCATTTTTCTTGGACCAATTCCTTGGAATAGTAAAATTCTCATCCTTGAATTGCCTAAACCTGGCTGATGAGACTTGATTAAAGATGAAACGGTCGTCCCAAGGTTCTTTTATTCAATGCTTCAGAAGTTCATCAATTCAAACTTAATTTTTTTAAGTCGTTGGTTGTTTCATTTAGTAGTTTAAATTTTAATAGCTAAAACAGGAAACAGAAAAGGAATTTTTGAGTTACAGATAAATCGCGAGTTAAAAACTGTATATGAATGTACGCTTAATCAATTGCTATCAATTAGTCGAATATAGAATTCTTTATAGCATTCATTTCTATCTTAAATTTCCAGTTTTGTTCGTGTGTCTATTCTTCTAGTTCTTCCGTCCAACAGCAGATTACAATTTGATGAAATATCGTTTCCAACAGCACGTATCATGTGATAAAAATTCATATATTTCATTCTTCAGCCAGGATAGGAAGAAGAAAGAAGTTACTGGGCAAAAACAAAATTAAAAAATGAAATGCCTATATTTCAACTACAACTGAATGTGAGAAATTAAATACTATCGCATCATTACTTTCTTAATCTTCATCTAACAACTGTGGCAAAAACATTTTGGACCAATTATTACTTAGCGTGGAAGACACTTTATGGGACACTTTGTGAAGCCTAGCTACACCCGAGGTTATCTAAGTTAGGATTATCTGCCAAATTTCGGTTTTCCAGTGCTACTGGGAGAGGGTGAAAAACGATGCTACGTTTAAGGAAAGAAATATTTCTTAAAATCGAAAATAACGTTAGATGTATAATAATAACAATTTAAATGTACTAAAACAAGAAGTTTCTGAAAGAATTTGAAGCCTACCTCCTTAGATCTTGCTCTTTTTATTGTCTTTGTCTTTTATTTTAGAAACAACAAATCTCCAATTTAGTTTTAATTTAGTATTTAAATTATTATTTAATTCTTTAATTCGTAATTTGTATGGGGATTTTTGTCATCTTCACTCGCTTACTTCGAAAATAAAAAAAAAACAAAAAAAACAAAAACATATTTGACAACTTTTTATAAAAAAGTTAGATTGCCTCTTGCCTTTGAAGAATCAATCCAAGTTTGAAGAAGATAAAGCCAGCGGTTCAAAAGTTAGTAAGGGAGAGACACATACAAACTGACTGATTTGATGATCCTTTCTATTCTAGTGCCTAATAAAAAAAATCCGAATTCTTCATTCTGTTCTTTTAAATTTTTATGCTTTTTGATTCAAATTTATTTGACCAACCAAAACGAGTAAACAAATGCAAAACTGTTTGACTTGACAAACACTCATGAAGATATTTCACTTTTACCAAAGATCCAGGAATAAATGTATTTGCAAGCACATTAATAGAACAATCCTCTAATTCTTGTTAGCTGTTAAGTCTTTGTTATTGATTTGCAACCAAAGATCTCTTTGCGAAGGAAGTTCGGTGGCAGACTCATCTCATTCGCTATTCATCTTAGAACGATGGGGTTTGTGCAGAATAAATCGCATAAATATTTGAAAGCATCGGAAAATTACAACGTAGCTAATTATAAAGATAACTGATTGAGAACTTTTCCAGCTCAAACCGTGAATCTTAATGGAGAATTAATATATGAAAACAATCAAACAGACTTTTTCCATTTCTCTTGAAACAAATTATCTGCCAAGAAACGTTCAATTTGAAGAGCTGTATTATTTAACGAAAATCATTCCAACTGACCTTTGCTAAGATCGATAAATAATAAAATCACAAACATATGATTTCCACATGAATTCGAATCCAATGAAATCCTAACTAAAATCAAAACATTTTGCTAATTAGTTGGTTAATTAATTAAGTTTTTGTATGAAAGATTATCATAATAGAGATATCAATGTCTTACCAACAACAACCAACAGTTATGGGATTAATAAAGCAATTTGTGCTGCGAAAAACATTATTCTTAGCCTTTTATTGACCATTTGATTGAATCACAGAAACTTTTGCAGATGTAAATATCTACATAATAATTGAATTTTTTTGTAGGAAAGGAAAAATAATGAACTACTTAACAACTTAATATTTGCTTTGGAAAGTGGATGTCTCGATCAATGTAAACAATGAAAGAAAGGTATTTTTAATGTCAATATTACATAAATTTTATATTTTTTTTCTGTTTTTTCTAAGTTACATGTCTTGTGAAGAAGTCCATGAAGTAGATGAAACTTCATTTGCATACATAAATCAGAAAGAATAAACTTCTCTGAAATTATTGTTAATGTTTCAGTTTTCCCGCCATTATAAATATAATTTCTATTTAATGGCAGGGCTTTTGCCATTACACGGCTTTTTGGTATCGCTTTTTTCCCTTGGAGATATCGTGTCTTCCAAATGTTTAAGAATTAGTAATCCGATTAATGAGTAATAATTTTGAATAATCAAGAGATCTTCTAGTTAGAAAACTCCCTTGACTTTTGATGAACATTCGCATCTTACAAGTCAGCCTCTTAAATTTCTCCACCACAACTTCTGATTACTCTGATTTACAAGAGATTTACCAAAGTGCCATTAACAATTCAGCTTATATAAACCTCGATTCATACTATTGTATTTGCGATTCCACAAAATGGAACAAAGAAACAAACAGATACAGATTTTCTTGCTACATTGATAATGAGAATTAGATAATAAGAAAAACAAATGTTAGCAATTAGGCTCCCAATGATTTGCGATCATCGGAATGAAATTACTAGTGATGTCCGATGTCTTAAATTAATCCTGGCTAAGAAATCCGTCCCTATTTTAGGAGGTTGAGTGCACCTTAGGGCCGTCTAGAGAAGAAATCAGACTATTCAACCCTGCAGGGCAGTGCTTATACCACTGGATCACCAATGTCAAAAAATGCTTTATTTATTTGATCTATCGAACCATTTACTACAAATATCTAAGTCGACAACAAATTATTTTGGATAAGGTCAATTTTACAACAATTCCAATATAAATAAGATTATTATATATTTTTTTTCTAAAGATTAATTTTTTTTATATATCAATTTCTTTCTAATTATTGGCTACTAGTTACTAATACAATATACAAGTACTCATTGAATATTTCACTAAACAGGATCAAAACACGTATTATTTTATATATTTTACAAGGGATTTTCTAATCGATTTTGAAACTCGTCATTTTGAAACACTGTAATATATAATAATATATTTTAAAATTCACTATACTAGAGAAGATTTGCTGAAAAAAAGGTAATCATGAATGTTACGATAAGTTGAGTTGCATAAGAGTAGAATATAATCTATAGTAACCCAATGTTTCGATGGGCTAAAAGTAGATTAAATCTGCTAACTCTTCCACTAAATTAGCCTAATATTAATTGATCAATTTCGAAGCACTATTCATGATGCCCAACAATAAGGATTAGCATATACAATAAAATCATCAAGAAAACATGCTTGTCAAAAAAGAACATTTCGCAGAAAATGAAGGGTAGTTATTTAACTTCAAATGCTGCCAAATTTGTCAACTTCATTACCAAATTTCTTCAAACAGTAAATTTAATTTAATCCTCGTTAATTTTCTCCAAATCTAAAAGTTAAGGATTTAAGTTGAAATGAAGGAGGCGTGTTTTTGTACTTTTTGACTTAGAAGAGTTTAAACCATTGTTAAAACAAGCTTTTAATCTTTGCATTTCGTTGATAGCCTATAGAAATTAAATCCTATCTTGTACATAATATTATAAAGGGATAAATACTCGCACTATGATGTCAACATTTAAATAAATGCATTTTAAGCTACATCATTGGAACCTATACTAATGTACATCTTGAAAAATGACCATTTATAAAAAACATTATCTTATAAAAGCTTCCATATTTTTACTTAATAACTACTTAACTATAACTAAATTTAGAATAAAATTGTATATCATTTTTTTACTAATTTAAACTATATGCTACTTTTTCATATTTGCAGAATAAAATAATAAAGGAAAAAAAGAAAGTTAAGCTATTTATATATTTTTCCCAAATATATCAATATCCATGATCTCTAATTTTGTTGAAATTTTCCAGATTTAGGACGTTTATTATTCCGTTCTTTAATGTATGCAATTTTTTTATGAAATGAACTAGCAGAAGATTTTTTCTAAAAATGATCAATAAAAGTGCATATAGAAATAGATTGAAGTTAATAAAATGAAATTAAATAAATTTTAAATTGGAACATATCCAAAATTAAGCTCCTGTAATTCTTTGGTGTAAAAAAAAAACAAAAAAAAAATGAAATGCTATATGAAATTATTGTTCGAGATCCTTTGAATTTGAACAAAGACAATCAAAACTTTGCCATTATTTAATATCATATACATAACTTAACTTTGAAAATCTGTTTCAGTGAAAACCTGCCAATCTGTCTGTCTAGTTGTAATGAGTTAGATGTTCTTCTCTCAACAACTATAATATATTCGACATGTATTGTGCATCAGACGATAGAGGTACATCATTTCAAAGCTTAGACCTAATGTATTTGGAAGAAAATTACTGCAAAAGGCAATAGTTCATAGTTTTTCTGCAGAGTTTACTTTTTCAATTCCTGCAAAAGATGTAGTGCAAGTTTTTGATAAATGCTACTTTTTTTTTTTTTCCTTTCGCACACGAGAACCAAAAACTCTAGAAGAGAAGATACATTTTCACCATTTCATCAGTAATCAGAAAAAGTATTCAAAACTACGAGAACATTCCAGAAGAAGCATAAGGTATATTAATGAAATTCAATCAAACTTGAGTTTAAATTGAGCATAAATAAAATGAAACAGAGCTACCTCGTATTCTTTTCCCCTTTTGCTAACTTAAAAAAGTGGTATTTAGGAATTGGGTTTACTGGGTTTCAAGACGGGTAAAATAGACTTTTAGATTTTCAGTGACACCTTTTGCGAATTGAACTGCATTTGTTAAAATAGATTCTCCAGAAACAAGTTTAGGCTATCAGAGATTATTTGAATTATTCCAAAACCCTATTATTATTTTAAATACATCTTAAGTAATCGCGCACCAACCAAAACAAATAATAAAATCAGATTTTGAATGATATATTTCTAAGACTTATGAAAAAAATAACAATCTTCAGAAAAATAAAGAGAGAAAATGTTACAAATTTATTCAAAACTTCACTGTTTGCACATTACTGCATTTTGTAGACTTCTATTAAGAGCAAACAAGTTATTTTATTGTAATGATATTTACTCTATGGTAAAGTTAAACAGTTATTTTCGCAATTTTGCAGATTAGATTAGTTTTAAGGCTTTGAAATTTGTGCTGACAGCTTGAAAAATTGCAAATAAATCTCTTTGCGGGTATAATTTTAAAATTAGTGAAAATAAGAATAGTTTGAAATGAAATTTAGTTTAACTTAGTGCTGCGTCTAGATGCGTGTAAATTACGAAATAATATGAATATCATAAAATATTTATAATTTGATAATTTGTAGTTTGTTTTGATTCGCTGTTAAAATATTTCTTTTACCTGGACAGGACATTTAAGTCAACTGATGCTTTCCACTCGATTAAAGAAAAAAAAAAAAAAAGAAAATCCTTTTGGGTTGTGCATTGGCTTAAGTTACATCGAAGCTGACAAAAGAAGGGAGTTAACTTACTTCGCTTCCTTCGGGGATCGTCTGCGGCCAGAGTGCACGAGGCGGTGGCCGCCAGGAGCAACAGCAGAGCGGCTACATCCATCCTGCATGGCACCGGTATGACGAAGGCCTTGGAACAGGCATTAGGACACCCTTCCAAACCACCCACACGGCCGTCCGTTCCTAGCGGTGCCGAAGCGCGTGCGTCGTGACTGAAAGGGGGCGGCGGGGGGTTAGAGCGACTGAACGCGGGAGCTCATCGAGCCTCCGTCTGTCCCAACTGAGATCGAACTAAAGAAAGAACGACGTAGATTGGAATCGACATTGGAACCTTCTTAATTATTCCCACCTTTGCTACTTTTATTGATTTATTATAAGTAAATTTCACAAAATGTAACGAAATCAAAGCCATTTATTAAAATAGTGATAAAATAAAATATTTAGCGATTGGTAAATATTAATTTTTCTGAATTTTTAAAAATATATAAGAAGTTTGATTCTGAGACAAGCTGCTAAAAAATAAATACTTATTATATATTTATATATAAACTGTAAATTTATATATAGATATAAATATATACAAAATATATATATAAAAATTCTGTAAAAAATAAATATACAGTAATGAAGTTTACATAGAAAATACTTCAAACTCTTATTAAGTAGCTGATAATGAACTCTTGATTACATCGACAGTAATTAAGAGTATGTAATATGAATAAACTGATTATTTTTACCGTTATATGTATTATATATAAAGTACATATCGAATTTTATTGGATGATTTTCTAAGAAAGGCAATGTGATGATAATATGTCTTTGTAACTTGCAGACTATTAGTTCTGCAGCTATCTTAAAGTTGTTCCTCGATTTAGAATATTAAATCACCAAATTCCTCTTGTAAATAAATTGGAAAAGTTAAAAAAAAAAATCATTGGAATATCATAACATGAAAGATTCCTGATTCTAACAATGAATTCTCATAGTCCTTAAATTTACAGTCTCTAGGTCATTAGTCATTCGCAATAACTTCTTTGTTAGTCAAACTATAAATATATTGTAAATTCAATACGTACTTGTTAGAATCTCTTTTTTTTATACGTAATAATAGTATTTCGTAGAGATACCGCTTCATTTTTCCAGGTTCATATTTTCATTTTCGACATTTTTAGTCTACTGATACGATCAGCAGACTTATAATCCCGTTTTGTCTGTCACTTAGGTTAGAATCGTTTAATCTCATTAAAATCTCATTAAATTATCTTTAAGCACAACAATCCCAACAATCACAACAATTGCGTCTTTTACATTCGCAACAATCACATTTATAATGCAGCTCTACAACAATCGCAATAATCACAGTAAACGCAACAATTGCGCATTTTGCATTCGCAACAATCACATTTATAATAATAAGGAATTTAAAGCAATATCAATGATATTTTCTTATCAGTAGACGTTGCGAAGCATTGTGATTGGTTTTCTAATCGCTTTCCCTTCCTTGTTTTATTCCAGGCTATCTGATATGGGTCTTAGGTTTTAAACAATTCATCGGTCTTACATGTTAAATATCATGAAGTGACAAAGATAGCATTATACTTTACGTTTTTTTAACAACGTTAATGTATGTGTGTGTATTATTTACAATAATCTTCTTTCAATTTAATTTTAATTAATTGAAGATTGTCAATTTTACAATGAGTTTTCAGTGATAATTCATTTGAATAGAATGAAAAAAAAATATAGTAAAAATGGTACGGATAAATCTGATTCGGGTTAATTATGACCCCATTACGTTAATTATGACCCCATAGGACCCCCAAAAGTAAAAATTAAACCAGCCGTTAAGCTCGTGAAGAAATTCGTTCAAAAAAAATGTCTAAAACATTTCACACATACAATAAATATATCAATAGAAGACATTTATTGACTCCCTTGTTTAAATATCATCATTTCATTGATCTTTTGAATTGATTTGTGCTTAAAAATTAGTCTTTATTTAGAAATTCAGTTAATAAAATGTAAGGTCGATTCTACAGAAGTGTTTTATTGCTAAATTTGTAAAATTCCGTTTTCTAATATTATATGATTTTAAATGATATGAGTGTGTAGTAAGATTTATTATGAAATGCATACGAAAAAAAGCTGTATTAGAATTCCTCTGGATTAGGCTAAGGTAAAATATCTTTAAAGATTTCATATTATCTAGAAATGCATCATTAAAATATTCTCCACATTTTATATTGTGCTTAATTCAAAGTTTAACTGAAATTAAACCATATATTTATTCTTCAGATTCCCGAAAAGCACTTTTTTGTTACCAGGCCTCTTATTCTCAAAATTAGCACAAATCAAATTCTCCTCTTACCTTCCTTATTTTTCAATCTGTATTTATTATTCTTCTATTTTATAAGACGAGAATATTATTCAAACAAGTAGTTTCTGTATATCTACTAGACCAAATTTACAATAACTAACTTATTAACGAGTTTCAATTTATGTATTTAAATAAAATATAATACAGTGGAAAAACTGTTTGATTTTGAAAATATTTTTATAATTTGTTTTATTAGAACTTACGTATCCACTTTTAATTATAATTTTATGTAAATGGTTATTGAGAATTGTACAAAAAAAATATTTTTTTCAATAAAAACAATATAAATACAAATATATAGAAAAATAAGAAAAATTTGTAATGTTATAATACCTTATTAATTATTTAATATTTTCAAGCCACTAATCAAATCCGTTGTCTTTGAAATAATTGATGGAAGCCAAAGGACCGAAGTGTATCACCACGAAATCCTCTGTAATTTTTGGCGCAAATTTTATTTAATTTCTGTTTTACTTGTATAAACCCGTAGCCCTTATTAATTAAAATTTAAATGCAAGATTGTTTCTGTTACTTCTTGCACAATTATTTTCAGTATGAAAAATAATTAAAACTTGTTGGTACATTACTTTTCTCAATTTAATAATATTTGTGATTATGGTGATTATGTGTTGTGATTATTTTTATTTCTCTCATTGTGGAACATGTATGGGAAGGAGGAATCAATGTTTTCACTGGCTGGGATCAAATCAAAAGTACAGGAATCAGTGAGCTAAGTTCTCAGAAAGTTGCAAGCAGGGTAGTTCTTTGTAACTTTCTATCTTGTCTATTCCAAAGTCATCCATATTTCTTTCAGTCCACTTGGAATAGAATTCAACTCTCTGCCTTCATAAATAACAACTCTTTTTCTTCAATTTATTTATTTATTTATTTTGATCAAAGCTGAAATAGAAAACTGAGAGAATGTAATGCATAATATCTAAAATAACACCATTCATTTCATTTAAGCAAATATACATTCTTAAATTGACTAAAGGCTCATTTTTTTCCCCATTATAGTAAAAAAGAACCTTATCTATACGTAAGTAATTGAAGAAGATGATAAAATAAAATAAAATAAAATAAAATAGAAATTTTATTTGGATATAGTAAAGTCACTTAATGACGCAATTATATAAAATAAGGATAACCTAGAACTTCACAATATTATTGTTATTATTATCTCGAAAAAGTTTCAAACCATGGGTTTCCCCAGCTAAGACAATATGGCGGGTCAAGGACCAAAGCATATATTGCCAAGTGTAAAAAACAAAACAAAAAAACAAAAACAAAACGTTTGGAAGAATGGTTAGGGATGGGTGCTTGTGTCCATAAATTTCCGAACTATGCGTGTTGTGTTGAGTACTACAGCCTTCTGGAGTTGTGCGTAAGTGTTTTTATGAAGTCCTAGTGTGTTGAGGCTGTGGTGCAATGTGTGAGGCACCAGACCAGTGGCGGACAGGACGATGGGTACAACACGTACTCGGTCCTGCCTCCACTGCTTCTGGAGCTCGTGTGCTAGGTCTGTATATTTACTTATCTTGTCTGGGTGAGTTTTCTGCATGTTCTTGCTGATAGGCACTGCAATATCAATGAGATAGGTCTGTTTATTGACCTTATCAACAAGTGTGATGTCAGGTCTGTGGTGATGTATAGTTTTGTCTGTGTGAATGGGGCGGCCCCAGTACAGCTTATGTGAGGTTGACTCTAGTACGCTTTGTGGTGTGTACTTGTAGTATGGGCCCGTGTTCTTAATAAGTGAGTGTTTTTGTGCTAGCTGTTGATGAACGATCGACGCTACCTGATTGTGTCGGTGGAGGTCGTCTGTTTGGGACAGAAGAGGACAGCCTGATATTATGTGGTCGATCGTCTCATGTGTAGTGTGGCATTTCCTGCATCTGTCATCGTGTGTGTTTGTTTCGTGTAGAATGTGTTTTTTGTTATTATTATTATTATTATTTTGTTTCAAACCTTGGGTTTCCCCAGCAAAACCAATATGGCGGGTCAAGGACCAAAGCACATACTGCCAAGTGTAAAGATGTGTGCAAGAATGATTAGGGATGTGTGCTTGTGTCCATAAATTTCCTAACCACGCGTGTAGTGTTGAGTACCACAGCCTTCTGCAGTTGTGCATAAGTGTTTTTGTGAAGTCCTAGTGTGCTGAGACTGTGGTGCAATGTGTGAGGCACCAGACCAGTGGCAGACAGAACGATGGGTACAACACGTACTCGATCCTGCCTCCACTGCTTCTGGAGCTCGTGTGCTAGATCACTGTATTTACTGATCTTGTCTGCGTGAGTTTTCTGCATGTTCTTGCTGATAGGCACTGCAATATCAATTAGATAGGTCTGTTTGTTGACCTTATCAACAAGTGTGATGTCTGGTCTGTTGTGATGTATGGTTTTGTCTGTGTGAATGGGGCGGTCCCAGTATAGTTTATATGAGGGTGATTCTAATACGCTTTGTGGTATGTACTTGTAGTACGGGACCTAGCTCTTAATAAGTGAATGTTTGTGTGCTAGTTGTTGATGAACGATCGATGCTACCTGATTGTGTCGGTGGAGGTAGTCTGTTTGAGAGAGAAGGGGACAGCCTGATATTACGTGGTCGATCGTCTCATGCGTAGTGTGGCATTTCCTGCATTTATAAAGAAACTATTAAAAAAGTGGCAGATAAAATGTAATTAGAATAAATTTCTATTGTTCAATTGTTTTCATTGTTATTGTAAATCCTGTATGTATCATCTCATTTTATTATTTTGTTGAATTTAATTCCAATATCCTTAATATTTATTGTTACTAGTTCTTATTGTACTCGAGAAAAATAAGCTAAACATAAGCAACTTTAATATACACACGTAGAAATATATCCTGACCTCAATCTAGTCCCGTTGGTCACGAAACGCTGGGAAAACCTCTCGCGCTCCCGTGGACCTGCATAGCCTGTTTATGGGATTGCTTTAACTTTTTAACTTTTTATCATACAAATATATATATGTAGAATTAAATCAGAAAATTAATTTAACTTTATAATTATGTTACTGTCTTATAATATAAAATTTTAGAAAATTAGTACTTAGCGGTCTACTTGACAAAAAAATTACTTGAAAAACTATACATTGATGCAAGTCTGTTAATGTTTTTTTAACACTGTATTTAAAATTAATGAAACAATTGTAGTATACCTATATTCAGAACCTGTTGATAGGAATTTGTAATTCCTAACGGGACTTTAACTTTTGTATTTAGAAATCATAATAAAAAAAAATATTGTCATAATAATTATATATGTAAGAATTTTCTATTACTATAAATAATTTCTGTTAAGCTTAAGAATTGTTGTAGCCTTAATTGATAATTTGTCTCATTATTCTCATAAAGCCTCTAATGCGCTTTATCCATAGGTAACCGTGTAAAGAAAATCAGAAACTGTATTATTTATTTGGATCAAAAGTAGACACTTCCAACTATAAAAATTTCCTTTGCAGCTAATCCAGGAGAGACCGTTCGCTTTTGACTACTTTTAAAATACATTCCTTTTTGATTTTGGAGAAGTTTTATCACAATTACTAATAATTTCTTGTAAAGAAAGTATAAATATTAAAATTATATTACAAAGAAATGTTTCTCAATTAAAATTACATACATTTTGATAATATTGTCATGTTTAATCACTTACAAGTTTCATTAAAACTTCAAAACCGTAGAATTGTTTTCTGAAACGTTTAAGATTACTTTATAATTATTTGATTGAAATGTAAAGATGAACAAAAAACTGTAAATAAAAATTAATCTTTTGCTGTAGTTTTTAGCTACTCCGTAAGGAGGATTAGGATCGTGTGTGTTAGGATGTGTGTATGTATTGTGACACGCAGTCGAAACCGTGAGTTGGAGCCATATGAGTCGTTGGACTCCCTATGGCCTGAAGGTTTGGAGCAAAATTCGATTCGCTCAACTCAAGTCCGATTTTAAATAGCCACTGATCTGGTCAGAAATAGTAATCATACAAATTTGTAGTCTATCCAAACTGAATCAGCTATACTGAGAATTAATATATCTTTTAACCCATTGTGGTCACTGACCACCTACCCAGAATCTTCCGAATGGAACAAATTTATGTAAATTATACAGGATTGCTTGGTTTAATGTTCACTATAAAAATGTGAATTGATTTGTTAGAGCTTTTAGTGGACGAAAATCTGTTAGTAAAACCTAAAAAGCGACAACCTTTAATCTACCTCAGATTTCTAAGGGATATTGAAAGATTTTTACAGTGATATTGATACATAAAAACCCTTAACGTGAGGGATTTTTTTTAAGTATTAATCCACAGGGGATGAATTAAGGACTTACTATATCTTGTTCAACACAATGTGATCTTAATAGAAATAAGATAGAAGAACTCCATTGTATAGATTCCAATGCTTTAATGGGAATTTTTGATCGCCACCAAGTCGTTAATTTCTCTACAACGACACATTTGGAAAGATTTCAAATGTAACAAATAGACTCTATTTCTAGTTGTCGAATATGCACGGCAAGTTTCAAGATCAGAAAAAAATCAGGATCAGACAGAAAATGTATAGAAATAAGGAGATAAAAATCACCAAACTTAACATATATTCAATGACGTTTGGAAAAAAAAAAACAGAATACCAAAGGAATGGGAGACTAGAATAGTGATAATTATTCATAACAAAGTAGGGAAAGGTAAAAATCACAATGCTTCGCAAAGTCTTCTGATACGCAAATTGATTGATATTCTTCATTGATATTTGCAAATGTGATTGTTGCGAATGCAAAAGGCGCAATTGTTGCGTTTATTGTGATTGTTGTGATTGTTGTAGAGCTGCTTTATAAATGTGATTGTTGCGCATGCAGATTGTTGCGATTGTTGTGATTATTGTGCTTAATGATAATTTAATGAGATTTTAATGATACTCGTCCTCAAAAAAGGGAATATAAGTCTTCTGTTACTTGTATCAGAAGACTAAAAAAGGATCAAAGGATAGATGTCAAAATTATATTAGAATAACATAACTACAGACAGCATGTAAACTATATACGAACATTTTAAAAAATAAAATAACAAGTTTACAGAAAACTACTTGGAGGAAGAATAGTGTGGATTTAGGAGGGGAAGAGGATGCTTAGACGCTACATTTACTATACATCAAATCCTCGAAAATCCTGGAAAAAAGAAGAGAATTTAACCTATCAACTTATTGAACTTCTGTTCAATAATCCTTGTTATTATCTTCTCTTTATTGACTACGAAAAAGCTTATGAGCTTTAAATCGAAAATTGTAATCAATGGGAGAATAATAGAACAAATCTCAGAATTTAAATATTTAGGAAATATAATTTCATATCTGAATGATTAGGCGTATCTGATATCGAATATGCAGACATATAATAGAATGAATGGAATAATTAGAAGAAATTTTAGAAAACAGATGAATAAAGAAATGCAAATCAGATTACATAACATCATAGCCAAAGCAGCAATTAAGTATGAGAGTGAAAATTTGATACTCAAGTAAAAAACTAGATTGGAAACTGCCCAGATTAAAATGTTGAGACCTTTATTGGAAATTACAAGCCTACACAAAAGAAAACAAGGTAGGCAAAGTGATTAGTAAACCGTCTTCTGATAAATTGATATTGCTCTAATATTTAATTTTCTTGTGTTTATTTCCAATAAATGTAACAATTGTGCCTCTATAATGCAGCTCTACAACAATCACAACAATCACTATAAATGTGATTATTGCGAATGCAAAAGGCGCAATTGTTGCGATTGTTGTGCTTAATGATAATTTAATTAGATTTTAATGATAATGTTACAGACAAAACGGGAATGAATATAAGTCTGCTGATCTTATCAGAAGATTAAAAAGGATATTAGATTAACTCAAAATATAGTTTACGAAATTCAAAGTTATCAGAAGAATTGGCTTAGCTACATAAAAAGAATGAATAACAGTAGAATGCAAAACTTAAGAGACCGAGGACATCCAAGGATAGGTGGGAGGTTCAGTTACATCTTCAAGAGTTAGGAACAGGCGATTCAGGCTAAAATGCTCAAGACAAGACAAGACACTACGATCTTTAAGAAGATCCATTCAGTGGTTTAAAGGATATTATAGAACACCCTTACACACAGACAAACTGATTTGATGAATCTCACTTTTCCAGGCGAAAAATGAATAAACGAATCCGTGTTACATATACTCAAGTTCTGCTAATGTCTACGGCATTAATCATTTGAGGTTTTTAAGCATTTGGGCCCTGAAGGTCTAGCATTAAATCAGAAACCTCCGAATACATTTTCTTTTTAAACATGACAAAGGAATTATTTAAAGTTATCTTCTTTCTTGTTTTCCAGTCTCTTATAAGTTTATTACTGTTAAATGTAAAAATAACCAAAATAATTTCCTTTAAGTTTAAAAAATATCTTGAGTTTTTCTTGATGAAAGTATGTGATTGATCGTTAATTACGAGGAAAACGTAAAGTTTACATATGCTCTCAAATGAAAATATCTGCTGAATACAAGCAGTACAACTTTTACAGTACAGATAAAAGTGAATTAAATGCGGATTATTTAATTATGTAAATCGGATTAAATTTAATCATATTTAATCATGCGCAAATTAAGGAATAGCTAAAAGTATTAATATCCATAATTTAAGACATATATACATAAATCCACTGTTTTTTTCCTAATGGTTTCTATGGGAATTTTCCCGCTAATTTCTTGACCAGGACCCAATTGGAAGTGATTTCAAATATAAAAGATAGATCGTCGATAGTCCTTAACTATGTATATCAAGTTTCAAGAAGAGCCAAATACGGGTTCAAAGTTATTAGGAGACCAGACAATTAAAAACTAACAGATGATGAGCCTTACTTAAAAACTGCAGCCTAGATTAAACAAGATAGGGATAGCGATTAGTAAACCAATCACAGTGCTTCGCAACGGCTTCTGATACGTCATTTATGTTGCATTATTCCTTTAATTTCCTTATTATTATAAATGTAAATGCTACGAATGCCAAAGGCGCAAATGTTGCGATTATTATGATTGTTGTGGTTGTTGCTGAGCTGAATTGTAGATGTGACTGTTGCGAATGCAAAAGGCGCAATTCTTGCGATTGTTGTGATTATTGTGCATTGCATTTGGGATACTTGTCCACAGACAGACAAACCGGGGATTTAAGGCTCTTTCAGAAGCCTAAAAAAATAAAGAAATGCAAAAATGTCAGCTGACATATGATAATTTCTTTAACGTGTCGTGTGACAATACGAACAACTACTACTTCGACACTTGTTAAAATAAGATTAACCAAATTTTAAATTATAATTGACTAAAATTAAAAAAAAAAAAAAGATTAAAAATTTAGATTTTTTTTCTCACGATTCCCAGTCAGGGATGAGATCAGCAAGGTAGGGGGGAATAACGACCGATTTTTATCTTTTTAACTTTTAATTTTTTAGTCATTTGAGAAAGAAACCGCTCTGCAGAGGTTTAGAAACGTACGTAATGAGAGTTTTAATTCTTTTAAATTTTTAATCTTTTTTTTGTTTTTTTTTGTTTTTCTTAAATTTTAGTCAATATAATTATAATTTAAAATTTGGCTAATCTTATTTTAACAAGTGTCGAAGTAGTAGTTGTTCGTAAGTCAGCTGACATTTTAGTTTACAACGGTTTACATTAAGATCAAAGTTGTTTTCATTTACCAATAAACCTCGATTAAACAACTTCTTAAGACATCGGAAGCGCAGTGGTGCCTCAAGGAATAAATTACAGAAAGAAAAACTCACTAAAGGAAAAAGCGAGTGAGAAAATTCATGTGCCACGACGAGCGGCCTCAATGAATTTTTATTATTTCTTGTTCGATTTCTTTTTTGAATCATGACGGATTATTCCTATATATCAGTGCCTACAACCAGAGTACCACAATATGTCGATCCATGTAGGAATCACGATCTGCCATGAAATAGCAAGAAAATATGCTTGTATTAAATTCTTCGTATGAACTATCCAATACTATCGCTGCTCATATTTTCAATTTCAGATAGAGATCAAAAAATAGAAAAATAAATTTCGCAAGAAGATTAGTGCATACTGATGTATGTACTTGGCTCTTCGTGTAATTACCATAGGTTTTCATTTTCTATCATCATTAAAATAACTATTTTCAAGTAATCCTGTCGTTGATTTACGGTTGTCGCTGTATCAGGAGTTTTGGTTTCTCCATTCATTTGACTTAAAAATCCACTTCTCTTCCACAGAAATGGATTGGATAAAGATATACGATAAAATAAGAAATGACAATATAGGAAAGTTATAATCCATAATGAACCAACATTCTGTACGTATTTATGTAATGCAATACCATTATAAAGAAGTGAGTGTATAGTACTCAGGCCAAAAGTAAGAAATAACATAAAATAAGGAATGACAATATGGGGAACTCATAATTCATAATGGGCTATCATTCTATATGTTTTTCTGGAATATTTTGACGTGAATACATAGGAATATTGTGATGAGTTTTTATATTTATAAAACTTATTTATATATATTTATAATTAATTCGCTTATTCTATTTTATCTTATTTACTTTTATATGTATTTTACTGTTCAATCAATTATAATCTAATCACTTGTAAATTTCAAATTACGACCGTTAACGATCTTTTCTGTTTTGTTTACTTTTGAATTTTAACGGCTGAGGGTTCCCTTAATTCCCTGTAATTTTAAATCTTCAGTTAATTTCAGTTATTAACCACATGTTATTTTAAATCCTCCAATGAACTGTTAAAGCCCTTAGCCAATGACCGATCATTGTAAATACTCTATAAAAGCCCTTGCTCTCCCTGAATAAACAGAACACAGCAGAACACAGCAGAACACAGTTAGATCCAGCTTGCCTAATCTACTTCTTTTACGAGCCAGAGACACCAACGAAAATCACCACAATATTCACCTTTAATATCTGGTCGAATAAAATACATGTATGAAGTTAACAGTCAGTCAAACTTCAAGATTACAAGAAAAAACAATCAAAACTTTATGAAAAAGAGCTGAACGGATTGTTATGGCTGCTTATCAGTTCAAATTACAAACAGAGCTCGTCTTCCAGCAGCTGCTCTGATGTCATTACATTGAATGTTTGAATTAGGTCATTTGTTAAAACCATAGTACTGGCGAAAAGGTTAAAGGAAAATGGCCGAAAATGGAAAATTGTTTTACACAGACGCTAATTATTATTATTCGACATCATAATTTTTGTACATTAGATATTCTCAAATTGCTATAAAAAGATAAGTTTCTGTATCCGGAGGTTGACTAGGAATGTCTTTTACATCTACAATTGTCTGATTATGATGTGAAAGAAATTTCCGAACAGTGTTGGCTGGCCAAACATATCAGCGGTCCACGGACATTTTCCCTTTTGATCTCTTTAAGCATCTAACTCTTAGCCATCGTTTTCAATGCTTGCATGATTGTAAAACAGCTTAAAAGCCGAAGTTTTTAAGGTTTAGTAACAAAAAAAAAAAAAAAAAAAAAACGAAAAAAAACTATATCTTATCATTACGTAAGAGGATAATTTCATTATTATTATATTCTTTAATATATTTTTTCATTACTGAAATATTCTTGAAAATTATTATTGAATAATATAAGAATGATTTTGGTGGAATATCTAGGGTAGAGGTCTTCCGCCTTTTTTAGTCGAAGGGTCAATGTTTCTCTCGTGCAGCTTGCGGGCCGCAATAAATTACCGACAATATAAGGATTGAAATATTACAATACTTGAATTAGTTCTCCCAGCCTTATAGGCCTACTCAATATATCACAACACTAAAGGTTTAAGTTTAAGAGTTTTATTTATTACAAAATGTAAGAAAGAAATGAACAAAGTAAAAATACGCTGCTTAGAGGGAGCGTAGAATGTTATTTTGTTCCTGAAATAATTTTATATTTTTTGTGATGCGGTGGGCCACAAAAACTTTGAGGTTGGCTGCAAGCGGCCCGCGTAACATTGGTTGACCTGATCTAGAGTTCCCAAAAACATTTAAGACTTCTGCTCGTCAGACTTCTCCTCTGAGAGAAGTGTTTTTACAAAAAATTGTTTTACACTTCCATCGAATGAATTTTACATTTACTGTACTGTTTTACATTTAAACTATAGAAAATATAGGGGACCAGTCTATACTTCAAACACTCTGCAGTCAATATGTAAACTCTGTGAAAGAAAAGAGTTTACATATTGACTGCAGAGTGTTTGAAGTATAGACAGGTCCCCTATATTTTCTATAGTTTCTCACAGAAACTTCGAGATTAAAATGAGAAAAGCCGAGAAAGATCAGAATGTATGTCGATTGGTAGTGGGACCTATTACTTTAAAAGAATTCATTGATGTTTTTATTTTATGTGGCCTAAATGAAGACGCTAATTTTAAGGTATTTTTTATCCTATTAAATTAAAGTTTTTTTTTATCATAAATGTAACTAAAAAAACAACAAAAACATTGAAGCAAACTAAGTAAAAGATGTAGTTGTATTACATTGCTGTTCGTCTGGTTTTCGAACCTAACTAAAAAAAAAAACCTATTCTAAAAAAAATTGGTCTCTTTAAAAAAAAAATGTCTAGTTTGCTTCACCAACCTATAATTTAAGGTAAAACGAACGTTAAATGCTGTTAAGGTTTTATGTTTCTTCGAAATTAGTTTTTTTTTCTCCTTCTTTCTGAGTGTTACTTCTCTTTAATCTCCTTCTATAAATCAACCCTAAAATAGTTTTGGATATGGCAGTCCCCATCGATTGGGTTTCGTGTCTCCCTTCTTTAAATACTGGTATACTAAAAGTATGTGGAAATATGGTTCCCGCCTTTAAGCAACCATGCAGTGAACGACTAACAAAATTACATGCAATGAAGGGGACTTTACAAAACCTAGAGTTAAATATGGTACTAATGCTTGGCAGGTCTTCAATTAATAAAGAGTAATAGCTATTAGGAAAAATTTATAATTCTTCAAAATATAAGAACGCCAAAAATGATATTTTCAAAGCGATTGCATGAAATTTGTCCCGTGATTCTAAAGAATTGTTAAGACTTTAATTTTTCATGCTGATGTGACTTAATATCTGAGGAATTAAGCAACTTTATAAGAAAATCTGGCAGGAAATTATCTACAAGAATTGTAAGCTGATGTCAATTAAATGTTTTTATTTATTTAAGACGTTTTTAGTAATTTTATATTATATGATTTTGTTAGAATTAATTAAGATAATGAAATAAAACATGTCCATCGGCAAATCTGGACAGCAGTAATTCAGAAGAGAGAGTAATGTAGAAATCTCGATTATGTCATCATCATTTGCATGTTTATGTTAAATCACTGGTCTATTTCATGGTAAAAGCATTACATTGATATGTAACGACTGTTTTTCAAATAAATTTTTTAGTTCTATATAAATGTTTTGTATTGAATTCCATCATTAATGTTGGTTAAAATGTTTAGGTGATGGTAAATAAAGAGATTGATCTTTTTCTAATTGTTTCGCATCTTATAGAATTTAAAATGAAACAACCAAGTACGAATTCCAAGCACTTTCAAGAAGAGTCATTAACTATATGAAAAAATAACATCAAAATAACAATTTTGATCAATTTTGAAGAGAACAGTAGTTCAAAATATAAATGAAGAAAATGAAATGATTTGATTTCATTTTAATCAACATTGTTTGTTATTGGTAATATTGACATTGATTCTTGAATATCTTATCACTTCTATATCATACACTCTGTACCAAATACATTGTATCTTATGATAAATCCTTCTCCAATAGATTATTGATAAGGCTGTCTTCTATTTTCAATACATCTTTTCCCCTTCTAATTTTATGTGTAATTTCCTTTCTCTATGATTAGAAATAAGCAAAATTCAAAAAACTACACAATTAAAAGAAAAAGAATACAAAAAGATTTCATTTCCAATCTTCAGGAAGTTGAAATTTTGTTTCCTAAATTTTGTTTAATTTAAATAGCCAATACGGCTATTGGCCTCATCAACTGGCAATATCTGTGACCTATTTAACCTCACAATCGTAGGCGTATATAGAGGAGGGCCGAGAGGAGAGAGAGGCTTCTCCGCAGTTTGAAATCTATTTTCTTCTTTCTTTTTTTTTTTTTTTGGTTGGCTTCTCCTAAAATTTTAAAGGCACTTTCTTTTTTCTTCTGTTGGATGTCGATTCCCTTTCAGAAATAAAATCCTATTTATGTCCTATCAAAACTCGTTGCCCAGGAGACATCGTAAGAGGCATTAATAAATAAGGTTTCAAATTCATAGCTTTATCTTAATTGGAGGATTATCTCTTTGGTGAAAATATTGCTTCGCGATAAAAGTTATCATTCTTGTTGGATTTCATCCTTGATAATGCTTTCATTCTTTCCTATAAATTAAAGTAATTTCTTCTTTCCCTTTCCAGTAGATAAAAATTTATTTTATATCATTTACAAAACTTCTTAGAAATAATTAAAATACATTTGTACAGAACAAGTTGCATTCTTAATTTTATAATCATTGAGTAAATCCCAATCGTCACATAGACTTGTAACGGATACTTTAACTTTAACAAGTATATCTACCTCAATAGTAGTTTTATGGTAGTTAGATTAGAAACCAGTGTAATTTCAAAACTAAAAGGCATGTTCTGGATCGGAATGTCAATTAAGATTTCTTGGATGCCAAAACTTAAGAAAAGATGTTCAATTAGACTTGAAAGTAAAAAGTAAGTTTATTTTTTTTATAAATTTGGGAATTAGAATAATGTAATTGCATTGACGAAATTTTCATTTGGCCATCTAATAAAACTAACATAGACTGCATAATTACTATTCGCCAAAATTGGTCAGCTATTAAAATTTGAGGTAAAGGTCATGTTTCTTATCTCTCTTTCTTCCTTAGCTTTTCCATTCTCACTGTGCTCGTGAGACTCGAAAGAGCTTTCAACCTCAAAAACACTTGTTGAAAATGGCTGGATGTTGGACTTTAGATTGTAAAATAAAAATCATTTTAAAAAATAAGTAAATTATACAATTAATGCAAGACTCTTAAAAGCTATTTATCACGAATTTTATTTTAATGAAATATTCGTTTTCGACAGTTAAGCCTAACATCTATCCTTTATTAAATAAGGATATTAAAAAATCAAAATTCTTTATAATTATTGCAAATTATAATTGTATAATTTGTTATAAAATTATGAAAAAAAATCAAATTTCTTTACTTTATATATGTATATCAAGAAACATACAGACAGCAATTGGTAATTCTCTCTTAACCATTCTTGGGGTTTATCCTTTAAACATGTTACCTTTCTAAATCTTGTAGGTTATTAACTAATGCTAGGAAAGAAGGCGCTATTTGCTAAGAAATTTTAAGTGAATGTACTTCTTTTTCAGAAAGGAACTTTTTGGAACTAAGTTTCTTTCTATCTGAAAGTGAACGGATTCTTGCAGCTTCTTTCAAGTTTCTTTCCTGATAAATCTTCGTATTTTCAAGTTTTGAATATGTATTGAACGTCTTGTAGTCCCACATAAATGAATCATCAGAGAACGTTGTTTTTGGACTATATTGTTTCCTATTTCTTTTGATTGTAATAACAATGACAATTCCAAGCATTGCTATTAACATACCAGAATCTCAGTGTAGGCTACTGCGAAAATGAATGGATCAATCAAGCCTACAGAAAACTGCTAAGATAACGGAAAGGGGGAATCTCCCATGAAAAGGGGAGAACCAATTGCGTCAAACGTTTCCGGTGTTTCCAATAGCTCATCATGAAACATTTGAAAGATACAAAATCTTTCTCATCAAAAATTTTGGAATTTAAAAAAAAAAAGAAAACAGAAAAAAAAATTAAATATTATTTTATGAAAATTATATTTTTTAAAAAAATATTCAAACTAGAATTGTGAAGATAAATTAAACCAAAAATTAAATAAAAATATCCCTAAAATCCGTGGATAAATAGTTTAATATTGGAAAAAATAACAGAAAAAAAATTATTTTTAAAACATACAACATAGAATAGAAAATATAGAATTAAATTATAATTTTGGAAAATTATATAATAGTAAAATTGATATACCACAAGGATCAAATATTAGCCCTTTGTTATTCATTATATATACAAATTCTATGTTTAAACAAGTTAAATTTTCTGAAATATCTTCTTATGCTGATGATGTTATTCTTTTATATCATAATAAAAATCAAGAAGAAGCAATTAACAGAATACAACAAGATTTAAATAAATTAATTAAATGGTTACATGAAAATAAATTAATTATAAACAAAATAAAAACTAAATTAATGATAATCAAAACGAAAAATAAAAGGTTAATAAATATTCTGAATCTTAAAATGCATGATCATAATTGTTTAAAAACTGAAAACTATAGAAATCTAAATTGTGGGTGTGATCAAATTAAATCGTAAATAAAATAAACTATTTAGGTTTATTAATATAACTATAACAATTTTACATGCAATGATCACTAAATCCATTTATAAAAAAAATTAAATATACATGTCAATATGTTTCAATAAATAAAAAACATTTTTTAAACAAAACATAAAATATTAATGTATAAATCACTAGTTGATTCTATAGTAAATTATGGAATTGAAAGCTGGATTTATTTAAATAATGAAGATCATAAAAATTTAGAAGCAAAAAAACTATAAAATATTAAATTGCATTTTTTTACTGGTTTCAATCAAATGTCGAAAGAACAGCAAATTGATATAAAGAAAAAAATTGTTTTGGTAAAGAAATTTTATAAGATTTTTGTATATATTAATAATTAAAAACATTTTTAATTTAAAAGGTAAGATTAAAAATGAAATTGTGCAAATGAATTTTTATGAAAAAAAAAATAATTATATATAACAATCCCAAAAATAACTATAAATCTTTAGTCAACTAACCCAAGATATCTTAAAAATAGATAAAATAAAAATATTAAAAATAAAAAACTTATATCAAAGTTAATTGATGGAAAAATAAAATGGAATTTTTAAAATACCGTAAATATGATATTCACTTAAAAAAATTGTTAATAAATAATGAAAAATTAATAATTACAGAAATAAATCATAAATAGAAATTTTTAATAATGCCAATATAATTAATTTGATAAATACATATTTATAATTATAATATTTTAAATTTATATACTTTTTTAAAATTATATTCTTAACTCACTCTTTAATATGAATATTATGAAATAGTTTATATTATATTTTTTGTAATTTAATCTGTAATATTATTGCGTATAATTATAATTTAACATGTAATATTATTGTGTATTATTACAATTTCACCTATAATATTATATATAGTAACATGTATGAATTATTATTCAGCACCTACAAAACAGATTGTTGTACAACCTAGTAGGACTGAGTTGTAATTAAACTACATTTAATAAAAAAAAGGAAATGTATGAGATATAAAAAAACTTTTAAGTGACATTACAAAAAATAATTCAGTTTATTATTACAATAATAATTCAATTTATTTTAATATTGAAAATTGTAGAACAAGCATCGAGTGTGTATTAAATGTATTGTCTTTTTATTGTTAGTATATTTTTTTTTTTAATATTTTTTATTAATTTGTAACTCATTTTGAAGAAAAGAACAAACAAACAAACAAAAAAGTATGCAAAAAAGTATATGTGTATACATATATGTATGTATGTACGTTACATTAGTAAAACAAATCTTCTGTTATTGAAATTAGTATATATACCTTAATTCTCATTAAATTTATGTAAGCACGTTGTTTATTGAATGAATGAATTTTTTACATTGTCTTATATTTCATAAATTTCATATTTAGCATTACAAGTAACATGTTACGCAAAGAATTTAAGTGTCAGAATTTTTTTAATAGAAGAACATACACTATTTTAATATTTATAATAATAAAAGTATTAATATATTTAACATTAATATTCATATAAGACTGTTTTATTGTTTTCTCCTAATCATACTATTATTGAAAATCTTAATTTACAGAAACGCTTATTTTGAAAATTACTATTCTTTAGCTATACCAATTTCCTACTTAAGACTTAATCATTTTCCGAAACAAATTGCGCTTTCGCAAAGTTTTCAAATCTTTTGGCTTCAACTTCAATCTTTCTTATTAAATGAAGATGCAAAATTAAGATAACTACTCTTTTTTAAACTTTTAAACTTTTGCTAATTTATTTTCTTTTCAGTATTACATGAACGTGCATAATACTTAATCTAATTTGAAGAAAATGTTTGTTTTACTTGCTTTCTTCGGATGTTCGTGGTTTTATTTCAATAAAACTACAATACAAACAGTTTCTAATTGTAATAAAAATTCATTTATAAAAGTATATAAAAAGCTCATAACTGAATATGAGATAATAAATGAGTATTTTTATTTATCATTCAGTTCTACTTGATCTAATATATGTTGTAATTTTTTTTTTATTTTTTATCATTCAGTTCTACTTGATCTAATATATGTTGTATTTTTTTTTTTTTTTAAACTAAACAAAAAACTAAAACTCGGGAAATTGTTGTAATTATTCAATAAATAATAATTGGCAAATTAAATCTCCCTTTGCCTGATTTGGAAATAACAAAAAAAGAAGAATAATTAATGGAATGTACAATTAGTTGAATAAGAGGAGTTCTATTTCTTATTTTGGAAGTGGATTTTTTGAAAAGAGTTATTTTTCTTAAATCAAAAATCAAAGCAAATTACAAACGTTCAAATCAGATTTCAAAGACTTCACACGAGGTAGATTTATTAATGCTTTTAATTACGTGAACACTGATATGTCATCAGGATTTTTTTTTATAGTCAGTGAGTCTTGTGTGTAGGTAAGATGTTTGGTGTTGAGTGGGGTGTGTCAGCAGCTGCCAGGTCAAGTACAGTCTATGTTCATTAGCAGAAATGTCGTCTGATCTTATTGATTTGATATTTAGTGACATCATCTTTGTCTCTGTTTGGTGACAATCATTGCTATCACTGGATTCTGATTCTGCAAAGGAAGAGGGCGATAATCCAAATAAAGCTTTGCCATAAACAATTTCTAACAATCTAAATATGGTAGTAAAAAATAAAATATCTAATCTTAAATTAAGTTTCAGGTTGGATTGATAATTATATAGTTTACAAATTACTATAATGTAATTATTATAATGTTTATAAGATATTTAATGAACCTGATCGGTAAACCAGCATTACACAATTTAAATTAGAAAATAATTATATTATTATGAATATAATTATAAATATAAAATATAATACAAGAATAATCATATACCAGGCTGTAACTGAAAAGCAATAATCAGTCGGAAACAGTTTCGAATTACATTAGTCAAAATTAATATGATGTAATTTCTCCTCAGTGTTTTAATTGAAATTTAACTTATATTTTCTAGATATTAATTCGTGTGTTAAAGTTTATTATATGAATTTAAGTAAAATATTCCTACTTTTATAAAATATTGAACTTTTGGTTAGTTTGCTAAATAGGCCTAATATTTTTCAAATGAAATAAAAACAATTAATTGGCAATGTTATTCAAAATTTTTATACATTTTCAAATATAATATTCAATTCAAAGAGCAAACTGTTTTCTTTTATTTTCATTATAGCAGCATGGATTGTAAATTTCCAATTCCAAATTGTGGTTCGAATTCTGTCATTGCAACAAGCCCTAATTTGGGGCGTCGTTATCAGCGGCAACTATCTTTATTTTTTGTAATTAATTTTGAATTGAAACTCAAGAATAAAGAACTTTGCTGTTTTTAAAATTAAAAAGTGAATGTTAGTGAATTTTAAAATTTTCAAATTAAAAAGTAAAAAATTAAAAAATGAAAGTTTTTAAAATTAAAATTAAAAACTTTTAAAATGAAAAGTGATCAATTAATTAAAGTGAATAAAAATAATTTATTCACTACATTCAAAGACACATTCAAATAATCTTGTGTAAATAAAAAAAAAAATAAGAATTTTTATTGAAAAGTAATAAATAATTATTTTATTTATAAAATGCACCCTTCTATCCGAGTTAAGTATAAAAATAGCAAATATTTAAGAATATTATGATAAAGACTCAAAATCTTTTACTTCTAGAATTTTTTTTTTGAAATTTGCGAAACTAAACAAAAGAAAACTCAATTTTTAATTGATAAATCTCTTTTATGAGCTGAATGAAATTCAAGAACTTTTTTTGAAAAAATCGAGGGTCCGTTTTGGGTGTTTAGCAATTGGAATTACTAATTTCATTTTCCTATTATATTTTATTACAGTCTTTCATTTCATATCCAGACTTTTAGATATCTACTACAATTAGTAAATTCGAGTTATCTTAAATCATTCGTGTTCTATGATTATCAAAGATAGAAGATTCTAAGTGAAAACTCTGCAATGTATAGTTATTTTGAATAGGATTTTTTTCTGTCCGATTAGAAGGTAGAGCCAGTCAAAAAGTTTAGAAGTCTGAACTACACCTCTGCGATCTTACCAATCAATCCATTGGTTTGTTTCTCTCGTATCTATTTGTTTTTTTCGTCTAGGCAGCTAATTTGAAGCCTTGTGGTTACATACTTAGAAAGAAAATAAGTCACAGCTTGTGACTTAGGCATCTGATTTCGTGTGAAGTCTAGTGCTGAAACTATTTTCAGAAAAGAGCTAATGCTTTCTTTAGTATAGTTTTAGGCCTTAAAACTTATTATTTTTCTTTTTGAGTTTTTTTAATATTTTGATACAAATGAATAGCCTGAGTTTATTTTCAGTTTATTATATCCGATGAGTATAAAAAAACGCTACAAAATTTCCATTTTCTGAAAGAAAATAAATAGTATTTCTTTAAATTGTATAAAGTCGATAATTTAATCATATCAAATCACGCATAATTAATGGATTACTTAAAAGGATTAATATCCATTATAATTTAAGATAAGATTGAAATCCATTGTTCTCTTTCTATTGCTTTTCAATAAGAATTTTTGCCGCTAATTTTTCACAAAAACCCACTTGGAAAAAATTAAAATATGAAGTTTAGATCGTCTCCTGTCCTAAAACGGGCATAACAGCTTTCAAGATTATTCATTCAGGAGTTGAATGGCTTTGGTTGAGTTACACATAGATACACACAAAGATTAATGATCCTCAAGAAAGCAGGTTTTAATCAAACTGGTTTCCATAGAATATTCAATTGATTCTACTTAATGACATATAGTTTATGTTTGGAAGAAATTGTGGGAATATAACTTAAGACACACGATCTATGAGAATGTAACTAATATTTCATAAAAACACTATTAGAAATGAATCTCTCTATACCTTATTGAATCTTTATTTTTTATTAATTATTTATAGATCTTATTAAAACCGTGGCTTATATATTGTTAAATCATGTAACAATACTTTCATACGTTAGCTATAAACCGGAAGTGCTTATCTAGAGGAGGAGACGATTCACATATCGATCTCTGGTCGCGGTACAGCATTTTTTTTTCCAGACTCCTTCTTCCCCCAAACGAGCAATAGGATTTATCCAACCCTTCTGCACAAAATCAGTTTGTTTCCCTTTTGAATTAATATCGGTGAAGCTTATCTCCATTTTAACTCATTATGCTTGTGATAAATCTACAAAAAAGAAAGAAAGAAAAAAAAAAACTATTGGAATTTTTTTTAAAGTTACTAACTCTAGCTATTACTTTTTAAAATAGTTTATCTAAGAATATTTTTAATTTTTTTTCAATATGTAGGCAAATAATTTAAAATGCTCAAAAGAACTTTGTACTGAACACTAATTCTTCCCAATTGTCACGAAGCGTTGGGATCTAAACCGGTACCTCCGCAGTCTGTTAAGAGAAATAAAAAAAAAGTCAAGTCCTTTGGAGCCAGTTAAGTCTCAAAATATTAATTTTATTTTTTTTATAGATTCGATTCATATATTTCAGTGATGTTCGGAGTGAGGTGGGACATTCACTGTAGCTAGCTGTTACCTCTCTCTGAGGCTATGTACAGGAATGCGATGACAGCAAATATGTAAATGAATGTGCATCATTAAATGTTGTTAGTGAACATTTTTTATTAGTAAAATCATAAAAATTATTGAGGAAATAAGAAACTTCCAAATATTCAAACTTCCATTATTGAACTAAGACATGAATTGTAGATATGAAGATGTCTTAGAAGAATTGAATGATTCTTAAAAGTATTTTTCTTATATTTTATCAATAATATTTTGAAATATTTAGGTTTAATACCATATTCGCTTAGATTCAAACGATCAAAAGATCAAAGATCAACTTTTGAAAATATGAATGCATAACGGGCAAAAACAATTAAAATATTAAAAAGAAGTTGTAAAAACGTTTTAAATGCAGCATAGAAATACGCATTTATTTTATTTTATTTTAATAAATACTATTTTCCTATTTAGCACAGGAAAATATAACTTTTATTGAGCAATTTTCCAACCTGCTATTCGCATTACAACTACCATTTGTAAAAACAGTCCGAGAGATAATTCGCTTTAACGATGTAACGCAAAGACGCATTAGTCTAAGAACCAAAGAAATATTGGACACCTGGTGACATTAATGAACCTAAACTCTTCACAGCTCTTTGTCAAGGCCATCATGATTTTAATTTAATGCATATCATCTTGTTTTTCTCAATTAAATTAAAGCAGCTGTGTAATGAGAAAATGTGTGAAATGATTTTGATGAAATATTTTTCTTAATCAAAGTCACGTAACTTAGATCTTAAAGTAAATCGGCTCTTACTGATTCATAAAAAAAATATACATATAAATTTCGAATAATGTATCTTATTATTAAAGCATTCTTCATAATATAATTCTTAAGTTTTAAGGTACTTCGTCGTAATAATTGTCTTTATTCCAATCCACAAATTGTTGAATTACATATTTTAATACATTGGAAATACAAAATGGTGCATAAAAAAAGTTAAAACATAACAGAACAATGTTTTTCTCTTACAAAGGTAATAAACTCTTAGTGAAGTAAATTAGGGAAGCTTCTCGTTGCAGTTATTTATTTAAAGATACAAAATTGTGATACGGGGATCGCATAGACATGTTTTGAAAACATTGAATAGCGAAACCTTACATAATGATACAGCAGCGATAAGTAGGCCTAAGTTAGGACAGATGTAAATAAAGATCTCATCTCGCCTGCTTTTGTTTTGTAATTTGGTGCCGTTGTGATCGCTGCTGTGTATATTTTTTCTACAGCTATCACGTGAATGACAATCAAAGACTTGAATTATCAAAGAATGGAATAATAGTCATGCAGAAGTGGCAGATTTACGACGTGACTGCATGTGATATATCGAGTTATATTCTAAGACTGAATAGCATGGGATCTATTTAACATAGGAACTATCTAAGGGCGACCATAGTCTGTAATATCTAAGAAGTCGGTTATATAATCTTCGCATAAAATAACAAACACGAATAACAGATCGCCAATTCTTCTGGTTGTAAGACGGTAGAGTATACAATGGAATCCATTGTTTATCAGGTGACTGTTGTAATATAGAAAACATATAGAACTATTGATATGTTAGAATTCCTGTTAATGTTCGTAGAACAGAGAAACTAAAACCACCATCTTTGGCTTCTGGATTGAATAGTAACTCTGCTGAGTTGTAGACATTGAACTCAATATGTAGCCCATTAAGGAGTCTTTAAGCTAAATATAAACTGACAGTAACCTTTCACTTTTTTATTTTTCAAATATATTTAGAGGTAGAGATGCTTATTATTATATACGATGTTTATTAACATTTAATACTTTTGTATTATAAAACGTTAAAATAATATTATAAGTACGCCGTCTAATGTCTATATCTTTTTCTTGTTACATCTGTGATCAGAATTTAAAATACAAGAACATTTCTTAAAATTGAAAATAGTCATTTTTGTAATTATAATTTCTTTACTTTGATGTAATGATTTTGCCCTCATGTTTCACTCATCTGTTTTTTTAACTAATCATAAAAGTAATAATAATTGTTAAGAACGTTCCTCGATGTTGATGGTATCTGAAACTGTCCGAAACAAGTGCGAAACTGTCCAAACTTTTTTTTTGCGGCATTTCAGTTTTTGTAATAAATTTTAATGTTTTAATTATATTTTACTTTATGCTTCAGTCCTCTAACATTAGTTTTCACAAATTCATTAAATTTTGAATTTTAATAGCTGGGACAAGGAATTTGGGAAAGCAAAAGAGATCTTATTTGTGAATTTCGTTTTCGATAGATTCTATTAATTTTTATAAAGCATGAATGCACTGCAGAAATAGGCAGGATTACTTATCAAATGTCTGAGCAATTAAGGTTCGACTAATCTGATTTGATAGATAATTGATCAATTAAAAGATAACTAAGTAACTAACAGTTTGAATGAATCAGAGAAGTATTGAAGATTAAGTATGTGAGGAATACCTTCTCCATATAGGCAGACATTGTGAAAAGATAAAAATAAAAAATTATTTAAAATAGATAAAATTAAATAAAGGCGCAGAAATTGGAAATAAAACATAGTAATCTAGTTAAACTTCAAAATTATTTTAAAGCGTTACGTGGATACTTTGGAATCTTCAATATTAATTTCAGGAAAGGAAAGGCGGCCTTGAGATTGATATGTCTGAATCTGGGTTCGAATCCCTGCGCAGGCATGGATGTGACTTTATTCTTTTGTGTTTTACTGTGTCTTTCTGTCTCTTGTTGGGTCAAAGGCGTAAGTGTCCGGGCATTGAAAAATAACTGTGATTAAGATATGTTATTAACAAAAATTTAATTATTTTTTAGAGAACAGTTCTTCTAAAAACTTTTTCCTTAATTTTTTTTTTTTCATAATATGTAAAACTCCATAGGAAGCACTTTTTTGATATTAAAATTTACTCATTCAAGATAGACAATAAAAAACAACACAGCAATAGTAAAAGCAGGAGTTCTCCTTACGCTTTTAGTGTAGATCTCTTGGAAAACAAAATAGTGCGTAGAGAAATAACTCGGGAAAAATTTTGTACCTTTTACCCTAATTCCGGGAAACTGAGGCTCGTAATCACTGAGTCAGTCTGTATGTCTATGTGCCCTCCCCCTCACTAAACTTCTCAATCACCGGATGAATCTTCTTTAAATTTGACTTGCATATTTACGACATAAGACAGTTTTTCTGTTGGATTCTGGCTGCTATGGGATTCTTAGCACGTGATTTAATTAAGAGCCGTAGTATGTGATATCAAAATATAATATAAGTTATTATCAAAATCTCATTTTATCCCATGATTTTATTGAAAAAGCAAGCAAGAGACATCGTATGAAAGTCAGGAATTATGTATCACTCCTAATGCTATTTTCTTAACCTGGGATGAAGTATAGTTGTCTATTATATATATAGCCAAGAATTGTTCTCAAACTAACAACATAATTAATATAATAAAAAGATATAGACAAATGAAAATTAAATCAATATACTTATTTATTTCTCAAACTAAAATATTGTGAAGTTTTTCAGTATTTATTGAAGTAGGATTTAAAATTGGTGGGAAAAAAAGCCGAAAAATCAGAATTTTTCATTATAGGTATACTTAATAATAAAATAATTATCTATTAATATTAATAATCTTAGAGTTTAATTTAGTTAATCATTTTTTTTTTCGCTCCTTAGAACTGATTAAAGCCATCTTTGACTAATTAAGATGTTAACTGATTTATTAATGAGGCCGTTTGCCTAATCGAAATTTTAATTGCTTATTTGTGAAAGCCGCCAACGTTGGTTTCGGTAGTTTCCGTTAGAGGTCGCTTCCGATCTGTTTAGTCAGTGAATGACAGGTGATGAAAATATATGTCTTCTCCAGGAACTCATTCTATCGAATGTGTGGACAACAAGTGAGTTATGGGTTGAGCTGCATCAGCCATCATACTTACACTCTCTCATCATTAATATAGAACCATCCCAACACCAGATAAAGCAGTAATTCATTTCTTTCAAAGCGGTTTACCAAATAACCCTTCTACATACCATCTTATTCGAAAATTGTAATTTCCAAAAATTAATACACTAATGTTACATATAGAAAAAGACGACATCGAGATGAGTTTTTTTTAACAGCATTTTGAGTCTAATATTTTTGTTGACCTTATTTCTTGAGAATAATGGTAGATCTGAAATCAGTATGTCAGTGTATGGTTGCTCGGTCTGTCTGAATGTGTAATACTTGAAGTCTTCTTAAATCTTGACATGTATATTTAAGGAACTAGAGACTATTAATCGGATTTTAATCAATATTAAAGACCCAATAATTCAAGAAGAATCGAATTAGAATATCTTAACGAGAATTAGAAAATCTTTCAAAGATTTTATCAAGCTTATTTGCACGATAAAGAGGATTTTTAAAGGATTAGAATAGTAATCAAATTTACTGCAATAGTTTTCAAATTATAATACTTCATTTATTTTCCAGAATTTCAATTATCACAGTTGCTGTTTGAATATACTTGTTGATAATCACGGTAAGGATGACGCAATACCACTTCATAATTACAATCTTTTATATCTGGAATATTTTTCCTTTGCAACCTTGAAGAGAAATTTGCACGTGAAGGAGGTAAAAATTTCTATTCCAAAGAATTAAAAGTGAAACAAAGAATTTCTATCTATGTTAGCAATACTTGTTAATTCGTTTCTTAATCCATTGTTATTGTGCATGCTTTAATGTGATTAAAGTTAATTCGATATAGACAACTTAATTAGCAAATTAATTAATTTCAGTGATTAGACAATTTTAAGATGATATTCTGTTTAAGATCATATTCTGTAGAATTTAATACACAATTTAATATACAGAGATTTTTTTTTTAAAAACGAACTAAATTATAAGGAAAACAGGCTGCAGATTCATTCAGGAACTTCTTTTTTTAAAAGAGAGCACGCTTTAATTTGATCTTAAATTCACTTTGTCTAATCTTTACTGAAGTTTCTTGAACTTACAGAAAATCTTCATGAATTCTCAATTAGCATTATATAAAAATAATATATAAATATAAATAAATAAATATATAAAAAAAGTGAAAAAAATCAAAAAAAATCAACAATGATAAAAAAGGAAAATGTTACAATGTTGGTGATGCGTTGGTGAAAAATGTTGGTAATGTTACAAGATTGTTTTACAATTTTTATTGCCAGCAACACATATACATATAACTTTAATAAAACAATATGACAACTGTTTTAGACTGGTTGGAACTCAGAGAGTTTCAAACCATTCCACTTAAATTTCACTGCATTACTACAGTTCACCTACTCTGTCATTTATACAATAGCAAGCAGATAATAATAATAAACTTAAGAAGTATCTTTTGGTTGTAGATCTTTTCAATGAAAATGTTTGTCTGTCAATGCAAAACTGAAAGGAAGCAACTAATTCTTATCAGATTAGAAGGAAACTTTTAATTTAAAAGTATCACAACTTTTTAGTACTCATCTTCAAAAATTATCTTAGCGAACAAACTTTATTACTAATTATCACAATTTAGCGACAGAAAATAAAAAGAATATTAATTAAGAGTTTAATGTGTGTTTAAAATATTTATGAAATGAGTAAAATACAGACACAGACATGTAGGAATCAAATAAATGTATTAAAAATTTAAAAATTGCTATTGTCGTTGGAAATGACCATCCGGTTAGGATGTCGAAACGTCCGACTCTCCAGCCGAATTATGTAATGTACATTTTTAAAAATTTTAATACATTTAATTGATTCCTACATGTATGTGTCTGTGTTTTACTCATTTTAAAAATATTGGAAAGGAAATTCACCAAAGCATGGATTACGTAACTTTTACAAAACTTTTTTTTATTTCAGCGGACTTTTGCATCTTCAATATCAGTTTGTGACGTCAAATCCGCAGGAGTCCGCGGACGCAAAACATAACAGCTTTCGAAGTTTAACGGGCGCGGTTCAACGAACTCAATGTGATTCAGCGCCAGACCAATCAGATCGTTTGTTTTGTTAAAATAGGAACCAATCAGAGCGGCAGAAACAATCGTTTTTCAGACAGCCAATCACGAAATACTTGCATGCTTCAAGCGTGGAAATTGACAGTCATTTCCTCGCTCGATTCATGTTTTCTTTTTTTTAATTTCTGAGTGAAGATTAAAAAGCGTTTAATTATTACCGGAATATAGATATTTAGTAAACATTTGTAAGAAAAAGTAAAATGGCTTTAAGAGGTTTCTAAATCAAAATTAAGAAAGAAATTAGAACCGAATCGATGAGGTTGTCGTCTCATTTCTCGCCGAAACGACCGCAAAACCAGTAACTGCGATTCCTCAAATAAACCATCTGAGTAAATTCTAATTCTAGGTTGCATTTATTCTTCATCTTCATTTGTAATGATCTGTTTATATTGGACTGATTTATTAAAATAAAAAGTTTTACTGCTAATATTTCGTTTGGCCCATATCGCCGTTCCCAAAATATGCAGGCTAGAGCATACAAGTTGCGGCTCTGGCAATGCTCGCCCAGTTTGAAGAATATCCACACACCACCCAACCCTCTTTCGTTTTACCATCGCCATCATTATAAATATAAATAATGAGTGTACAAATAATCTCTCATCGTTGCTGGGAAGATCCTTTTTACTCACAACTTTGTCGCGAAAACTATTGAATTGTGGGAAAGTTTCGTTTCCATTCATTGGGGGACTTTGTTAATATGCGCGGGTATTGTTAGTTAGGATAGACGCAGAAGTCCGTTCCTAATGAAGTTCGATATGCGCGATCAGCTTTAGTCTTACAAAATCTGTTTGTTTTCGATATCTTATGTTGCTACAATCCTTTAAATTATTGAATATCTAATCAATATTTTTAGGACATGTATAGTAATTTAGTGTTTAAAGTAAAACTATATTGTTAATTGCAAATAAGAAAAGGTGACTGGATACATAGAATGCAAATAATAAATTCATCAACGTTATGATGACAAAACTCTATGCTGGTGGGCTTGCATGGCTGTCACTTTTTTCAAATCTCTACAGAGTGTTTCACAGAATAATTGTTGTTGCAAATGCAATGCAGCAAACATTTTTATTTTGTTAATGTCATGCTTTGAATAGAAATAATAACATGACCTTTCGAAATAGCGAATATTGCCTGAATATTAAAAAAATCAAAACAAACCAAAAACCCTATTTGAAAACAATGTGAATAAAAGAGAGTGAGAAATGATTTACATTTCATCTAACAGACAGTTTACAGAAGAACTGGGCTCTGCAATGTAAAGTCTTCTAAAGTGGAACAATGCTAATGTATTACACGTTTTTAATTGCTTTTATATTTAAAAATAGAATACTGAAATTCTGAAGGGTAAAGTCATCAAAACCAAATGATTTAAAATACTCCGTATTTTATTTGAAAATTCAAAATATGAATAGAACCATAACAAAAAATATTTGTAAAAAAAAGTATCAATTGGAATAAAAAAAAAAGAGTCAAGAAAGAAAGAAGTACTATTTTTATTAGCTAGAATACTGAAAAATCACTATTTGTAACGCAAAAACCATCATTATTTGTAACTCAAAAATCACTGAAAAGTATCAATCTATATTATTATTCTTTTCCGATTATCCGGCGCAGTTCAACAATTGTTCACAATTGGAAGTCGACAGATTCACAATGAGCATGATTGAACTTCAAAATTGTTTGTTTTGACACAAATGTTTTATTCTCTCGGCGCGCGCTATCAAATGATGAGTTCATGCAAAAAACGAATAAAATAGAGTAAGAAAATAATACTAAAGATTTTAGTAATACATAGATTTCCTCAACTAATTCATCAAATAACATCAAACTAAATATGGAACCGATTCCAAGTGTGTGTGGCTCAATGAGAGAACAGTCAGAGAAAAAAGAAATAACCCATTAATGTTAACCTAATAGTTTAGCCTAGTAGAAAATTGACCCATTTATTTTAGTCTGAATAGCCTAATAGCCTAATAATTTAAATATGAATGTTCATTGTTTTAGCTTCCCTCCGTTCACGAAAAGGAATAAAATATCACGTTGTATCGCCATAACCGCTTAGAATCGATTCTTCTTAGAGTATCTCATACTTGCCAGGGGGAGACGTGGTTGGCCTAGTTATTACAAAATTATTCATGATACAATCAAAATTAGTCTAAAGCATTGCACTGTACTTGAGTTTTCACAGAAAGTCTTTAATGAAAGTTGTTAATCCAATCAATTATCTTAGATACATGTAAACCATTAACATCAGAATCTCTAACTAAATTTTTTCAATTCTAATATGGATCTGTTTTCCAAGCAAGTTTCTCCTTTGTAACAAAATTAAAATAATTATTAAAGGTTTTTCTAAATTGAATAAAACTAATAATTTCTACAGAAACTGAAAATTTCACATTCAAGGATAGATCACCAATAAGGTTCCTGTCTCGTGCTGCATTGCCTTCATTTTATTAAATAAATAATGTTTATACATTGTCTTTCATTGAATAAGTTAAATTTTCCGAATACTATATACGAAGAAGTACTGATACAACTGAAGAAATACTAATGTTATATTTCGTAGAAAAATATGGAATTTAAGAAAACCCAAAGTATTATCATAAAAGTATAATCATAAAATATGTCTAAAATTTCGACATTAGACTCTCCTAAAACCAATGGAACTGAACTTTAGCCTTCAGGTTATCACACTTACTTGTAGAAAAAAATAGAAATCAGGACTGAGTTCTCAGTAAGCAGCTGATGATTGTAAATGAAGGTCATCTCCTCGTTTCATTGCAGTTTTCTCTTCTCTTGAAGTGACTTCGGAGACATAGTTTGAATTAATACTGTTTAAATCACTTTAAGATGAAGAAAATAATTTGTCTTTTGCATTTTCTATTGCTGTATCCCATGTGTTACCAGTTTTGTGAATGCCATTCCCTTGCAGAGGATTCCAATCTTATTGGAAATATGAGAACATCATTACAGCAAGCAATATATTTCATCCATATTGGAAAAGGTAAGCATTATTCTATATCTGGTCTTGTTGGATGAATCTTTCAAAGTTCACTTATATTAATGTAATATAAATTAATGATATATGACAATTACTGTATTTCGAAGACGTATCGACACGAAGCGATTCCAATACAATAAAATTTACATAATTCCATTAAACTATTTCCGAAAGCATTACATGTGATTTTGCTCCATATCAATATAGTATTATAATTTATTTATTACTGAGAAAATTTATAGTTTTTTGGTCAATTATAATAATACAATACCCATGTTTCAGCTACAACCATCAGCTGTTTACTGAGAAATCAGTTCTGATTTCTTTTTTTTCTGCAACTAAGTGTGATAACCGGAAGGCTAAAGTTCAGTTCCATAGGTATTAAGAGAGTCTAATGTCGAAATTGGAGACATATTTTATAAATACTTTGGTTTTTCTTAAATACTATATTTTTTTATGAAATATAACATCAGTATTTCTTCAGTTCAATCTCCACTTCAGTACTTATTCTTCGTATATAGTATTCGCAAAATTTAACTTATTCAATGAAAGACAATGTATAAACATTATTTATTTAATAAAATGAAGGCAATACAGCACGAGACAGGAACCTGAAGCAGTATTAATTCAAACTATGTCTCCGAAGTCACTTCAAGAGAAGAGAAAACTGCAATGAAACGAGGGGATGACCTTCATTTACAATCATCAGCTGCTTACTGAGAACTCAGTCCTGATTTCTATTTTTTTCTACAAGTAAGTGTGATAACCTGAAGGCTAAAGTTCAGTTCCATTGGTTTTAGGAGAGTCTAATGTCGAAATTTTAGACATATTTTATGATTATAATTTTATGATAATACTTTGGGTTTTCTTAAATTCCATATTTTTCTACGAAATATAACATCAGTATTTTTTCAGTTGTATCAGTACTTCTTGGTATGTAGTATTCGCAAAATTTAACTTATTCAATGTTAATGTATAAACATTATTTATTTAATAAAATGAAGGCAATGCAGCACGAGACAGGAACCTTATTGGTGATCTATCCTTGAATGTGAAATTTTCAGTTTCTGTAGAAATTATCAGTTTTATTCAATTTAGAAAACCTTTAATAATTATTTTAATTTTGTTACATAGGAGAAACTTGCTTGGAAAACAGATCCATATAAGAATAGAGACAATGAAAAAATTTAGTTAGAGATTTTGATGTTAATGGTTTAGGCTACATGTATCTAAGATAATTGACTGGATTAACAACTTTTTTTAAAGACTTTCTGTGAAAACTCAAATACAGTAGAATGCTTTAGACTATGTTTGATTGTATCATGAATAATTTTTTAATTACAAGGTCAACCCCCCCGTCTCCCCCTGGCAAGTATGAGTTATTCCAAGAAGAATCGATTCCAAGCGGTTATGGCGGTACAAAGTGATATTTTATTCCTTTTTGTCTAACGGAGAGAAGCTAAAACAATGAACATTCATATTTAAATTATAGGCTATTAGGCTATTAAGACTAAAATGAATGGGTTAATTTTCTATTAGGCCAAAATATTAGGCTAATATTTATGGGTTATTTCTTTTTTCTCTAGTTGATCTCTCATTGAGCCTCACACACTTGGAATCGGTTCCATATTTAGTTTGATGTTATTTGATGAAGTAGTTGAGGAAATCTGTATATTACTAAATCTTAAGTATTATTTTCTTATTCTATTTTATTCGTTTTTACATGAACTCATCATTTGATAGAGCGCGCCGAGAATAAAACATTTGTGTCAAAACAAATCATTTTGAAGTTCAACCATGCTCATTGTGAATCTGTCGACTTCCTCGCAACAATGAACCATCCTAACAATTGCGCCGTTTGCATTAGTCGACTTCCACGCAACAATTACCCAGGCACACGACAATTACCCCGGCACGCCCTTATTCATTCTTGAACTGCAGCGGACAATGAAAACAATGTTTTTGTAATTGTTGAACAATTGTTAAACTGCGTCGGACAATCGGAAAAGAAAAATTTTATATGGTAATATAGAATGTAGATTGATACTTTTCAGTGGTTTTGAGTTACAAATAGTGATTTTTCAGTATTGCATCTAATAGAAATAGTGCTTCTTTCATTCTTAAGTTTTTTTTTATTTCTGATACTTTTCAGTGGTTTTTGAGGTACAAATAGTGATGGTTTTTGAGTAACAAATAGCGATTTTTCAGTAGTCGACCTACTGAATAGAAACAGCGCATCTAATAGAAACAGCGCATCTTTCTTTCTTGACTCTCTTTTTTTTTTTCACCTGATACTTTTCAGTGGTTTTTGAGTTACAAATAGTGATTTTTCAGTATTCTACCTAATAATAATGCTTCTTTCTTTCGTGACTCTCTTCTTTTTATTCAAACAGCTGCCGTATACACGCGCTTTTTTTTCAATATCACGAAGAATTTGGTTAAGTAAAAATATTATATTTAAAAATATTGCAACGTTTCGGCAATTATAGTTCTAATTGTTATTTTCGAGTTACAATTAAACAGACGGATCGAAAATAAATAAACAATCTTGAGATTCAAAAAACAAAAGGTTGAATACAGCCATTATTGATGAAGGGAAGGACACATAAGTCAAAAAACAATATAAAGTGAGTTGTAGTCCCGGTGGCCTTATGTATATGAGGTCTGACTTTGGATCAGAAGATTGCAGGTTCTTTTCCTTTCGCGGACGTTTCATTGTAAAAATTATTTCTTGTTTCCATACTCATAGGAAATTGCGCCGGACAAACACTATTTGTAACTGAGAAGCCATCACTATTTGTAACTCAAGAACCACTGAAAAGTATCAATCTATATTTACTATATAAAAAATCTTTCTTTTCCGATTGTCCGGCGCAGTTCAACAATTGTTCAACAGTTGCTAAAACATTGTTTCCATTGTCCGCCGCAGTTCAAGAATGAACAAGAGCGTGCCGGGGTAATTGTCGATGGAATTGTTGTGTACCTGGGTAATTGTTGCGTGGAAGTCGACAAATGCAAACGGCGCAATTGTTGGGATGGTTCATTGTTGCGAGGAAGTCGACAGATTCACAATGAGCATGGTTGAACTTCAAAATGATTTGTTTTGACACAAATGTTTTATTCTCTCGGCGCGCGCTATCAAATGATGAGTTCATGCAAAAACAAATAAAATAGAATAAGAAAATAAATCTGACGGGTAAATCTGACTGAGGTCAGATTCCCGAAATGGTAGCTCGGGGTGCAAAAATCCTTATTTACTGAGGTGCATTACAAAAAAAAAAAATGTTTTGTTAGAATAAGAAAATAATACTAAAGATTTTAGTAATATATAGATTTCCTCAACTAATTCATTAATTAACATCAAACTAAATATGGAACTAATTCCAAGTGTGTGTGGCTCAATGAGAGAATAGCCAGAGGAAAAAAAAATAACCCATTTACGTAAGCCGATTAGTTTAGCCTAATAGAAAATTAACCATTAATTTTAGCCTTAATAGTCTAATATCCTAATAATTTAAATGTGATTGTTCATTGTTTTAGCTTCTCTCCGTTCACAAAAAGGAATAAAATATCACTTTGTACCACCATGAGCGCTTGGAATCGATTCTTCTTGGAGTTCTCACATTTGTCAGGGGATGACCGGGGGGGGGGGGCTAGTTCTTTACAATTTTAATTTATACAGGTCCACTAATTGCGACTTCAGAAATGAATATGTTGAATTAAATACTCATCGTTCACAGTTATCTCAATAAATATTTTATTCCACGTTTTGTGTTTTATTTCTATTTTGGTCTAGAAAAATATGTAAAGATTTATGTATAATATGCAAATCGACTCAAAAATAGATTGATTAAGTTAATCAATGTGCAACATGCCTTATGAACAACATAGCTCAAATATTACAAGCATAGAAATAGATTCAAAGCTTTGTAATTGTTTTGGAACATAAAGATTGGTCTAATATTGTCTCAAATTTGAAATAAATATGGAAATAATTATAAAATGGTGTGGTAATGCTTATGTTTATAATTAAAATGTAGTTAAATCATTTGGAGGTTTTTAGTTTTGGAAGTCAACTTTGGTTCACTTAGGTTCTAAGCAGTTTCAAGAACAATTTTAAAAGACAAGTCAAAGATTGGTTTTAAATTCATATGGTACATTATATCGACAAACAAACAGTTATGCATATTTTAAAACACACTACGTTCTTTCTCATAATAAATTGAGAAAGAAGAAAGCAATGAAAACATTCTAAATGAAAAGCGTGAAAAATGAATCATAACTTGAATTGAGTCTGTGAATTTTATTTCGCAAGTACTCATCTGAAATATCAACTAGAAAGTATGATATTGCTTACATTCAATTTTTTTATTGCTTTCATTCAACCCTCAAATTTATCATGGGTTATGGGGTTTTAGAAATTATATAAAAAAAAAGCTGTAATTCGACATTCTTGGATCCGCCAATAGATTCCACGATAAATACCAGAAGATTAGATAGTCTGAAAGTAGTCTTTGTTCTGTAGCAATACAGACATTTGGACCAGCAAGGTAATAACGAATAAGTACAATAAATTTGCGAATGCTCTAACAAATACAGTTCAGACACGCTCAACTTCTTTCTCTCTCAGTATAAACTCGTGCATCTTACAGTGATAGGCTGTGAAGCTGACTTCTCTCTGTACAAATTTGCAATAACATCGTTGTAGCATTAAAACTACTTTTAGAACATTCGTATTAATAATTTTTCCGTATATCAATTTAGTTAAATAGAAACCTATGATGGCAACTGCGTTGGCGTTTCAACTGTTAATTTTCGTCTAGTTAATTCACTTAACATTTCTTTCTATCTATTCTTTCATTCGTTTACATTACAGTGAATTACGAATTTTCTCTCTGCTTCTTATCCTGGAAGCATGAAGACTTTTAAATCTTTTCAGCAAATCTCTTTCGATTCTAATCTCTCGTCGACTGAAAAGATTTGAAACTCAAGACGCTTTTACTTTAAGAAGCAGAGACAATTTGTACTTTTGTGAAACATAACTCAGGAAAGGAATTGAAGGGAGAAAGCATTCTAAAATCTGACGAAACCAAATAAGTAAAGAAAAATAAATAAATAAAAGCAGCTTTAATATATTTTGAGAATTAAATTTCTTCTATGAAACGATCCTGTACTAAAATTTGTTTACTTTTAAGTGAGAAATTGAAATTCTAATAATTCAGAGATTTGAAATGGGAAAATATTCGTTTTAAACTTCCAATGAAATCTTGTAGTGTTTTGAGAAAGGAAGAGGAAAACATAAAAAAAAAATAGAGGAGGGAGGCATCGAAGGGACAAAAAGTGTGCGTCCCATGTTGTCATGTAAACTTTTTGGTGTGTGAGCACCTTCACAATGGCTGCAGCCTGTTACGGGAAGCGATCTGTTCTAGAGGTGATTGACGTTATCTGAACGAGAAGTAATGGATCCGAGGGGTCGGCCGGGAAGGCGCCGCGCCATCTTTGATTGACGGACGTAGAAAAGCCCTTTTGTACAAGTTCTAGTTGACAGCACCATCTCACGGGAGAGCAACATCCGGACGCCAAAGAAGCTGGTGGTAGCTTTGCAAAAAGACGATGGGCTGCCCACATTGAGTCGACTATTTAAATTTGAGTGGGAATTTGTCCAAGCAGAAACTGCTACAAATGAGAAATGAGTTTTTTTTTTTCTTCTTTTTTTTTTTCCATTTCAATCCCTATAATATTTGGGATTTTGGTTTTAGTCTAGGCAAAGTTATCGTCAAAATTTTAACAAAAGTTGTTATTTTAGAAACTGTGTGTTATCTTTCTGCTGTTATTACGTTTTACAAATAACTTCTTTTTTACATTATTATTAAAAGTACTTACATATTATTTAATGGCTACAAAATTATTCCCATAAACACATCGTAAGTTTTCTCTTACAAAAAAAAAAAAAAAATAAGCAAAATTAGTTTCAATTCCATTTATAAAAAAAAGAAGAAAAGTAAAATAATATTTACATTGGTTAATAAATAATGTAGTTAAAACCAAATGATGTAGGTATTTACCAAAAAAATATTTTAAATTTATATTCTGTAATTAAACTGTCAGTTATTGTAAACTGTTACTGTACAAATTCTTGATAAAATCATAATTATTTTTTTTCTCTCAATCTGTTTCAGATTTCCGTGAACCAATAGTGGTGGCTATCAAGGCTCTGGCGTATGCTTTCTCTCTAGTAGGTCCTTGAAGAATAATAGCGATAATTAAAATTCATTGTAACGATGATCTAATAGGATAAAAGCAGACACCAATGAAAAAGCAACCTAACAATAGTCATAGAAATGGTTCATTTTTATTTGATATATGTTTTACGAGTACTGGTTATTTTATATTTTTCTAATTACTTTTTATGTTGATTAACATATTTTGTACCTCAATCTAGTCCCGTTGGTCACGAAACGCTGGGAGCCTTACCTCCCGCGCTCCTCTGTTTATGGGATTGCTTTAACTTTTTTTTTAACATATTTTGCAATTCCCGTAGTAATATATAAAAGCTTGACATTTAGTTTGTACCTACAGCGACGTAAATGAGAACTACTATTATAGATAATAAATAATATTTTTTTAAGTTAGCATATAAGCATATTTTTTAACTCTTTGAAGCTCTTCTGATTACACTGCTCCCAGCGAGATCTCGACTGTGACCTTGAAAATTCCCCATGATCTTTTAATCATTCCAGGACTGAATGTGTGTCGAGAGAGAAGATGCAAAATGGCGACTCTCGGACAGAGAAAACCGTTAGAAGCTAAACAAAGGAAGTTATTGCTAACGTTACTTTTTATTTCGAAAAGGCCTTACGACAAGCTTACTTATGGCAGATCAGAGAAATTGTTTTCGATCACAGTGTTGTGTTTTTTAGATGAGACGTGGGTCAACGAATCCCATACTGTCTTCATGTTGGCAAACTTAGGGATGCAATGGTGTCAAAAAGCAATTGGGAAAGGTAGGAGACTGATTTTGAACGATTGAAAGGAATGAATGAATCATCCTATTAATAGGCAAAAGTTGTACGGATCTTTGTAAATTTGCAAATTTGTAAATTTGTAATTTGAAATAACCAATCACAGTGCAGCGTTGGAACACGCATGACGTCACTCTCATGTTTAACATGGCGTCTCAAATATTCGTCCCACTTCACTGCGACGGATCGCGATTACACAATTATTATCAACGCATTGAGATTTTCTTTCCCACATAAATGAAGTTTACACTGAAAGACAGGAAGTTCATGCGTCAAAATTTATCAGAGAGTTTATAAAACCTCGGTTTTTACATAATTTCGGCTGTGTAACTACTCTCTCACTAGTCAACAAAGTAGGGGACAATGACGATGCACGTGTCCTCTTTGTTGCCCAGACAGGATTATTGGTATTGGCTGTTGGACATTCGTTATTGTTACTGTTATTGTTGAAACTGGTAAATCAATTTTTAATTTTCTTTTATTTTAACAAAATTTGGCTTAGTCATTCAAATTATATGTGGGCTGTTGCAGAAGTCATGGCTTTTAAAAAATGAGCTTAGAAAACATATTTTTCAATCTAGTGTTTTTCAAAAATTTCAGGGCATTTCAAAAATGTAGCATTTGTTTTACTTCCGTTAATATTGCCTCAATTTCGACGAGCCAATTCTTTTTGGGCAGCAGGTTGCCATTATGTTTCATAATGAGAAACCGCAGATCTGGCTACTACGAAAGTGGTAAATCAATTTTTTTATTTTTTTTTTATTTTAACAATATTATAATATTATTTTAACAAATAAGCCGATACTCAAATTACATGTGGGCTGTTATGGAAGTCATGGCTTCTAAAAAAATTAGCTTAGAACATCTTTTTCAATCTTACGTTTTTCAAAAATGTGGAATTTGTTTTACTTCCGTGAATATTTCACGGGTCGCAACTAGTAAAAATAAATTTTTGAAATTATATTTCATGAGAAATCAGAATAGTTCAAGAAAAGAAATATCGTCTTTACCGTAAACTTCAAATTTCCCCTGAATGTTCACTTTTCCGCAATAAACACTGACATATACAATCGATTCAAATTCTACTATTGCGCCATCTGCAGGTCGGGGTCGACGTTACGTTGACGACTATATCTTGTTCGGTTTTCTTAGGTGTTTGGTGGTAGAACTTGCATTACATTGAAAAATAGATCTCGCTGTACACTTTGTTATCTTTATATCAACTGACGCAATGACCATATTACTATATATCCGTTGGTCCATCACAAACTCTCTTTCAATTTCTTGATTTAAAGCAAACACAGTTATCAAATTGGCCTTAAAGTGAAACGGTAAAGTGGAACGATATTATTAGATATTATTATTATTAAATATTAGATATTTTTTCGATATTTTTTACACATGCTTCAGACACTAATAGGAAAATTACCCGATACTTTTTACATATTTTAGGTACCAATACGTAACTTTTCCGCACTAGGGAAAATCGAAATTCGAAAAAAACATTTTTATACTCCGCCGTAATGTACAGTCTTCAACTATCTGGTTTTTCTGCAGAACATCCTAAGTCTAAACCAGCGTTAATTCTCAATCTCCTGTGTTGTATTGGCCAGGATTGCGAACGTTCTGTTTCTTAGCATGATCGGGACTTCGTCAATAGTATGTTAGGCCTGATGACTGTAATCAGAGACCACGTAGACTTATTACATCGATACAATGATATGTATCAGTTGAGTTTACTGTAGAAATTAGTATCTCTAGTCTTCAGTATAATCAGCTTCCCAATGTTCACCAAGAAAATTTGCTTTAACAAGTAGTCCAATACCTAGTCTAATATAGACTAAATTCTCAACACTAAAAAATCAGGCCAAATAGAAATTTTGAAGTACACTCTATTTCGTTCTAACAATGAAATAATTAATTAAAATATTTATTCGCATTCAAATCAGTTTCAAAACTATTTCAGGGTAGTAAAGCAACAGGGTTTGCTGCTCCGTGAGAACAAAATTAAGTACGCAGAGGAATTTTAGCAATTAGATAAGCGCACCGTGAATCCATGAAGTTTGAGGAACACTGGATTACAGAAAAAAGGGTTATAGAAATAAAGTCTACGTTTTCCTTTTAGCTTCTTATTTTCTTATTTTATTTTATTTTATTTATTGATTTTTGTTTACACAATGTTTTACTGAGATTTGGTGATTTTTCATCCACTTCAAATAGCTTTGGATTTTATCAAATTTAAAAAAAAAAAACATTTGTTATGGTTTAGGTTTTACTTTTGTTACATTATCTTTATAAGAAATTTGTATATCGGTAATAAAATTCGTCTATGTAATAAAAAAGTATAAAATGAGTTTAAAAAACTAAACATGAAACTGATATGAAACTAAATAAAAATTTAAAATTACTGTCATTTCGATATTTTGTAGTTTAGTATTTTTCATCAGATATTTTCATAAATTGAATAAACAATTTTACTTCCTTACGCTACAATAAATAATCCGGAACATTCAGCAGTGGATTTTTTCATTGGAAATTACAGCAGAGCCCCGATTATCCGCGAGTGTCGCGAAAAAATATTTTAATTATGAACCTCAAAAAAAAAAAAAAAAAAACATTTTTTAATCCAAGCCAACAACAGGGAAAGTACAACAGGCCCTACATGCGAAGGTCGAAAATTACTGACAGGTTTATTGTGCATCGTAATCCTATAGGCCTTCTCGGAATTTGTGGATGAGTGGCAGGCTCTTGCTCTTCAGAAAGATTTCTGCTATACTGTACATATTTTAAAAGTTTTGCATATTAAGTTTTTTGTATAATAAAACGTAGTTTTTATGCTGAAATATTTTTTTCGTGTTTACACCTCATTTTTAGTCTTTTTTCAGGTTATCCGCGATTTTTACTATCCGCGGTACTCTTGCCAACCAATTCCGCGGATAATCGGGGCTCTATAGTATTTTCCTCCTTCTTTGTTTTTTTTTTCTTCCATTTGTATATTCTCCCCTCAATACTTTATGAACTGAAGGATGATCTTCTTGAATTTGACGTACCCATTTAAGGACAGCAGACGATGCCACTTTTATACTTGAAATTTTTTCTGTAATATTTCTTATCGATAAATTATCCCCAGAATGTGACAAAACATTCCAGTAGAAAAGCATTTATTATTAATTCTCTTAATGACTGCGCGAGTTTACATATGATTCATTAATTAGTTCCCAATAATGCGGATATTTATTTTTCAAAAGAAAAAAAACCAAAATAAAACAAAACTTTTATTATTTAGCAGATATTGTAATTTAAACAATTCAGCTCGAAAGAACTTAAGGCCTACTTTCCTTAAAACTTAGCAACTACGATTTCTTTTCTTTTTTTTTTTTTCTTTTTTTTTAATAAAACTATTACTTTTACGAATTTAAAAAAATAAAAAAAAGTGAGCTGAAGAATAAGGAAAGTATTCTTCATATTCTGTCAGTAACTTCTTGATTGTATTTATAAGAAAATTTTGATTTACTTTAGTCTGTATAATCAATAAGTGCAATATACATGATAAAATTCGTTTAGCGTCTAAAAAAATGGCTGCTGCAGAGTTGTTTTCCAAACGGCGTGGGATTTGCTAAGTTCTTTATTAAGTGTTGTTGTCACGTGGGACGCCAATTGGAATGAAGTTGGTTAAACATTGATGAAGAACGAAGACAGACCTTCAATGATTTCCTGCTGACTTATTGTTCGAGTTCCTGCTGTGAGAATGGAACACCTTTGACCGAAGACAGCATTTCCTGAAGTAGTTGAGGGTGGAGACCAAAGGAACAACTGCAAAACATTCCTCTGGACTCGAAACAAAAATTTTTACGACGCACGAATGTTAAGGTTGAAATAATAGACACTTTTCAAATAAGTCATTAGAAAACAAAGGTTTAGGACCACGAGATTTTCAGAAGTGCACCTGCTTAAAATTCAAAGTCCTTCATTGAGCCAGTTTGCTTACAAATAGCTTCAATTTTTGCATCGTTTCGTCGGTATGTCAGAAACTTCTGACCAAATTTTTTAAAATTATTTTTAAATTTTTTTTTTTTTAATTTAAATTTCTAAAATTGGCTTGATTAATAAAATTTAAGTCTGACTAAAATAGAATAATTTTTATTTTTTTTTATTTAAAATGAGAATTTTTTTTTAATGAGCTAAGAAAATATAATAACATATATTAATTTTTTGATATTATCACATCATAATGCTTCAATATCTTGTAATAATTTTGACTTTCCACCTTGCCAAAGAGTTATAAATAATAAAAATTTGATGTTAGAAATGCTATGAAATAAGTAAATTATATTAAGTTCCAATAATTACGATAACTCGAGCACAACTTATCTTCGGTAGATAAAACTTGAATGATAGATGAATTGGATCTTCCTACGAAGTAGAAATTAGACAACCGGATAAATCTACAGTTCAAATGAAGAATCTTAAAACTATAAAACACTACGATTCTTCATAAAGAGATTCCATTATTCCATTATAAAGATATACAAAAGACAAAAGTTCACTTTTTTTACATGTATTCCTCTACTTACAATCAACTGATAGTCCACTACTTACGACCAACCGATTTACGAACATTCGTACTTACGACGAACCGATATAGGAACATTCGCACATACGATCAAAAATTTCAAAATATCCCAAAAAAATCGAACATTTCCAAAAAAGCTGAATACTTCAATATTTTTTCGAATATTTTTTTTTATATAGAGAACTTGGACATATAGATATTTTAGACGCACTAACGAAGCCAACAGAGGAGGATTAGATTTTAGGAACGGTGGGGGCACACTTGAGAAAGAGTCCCAATAAGACGGGGACTCGAAACGTACATAGTGTTTTATTGCGTGCTTTATTTTAATTGTATATAGTGTTTTAATATATTTTATTGTACTCATTTTATTTGTTTAAAGATTTACTCTGCGGTGCTGGTCTAAAGCTAAACGACGAGAGTCGAAGCTTCAATGGATTGCAAGCAGGAGGTAGAGGTTTATGCGATGATCTGCATAACGGAAGGAACGGAAGTGTAATGAAAGAAACCCAAATGTATCATTGTAAGACTCCACTGAAGAAATAATAATCAGAGGAAAAAAAAAATCACTGACTGTCGGGAATCAAACTTCACCCTAAAGATATGTCCTCTATCTTAAAAAGTAAGAATATTAAACTTCGAAAATCCTACTGTACTTAAAATTTGCAATATGTAACAAACTTCAAATTGAAACTTGTTCTGAACTATCATGCACGAAGGCAAGCTGCTACTGTACGTCCACGCAATCATTTATTGAAGATATAGGGAACATATTTACATTCAATGAATGAGTTTTATTACTAACATGCAAGTGTAAAGTATTAATAACTTAGTATCTGCCCTTCATTTATTATACTGAATCCTAATGTGTTTACCTCTTTAATAATGTATGGCCATAAACAGTGAAAGCGATGCATGACCACACACACACAACTGAATAGTAATAATTACAAAAAAATACATCGTTTAGTCTGTTGCAGATGTAATTATATCATTTCAGAAAGATTTGTGCTTGTGAATTTTTCGACGACTAGATTTTTTTTAATAGTGGTTAATTAGTCGTAACTATATTGAGAGAACTACATATAATAATTTAAGAACAAAAAAACTGAAGACAGGGGCAGAGTTCTGAAGTGAGTTATATATTAAAGATGAACCATCACTTCGAAATATATATCTAATATTTATAGTTCCTTTTTAATTTTATAAAGAGATTTATTAGCCTGTTAATGTCTTCTGTCAAATGATTTATAAATGATGAATTATAAAGTATTGATGAATTATGAAATTGCAAGCAGAAATTAATGCTAAGAGAAAAAATAACTATTAAATAAAATAGATAGGTAAATTTTATACAAGCTTTCAAACAGAGAACGTACATTAAGTCATCTGCTTCCCAGTTACACTTTCTCTTTAAGAAATTCTGGTTGCTTCGTTATATCTAAATTTCGTTGTAACTATTCTTTTCCAATTATTAAATAACCGTTTTTCATCCAAATATGTTCTACTGATCATCAGCTACTTAGTCTAAATGTAAGTGTATTTCACAACTTGATGTTTGGATTTTCTAACTGAAAGAAGCATTTATTTATAAAGATAAGGAAGAATAAAACTTGTTTCTTTGTGTAAAAACAAAGTTAACATTTATTATTCTGAGTAAAAAGACCAAAAAGTGAGCAAGTGAAGGATCAGAAGTTTTACCATTGCACTTTTCTTCTGTTGTCTGTTTATATTAAAATGGCTGATGGATTTCCATAAATTTTATTGTCTAACTCAAAACCTAGAATATTTATGTTGGTCTTCACCCCTTCTATCCCTCAAAAAAATAATATCGATAAGCATGATTATTTTGATTCCCCCCCCTCCTTTCAGCATTGCACGTTAAGCCACCATTAAGTCACTATACCGTGTGATTCATAAAGTTCTGGCAATTACTGGTGGTTTTCACCACCTCATATCTTTTAACTACTGCTCATAAAAATCTGAAACTTTTTATATAAAATCATCAAACATGTAAGAGTTATATTTTCATGTTATAATTATTCATTATTATTGAAATTCATTTTCTTTGCGTCCAAGCACCCCCAGTATATCGTATACCAATATTTAATAATTGTTGTGATATTGTTTAAACTCTAAAAGTCTGGATCCAATATTCAAATGATACAGAAACTTAATTAGGAAAATTTAACCTAAACACTTTTGTCATTAATTCCTTTGTTAATTTTAAAAAAAAAACTGTATTTTTTTGAAAATGCATTCTGACAAATGACTTTTTTGGGAGACAATCGAATTATTTTTTTGGATAATAATTTTGATATATTGGGGGTGTTTGAAAGCAAATAAAATGAATTTGAATAAAAATGATTAAATAATAACATGAAAATATAACTCTTATATGTTTGACGATTTTATTTAAAAGTTTTAGATTTTTGTGAGTAGGCCTAGTAGTTTAAAAGATATGGGGCGGTGAAAACCACCAGTACTTTCCACTACTTTTTGAATCACCCGGTATATCGTTAAGAAGATTGAAATTATTAACAACTTTAAAACAGTGGTTCTGATTTGACAACGTCTTCTTTGTATCTGAGCGATTTTCGAATGAGACGAGGAGTGATTTTTTTTGAAGATGGCAGAAAATTGATCAGTTGGATTTAACAGTTATTTTTTCTGTATTTCTTTTTTTTTTCTATTCATAACTGGTTTCAGCTCTTTGTACTAAAAGGAATGACATCTGCCGGCTAGGCTATGATTTATTACATGACCGAGACAAAATTGTCATTGAATTTATATTATAATTTTATGTAATAGAGAAATAAATGTAATGGCTTAACGATTTATTGTAGTTTTTTTTTTTTCCTTTTTTTGGAAAAAAAAAATGGCTTGAAATAATCATCTTGAATTTTGAATTAAGAAACAAATCTTCTTGAAAAATGGACTACAGCTTTAAGGAGAAGAGACAAAGTTTCTTTTCATTTAAAGGATTCCTTTAGAGAAACAATGCGTGAAGATGATAAAAACTCACATGAAAGAAAGTGTTATTAAGAAAGTTATTAACTAGTTGGGAATGAAAAAAAATTAATTTGTATTAATGTGTAACACTGAATTAGTACTCTGATAGAATTAATATTTTAGACCTTAAAATACAATTCTAATAGTAATTGTTTTTTTATTGGTAATTAACGTAAGATGTTGAAGATTTAATCAATTTTTCAGAATTTTAAATGTTTTAATCACTTGTTTTTTAGTAGTTACCCTAATTTAAAATCTGGAGACGCCTATTTTTTATTTGAGAATAGTTTTCAAAGTCACATAAATCAAAGTTTAGAAACATACTTTTAAAATTACTTTAAAAGCATATAATGCAAAGTTTCAACCCTACTCAACTAGTCATCTTCAACAGTTATTATTACAATTCATTATTCTTATTTCTTATGTGTAATTGAGGTTACTAATGCTGGCCGAACACGTGTCAATATTCTTCAGTATTGACGGTCGATATTGATGAAAATTGATATTGACGGTTGATATCACGCGCGAACACACAGTTGTTTCTAATCGAGTATTGAGCTGATTATTGATGCTTACGGCGCCGTCCTTCAAGAGAGAGAGCGTCTTTGCATACAGTTTATTTGCCTTATAAACACACCACACGAGCAGAGCATAGCTGCACTGGGGACAATATTCCCAGAGATTGTACGACATCGGTTTTATACAATTTATTTGCGAATAGAATGGGAGCTATCGAGTGTGTTTACTTGCTCTTAAGCCTAACTTCTTAGGAACGTACAGAATCGCTCTAGTATTAAACGCCTTTACCTCTGTAGAAATCAATGAGGAGTCTTTCATGATCAATTAACCAAATGTTGTTGTTTGGATTTTCTTTTTTTAGCCTACCCATTTTGCTGATTTTACGCCTTCTTTCTCAAACAAAATGGTCGGCGTGCGTTTCCTATTTTCAAAGCGGTGCCTTGCACGTCACCATTGTCACGTGATTTCATCCGTTCATGTGATTCGCTCGCGCACCATCAATACTTCTCGACAACTGAAGTTGATCCTTTTTTTCCATCAATATCAATTTTCTTGAAATGGTCAATATTGGTCAATATTGATCATTTTTATTGATGGAAACGGTTGATATCAATAAAATTGACCATCAATACTGAAGAATATTGACACGTGTTCGGCCAGCATAATACATAAAAATCAAAAGGCATTTTAAGAACAGAAAACTTTAAATTTCTTCAGAGTCTTCTTGTGTAAAGATGAAAGGAAAAATACAACAACTTATATCTCCTTCCATCGTCAAGTTTTTTATATGGTAGGGAAAGGAATGAAAGAGGATTAAAAAGTTATTAAAAGTTTGGGTAAAGATAGAAAACTAAAATTTTCTTCATTTTTTTAAAAAAATTTCGCAGTACTCATTATTAAAATATCACCAGGACTTTCCCGATAATATTACTGTGAACACTGTATTAACTGACATTCTTTGAGCATAATTCACATTACTGAATTTGAACGTAAATTAATGTCTGTAAAAAGCAAACAAAAGTTAACTTACAAATAATGTTGATTTAGTTGCTGTTATTTTTTTCTAAAAAAAATAAAAAAAAAAATAAAGAGAATTCTGTAAAAACGAATTCATAATTGCACCCAAAATAAAGTCCTCTGTTTTCCATGTATGTATTTAGTTTGCGTTTGGTATTACATGAAATCTTAAACATAAGATGATGTTCGAAGATATAATCAATAGGCAAAATAGACAAAAGATTTAACTGTGATTGCTTCTGAAACGAAGTAGTCTGAGGATTGTTTAGAATCAAATTCTTTTATTTCAGATCGCAACCTATATTCCATTAATTTCAGTCAGTTAACAGAGATATAGTCATTTTCATTCCTTTGTTTATTTTAGATTTAATTATCTTAATGTTAAATGTTGGATCATTATATTGAATGGGATGATGCACTGACTAAATTCATCTGACCCTTATAACAACTCTTATTTTCTCTGAATGAGTTTCTCCATTATTATCATGCAAAAATTACCACTTTTATCTTATTGGATTAACACTTTTGTTTGTGCATTTTCAGGAACAAATATTCGGTGAAAGATTGCATGTTAAGCCATAATAGACTACAAACATTCACATTCCCAAGTCTCACTATTCCATTTATTGTCCTCCAAATGAGAGATGGCCGCCCTGTTTTTGTGAGATCTGCGCATGTATGATCGATTAGTCTGGTCAGGCACTTCCGTCTGATTTTATGACAGGACGCCGCCATTACGGTAATCGGTTGTTACTTTGCAAAAGAGCATTGTATTTATAAATAATACATATTTATTTATTTATATAAATACTTATTGTTAGCAACTGGTATTGAAATAACGCTAAATAGTCGAGAGAAGTTTTAATTTCGCGTTATCAACATGTCTTTCTCAGTGAAAACAGACGCCATCGTCCATTGTGACAGGTAAACATAATTGATCAGCTACCGGAAGGGCTGCGCAGTTCAAACTTCCGCCGGTCAACTTTCATTTGGAGGACAGTAATATTTTTGTTTTGTTTGTCCGTTTGACTGTTGCACGAGAAGCATGTTAAAATAACATTGATGCATTATTTATTTATGGTTTAATTTAAATATGATACGATTATTTTTTTCTCCATCGTGTCTATCCTTTGCCCTCAAAATTGAACTTCAGAGCTACTGTTAGTTCGATGAGTAACTGATCACAGACCTATTTTATTTTATGATTTAGGCCTACGATACCATAATCACACAAGTACTTGTGAACAGCTCTTGCAGTTTTTTTAATGAACAAAATTTCTTTAAGTAAAGAAAATATCATCAATGTTTCTCTAAGAAGATGGTGGTAGACTATCGTAAGAAAAACAAAAGACTTAAAAGATTCTCAAATTTGTCAAAGTCTTGTTACACTAGGTTTCTCCCATCATCAATTCTAATTTTCATCTATGACTATTTTCTGGGCATGTCATCACATGCAAAAGCTCAAAAAAAACCCAAAGTTTTCAGATACTCTTCCACTGGCTCCTCTGTTATTTCCTATGTTGTCCCCTGCCAAACTTACCATCCACTTCAGTAGTAGTACAAGTCCTAAACTAAGATAGACTTACACTGTTTACAATAAACGACGATAATAGATGGAATTAGTTGAATAAAAATGCCATTAAAAAAACAACAAATAATAATTTATTCCAAATGTAATTGGACAAAATGAAGTGTCTACGTTAGTGGTTCTCAAGCTTTGACTTCCGGCTTTTTGCTATTACTCTGAATCTCTCAACCATCCAACCAAATAGGTCATGTGACAGCATTATCCAACCAAAAAAAAAGTAACATCTAGCAAGAAAAAAAATAGAAAAGATTGCCATTACAAAATATTTTTTGTAACTTTCCAGGACATCTTTCTGTATCCATTTCAGACCACGAAATGGATAACTCTGATCTAGGCATGCCGGTAATTTTCGATTATATTATCCTGTTACACTGCGAAAATATGATTTTCTTTCTATATTCTTAGATAAATTTGGAATATGCGAGAAAAATTGATGTAAGAGATAATGAATGTGAAGGAAAAACTATTTGAAATTTTTACAGATCGCCGTTAAAAAAAAACACGTTGCTTTTAAAAAACAACGATTAAGTTACTCTAATCCCAATACAGTTAAATAATTATAATTTGGGCGTTATTTTTCTGTTTGTTTCCTGCAAGACAGAAGAGGTCAGATAATTCCAATCAGACTTCTCTATTGAAGAGGCGGTGGAAACCTCGCCCACCTCACCTGCACAGGATAGTAATCGGGACTGTGATTTATGGCGATGATTCGGTGCGAGAGTGAGGAAGAATATTAGCAGTAGCAACACCTGGTCAGGGCAGACAACGTCTGGACGCCATGTACAAGCAATTTATAACACACAGCTTTTCATTTATTTCCACCATTTACTTGGCAAGTTCCTTTTCTAACGTAAAACAATAGAGACTATTATTTTGATCTCTTGAATTTCTAAATGATTTAGAAAACTGATTTTAAATAAGAAGGTAAAATAAGTAGGGATTTGTTTTAACAATTTCTTTCACATCACAGAACAAGAACTTTCAACTTATTAATTACTTAACTCATCTCTGCCTACGAATGGGATTTCACCAAAAAGTGATAAAATTCAGATTGGATATCTTTCATAAATGCTGTATTTCGTTATACAGTAATTAAAAAAATATTTTAACATAAATTTCACATTTTATTGTTACAATGTTGAGGAAGTAAAAGTAATGAAACCTTAATAAATTCATAGAATTACGTAGTCTATTTTCAGGATTCTATAAAATAAAACAGCTTTGGATATATCCTACGTAAAAGAATAATATAAATAAGCTGAAAATCGAACTAAATGTGGAATCAAAGTAAATGTGGAAATATAGATCTATCCATTGATAACTTGTCCACTTATTGAAGAATCCGTAGTCTAAAATTATAAAAGTCAGGGATTTTTCTCTGGTTATTTCTCTTCCAGGTGAGCATTGAAATAGCCTTTTTATCTTTTCTTTCGTGCTAGTAAACCGAGAATGGACAGATGCATGGTTTATTTTTATTATGAACGCATTTCCGCAGAACTGATTCTTCAGCTAAATAGATCCCAGTTTCCGTCCCTTGTTGAGGCTAAAGGCGAGTGTGACAAGAGCTCAGGCATTGGGGAAAAAAATACCTAATAATAGAAGAAAGATGTTGATCTAAAATGAACAATCTGAAAGAATTCAAATAATAAAATAGAAAAGATAAGAGTAATAGAATAAAGGAACAAATAATAAACAACAAAATAATAAAGCCAAACACAAAAGCAATCAAATAACCCCCCCCCCAAAAAAAAAATGAATGTCATATTGCTTGGAATTAATACGAATTATTAGATAAATCTTATAATAAAAGCTTTAACATTTGTTACCTTTTAAATTAATAATGATTCTTTGTATATGCCGTTAATTGTTGAATGAATAGCATACCTTTAAAGAATATCTGCAATTTAAACATAAGTCTGAAATTCAAACATAATATGCAATTAATTACTAATAATGATACAAGACACATCCTCTTCCTATCAACGCTGTATTTCGCAGTTTATTACTTTTAACTGCTTCATCAGGCATAATATACATGGAAAAAACTCTTCGTAAAATATAACAAAGAATTTGGTAATAATATCAGAAAATCTTGGGAATATATGCAACTTATATACTGTTAACAACATTGTTTATAATAATTGTAAAACTTTTAAAACTTCCTATTATATTTTACGAAGAGTTTTTTCCATGTATATTACACCTGATGAAGCAGTTAAAAGCAATAAACTGCGAAATATAGCGTTGATAGGAAGAGGATGTGTCTTATATCATTATAAGTCTGAAAGTTAGAGCAAGAAATAGATTAATCACTAATGGTAAGATAATTTCATAGAAGTAGGGTGATGTATTACCACTAATATAAGTACATGGATCGAAACTTTTTTCCATAAACGAACTTTCAGCTCCATAAACTAGTTCCATTGAGTTTAGATCAATACAATTAAAATCTTTTTTAAACTACAGACATGTAGATTTTGGTTAAATGGTCTTCAACTCTGAATCTTTCGTATCTAAAGAAGTTTATTTTAAGGTATTTTTTTGTATTGAAAAAAGCTGATATAGGTTCTTTTAGAAGTTTGAAATGTTTCCACAGGTAAGCAAATTTTCTAAGTAGCCCAAGCTCTTTACAACAAAGTAATTGCATCTACACATATTTTATATAAATTTTATTTACGGAAGTTTTGTGCTCATTTCTATGATATTTAGTTAAGGAAAATCATAATAAAATAGTTTGCGATTCGCAAATTTCAGTGAATGGTGGCTGTTTTGTGGATATCATTAGCCTAATGAGAAGTCATAAACAGTCATGTGACATTGATCACAGTCACTAACTCCTACGCTTTTATTAGAATAACTGACGGTTACTGCCGTCGTAAACCGGGCAAGCGGTACTTAACCACTCACAGCCTCCGGCTAAAAGAGTTCTTTCACCTGCCGTGGGCTGTGTGCTTAAGACAGGCAAGAAAACGGTGCAATCATTTTGAAGGATGATAGGAGCTAAACGAAGCAAACAAACAAACAAAAAAAGTTTACGAAACACCTAAATACTTTATTGATGTATATAAAAAAATAAATTTTATTACTGACAAATTAGGTAACCTACAAAAATTTATTCTCACTGTTACCTACAATTGACTTAAGAAAAACGGAGGTAAGTGATTTTTTTTAATGGAATAGGCTTTTAATTGTAAAACAGACTTTTTAATTTTTTTTTGGGGGGGGAATGATTCTTGGCAAATAAATTTATGTGAAAAAAGCATTTAAGTATAGGAAATATAGAAATATAAGAAAATGGCCAAAAGCCTCAAACATATCTGGAAGTTCTCGAAAATTAGATTGTTAATTAAGTGAAACTCAATTAAAAATAAAGGTAATATTCGAATTTATAATAATTATAAAAACATAACCAAAGGTGGAAAATTACAATAATATCCACTATAGCATTAGTGTTGTATTAAATCACGAACACTTTTTACAACAGTTCAGTTTTTCAACAATAAATGTCGTTAAGATCTATTATTGATTACAACGCTTATTTTGCATTCTTTAGTGATTTGAATTATAGTCTCTATCAATTTTTAGCGACACATTTGGAAGCTATTGTGATAGCGATCAAAATCGTTATCTATTGTGTTTGTCATGTCTGTCTGTCGAACAACTCCCCAACGGAAGGTCGGATTGGCAACGTACTTCACCATCGTGTTCACAGACACAAACAATATAGGAATAAGGTCTTTTCAGGGGACAACAGCCCCCCCCCCCCCACCCCCATGTTCGAGATATTTAGCATTGTTATCATTGGATTTCCGCTATTAGCTTAAATGTTAGAAATGCAACCACCTCATTTCAGTTGGCGGCTATAACATATGTTCTCTGACTCATATACTTAACATTGTAGGTTCGAATCCGTGTATCTGTTGTTTTTTCTATCGTTTTTCTTTTTTTCATGTTCTCTTTAATCTTTTATCCTCAATGCCCGCGTCGATTTTTATTTTGTTTTCGTTTTTTTAAATTTTTTTCCTAACTTTTTTTTATTTTTCCTTTTGTTAATGTACTTCCTTTTTTTTATAATTTTTTAAATTTTTATTATTATGGGTCGCCCTTAAATTTATGCTTCAGCACAAAATCACATTCACTTGTTTATTGAATGGATTTTCTATGAGTCATTAAGAGTTTAGTTTTAAGCACTATACTTTAATAATGACTAGGAGTTTTCTATTTTTTTTTAATGACTGCTACTAGTCAGTGCATGGTTATTAAAATCAAGTAGTCAGAAATAATTGTAATTGTCTCACGTACAGGTAATAAATTTTAAATATTAATTACAAAATGGAAATTAGATAATTTTACGTTTTTATTCGAAAACAGTTTTATGTACTTTTTCAAAACTAAAATAAATCAAAAATATAGTAAAAAATAAGTGCAATTTGTTATGTATTCCATTTCATTTTTTTTATTTAATTTAACTTCTTTTTTTTTAGAAAAATTTACTGACATACGATATACAATATTTTTCATTATTAAACTATTAAATTTGTGAATGGAAAATTCAGTATTACTTTTTTTAAATGTTATATATGACTAGACGGCTGCCATATCAGCTCCGGAAGCCTCGCATAAGTAACGGAAGCAAACATTGTATTTTTTTTTTTCAAAACAAGAAATTACATTAAGTAAACTAACAAGTAAATACTAAAACTTAAAACAAAAACGTAAAATAACTTAAAGCTTAAATTCTAAAACATATAAGCAATATAATACTGAAATCCATTTGTAACAGTCAGAAAATTTGAGCAGCTGAGTTTATAATGGACCAAAATTCCTGTTGCCTGGTAACGCGCGTGCGAAATTAGTGTTGCGGACTGAGTCGACTACGAAACAATACTTCTGTTGTCTGGCGACGCGCATGCGAATTATTGCGAAGATCTATTGTTGGGCGGACGTACGCACGCAGGCATACACAGACTTCTCTTAATAATACAGATTTAATAATAATAATTCGATTGTTAATTCAGATGTTTTTAAATGTAACTAAAAGTTATTTAATTATTGAAATGTGATAGTAGCACCTAAAAGATCAAGTTCTTAAGTTTCTTAAGTCTTGAAACTTTTTCGCGGCCAGATCGTTCTATAGATTTCAAGTGGAGCCTTTCACACGAGGTGCGACTTTCGTTGCGGCAAGAAGGTCATATCTGTTTATTTTCTTTTTGAGAAGTGTTGAAAACCATGATTAAAACGACACTACTTTAGAGATGACTTTGACACTGAAACATTCATAATAGAAGTTCAAGCAAAGATGCCATGGTTGCAGAAAAAAATGAATTTTTTATGTTTTGATTAGTTGATTCCTGCAATAATGATCTCACAAAGTAAAAATCACAAAAGTGTAATATGAAAAGATAATAAATTAGAAAAGATAGTAAAAAAAAATAAATTCGTATTACACTTTTTTTTTTACTATCTTGTATAATCTACCGTAAATACAAAATATATACACAAATTAAAATATTTTGTATAAATATATTGCAGAGTTTATGTAATTTTAAATCACTTTATAACGACAATTAGGAAAGATTGTCAAAATTAAGAATGTAAGTTCATATTAAAAAAGTAAAAATCAAAAACAATGTGTGGGATGCTTTATTCCAATAATCGCAGAATTCTGCTGCTACACGTTAATTTTGTTATTATTTGTAAGTTTGATATTTATAGATAATTGAAATATGACGAATACATTATATATGTATTCTGGGGTATATTCTTTAATTTATTGATATATGTTCGTCAAGAGACATAAGGGGCGTCCATTAATTACGTTAGCTCAAAATAGGGGAGGAGGGGTCCGGCAAAATCTCACAAAATCTCATTTAATTGGAAGGGGAGGGGTCAATGAAAACCTCACGTCAATTTTTTGATTCCGAGAATATGTATATTATAACAGATTATAACATTTTGTAATATTGTCTATGCCCGGTAATTCCCATTTGATACAAGCCCCGCGCAAATGTCAGATTTCGTTCTGCAAAATCTCACAAAATCTCATTTAAAGGGATGGAGGTCAAGTGTGACAATCGCGACTGCTGCAGGCCATTGAGGAGTGCGGTGTACACTGTTGTTCGCGGACGCTTCATGGGTCGGGCTGAGGAGCTGCTGTGCGGCGTGGACGATAGGCTGGAGGGGCTGCACGAGGGGGATGACGTCTATTGACTGTCTTCCTATACTACCAGAAGACATGAATGCCATGTGTCCAATCATTACAATGGAGGAAGCACATGAATGCTCATGGAGTGAGTGAGGGAAGGTGGTGTCGCAGCCTATTTTTTTACTTTTACTAAATTTAATTAAATTCGTTGTGGTGCACCTTAAGGTACCTTTCCGCTCACTGCTGCAGAGCAGCGACTGCAGCCCTGGGGCGGTAACCTTGACTGCCCCTTTGTTGTCCCTTCTATTTTCAATACAAACGTTTCCGTTCACTGCTGCTGCACGTGACGTCAGAGCAGCAGAAGGGCTGCAGTCGAAAAGGAAGGAAAAACTGAGCAACCATCTTGGCTGCTGCACGCAGCAAGTGGTCAGAAAAAAGAGTTTATGGATGAAAACAAATGCATTTTTAATATTTCAAAATTTAAAAAAATACGTTCAGTTAATGAATATGATATTTCTGTAATAATCTATATATTTATTTATTTAGTTCAATCGATTACATTAAATAAAAATAACATTTAATTATTTATGTATTCACATAAAATTGAAAGATATGTTTCCTGATGAAAAAAATCGTTTATAATCAAGTTAAAAAAGGAAATCATTAACATCTAATGCCCAACTAACTAGCTCTATAAAAATTAAAAACTCACTAAAAGATTTCTTTAAAAATAAAAAGCGCCTAAAAATCAAAACAATATGATGTATATGAGAAAATTTAATAAGGTTTTCACATATTGTCACCTTTTTATTTTAATGGATTATATTAAATCAAAATAACATTTTATTTATTTATTTATTTTCAAAAAATCCTTTCATAATTTACGAATTTTTTGTCCATCTCTTATTATGTTTGCGACGTTTGGATTGCTACAACTGTGGTTTGGAAAATTTTAATTGTCTTTCCTCTCCCCTCTCAGCGGATTATAACATTCCTCCGGATTTATTAGCTTTTTTTCAACCCTGAAAGGAATAATATCAGCGAAATACTTGTTCCTATTATAGGAAGAAAAAAATATTTATTTATAAATAGCAAATGTAGCATAAATCAAAATTTAGTTTTTTTAATTTTTTTTTTGTTTATTCTTTATACTTTGAACTATAAACTTCAATCTTCAGATTTCAAGTTAAAATAACTTTAAAAACCATTATTACTTTAGAATAATATCTGTAATCACATTCCACATCTCACAGTCAGTACCTTACAGTAAAATCCATAAAACTTAACAGTAATAACGTTATTATATTTACTGCAATATGATGTTATCTCACGCGATTGATGACAATTATGGTAAACTCTTAAACTTTATATTAACTTGGATGTTATTTACTTTTTATATTATTATTATTATTCCCATGGCATTACATTCGGAAGCGGATTATCAACATTCCTCCGGATTTAGCTTTGTTCAACCCTAATACTAGGAATACTATTAGCAAATAATTGTTCCTAAATTATAGGAAAAAAAATAATCTTTTATAAATAGCAAATGTAATATAAATCAAAATGTTGTTAATTTTTTTTTTTTTTAATCTTTATACATGGAACTATAAACTTCAATCATCAGATTTCAAGTTAAAATAACTTTATAGATTTTATTTTAAAGAAATAATGGTTTTTAATCACATTCCTAAAATTGCTACGTATTGTCTTGTCCTGATGGACTGAATTGAGCAGTTTGGCAACCTTGATGGGTCGAAGAAGGGTTTTACTGGGTCGAAGAAGGGAGAAAATACCCCCGGGCAGAGGGCGGCAGTCGGTTCAGCGGAAACGTAGCTGCTGCGCAGTCTACTGCATTCCTCCTCTCCCTCCTCTAAAAGCACCTCCCCTACCTGCTGCTGCAGCAGTGAGCGGAAACGTACCTTTAAACGTAATATCATTTTTTCTCCTCTTGTTTCACAGAAAAAATGTATTTCATAGAAGACATCAGTAACGCTTAGGTATTTCATATCAAATAAATATCTTTATTTAAAAATTATAGGGGAAACCTTACGTGACGGGGAGGGGTGGTCCAAATTTTTAAAAAAAAACCTCACGTAATTAATGGACGCCCCCTAAGCTTGATCGTGTCGCCGTTTTCGTAACCACGATAACAACACCACTTCTTGGCTGATATTTTCTATTAATTATTTAAATTATTTCTAATGACAACATGTTTTTTTAAGCCGGATGCTAGTCATTCCTGACTGTTTACAGTGTTTTTCGTAATCCACTACTTAAATTATTCTAATTCTAATTATAATTAAAAAAAAAAGAATGTTAATCAGACCATTTGATTAATAACAGCACAATGGACAAAGACCAGTATTCGCAGAAATGATAGATAATAAAATAGCAAAGATATTCATTGGTTTAGATATTTAGTAAGCAGATGATTTGAGGAAAGATTATTAATTACAAAATTATTAATCTTCGTAAAACGATCACAGACTGGATAAAATTTGAAGGAAATGTTTGAGGATTTCCATGATTTTCAACAAGGAACCTTCAAAAAAGAAAACCCATTGTTCTTGGTAGGGATTTTTTTCTGCCTCGGGGAGCATTAAAGAATCCCCAAAGCACGATCAAGAAAAAGACAGTAGAAGTGAAGAAATATTCGAATCACTTCTGAGTTGGCCAGAATTCTCTTAGAAAACGTTTGTGAACTTGGAATACAAAAATAATTTTAAAATAAACTTCACTGAGAAGTGATTTATTTACAAAGAAGATTTGGTTTTTTAGAAGTCAATTGTCCATCCTATCTCAATAGTTTTACGTACCGTACTGAGATAATTTATTTATCAATAGATTATAATTTATACATTATCTATTGGAAATATCTTAGATTTGAGAACTTAAAGTATTAGAGATGCTTGAGTCAATATATAAATATATTCTCTTTCATTATGAGCTACAACTTAAATCGATACATTTAATAACCATATAACCATTAATTGTAGGAAACGTAATTGCATTGAAACAAGCAATATTTATTTGGGGACGGAATTTACCATAATTTCTATCACGATGTGGGTGAAAATAAGCTGAAGAATTTTCAATTTTAATATAAAAGCTTGAAGCTACTTAAATTTGGGTCTTTTTTTTTATTTAAGTAAATATTATAGGGTAATTTAGAAAGAACTAGGTAAAAATAAAATACTTAAATTTTATTTCAACTTTATGTAAATATAATTTATTCAATTAAGTTTTTATTGAATAACCAGTGGTGTAACTAAGTTTCTGAGCGTCAGTGGTGAATCTTTCAACGAAAAAAAATTTAAAAAAACAATGGTCGTACCTTCTAACCAAACAAAAAAGATAAAAAGGACCCCATTTCGTCCTCCTGAAAAATAACCAGTCTTCCTCCTCTATCTATGTTACTGTGAATAATTATCTCATATCTAAATAGAGTTTGAAGAAAAAGAGTAAGAAGTGATAGTAGCAAGAGCAGAATAAAACATTATTCTCTTTTAACTTAAGTAGAAATGTATCTAAAATTAGTTATTAATTGTCAATAACAAACTTACAAGAAGCTAAATAAGAATAAGTTTATGTACAAAACATAGTTGTGAATATATTTGGTATTTGTAACTCTGCAAAATGAATCTGACTTACTGATAATGAGAGCTAAAAATCTTAAAGAATTTATTAATATCATTTATTATATTGTGTGTTTCTTTTATTTTATTTTACAGAATGTTTGATTACTATGAAGTATTCAGTAATTGAGTGTACTTACCAATAAATGCAGATTTGGTTTAAGAATCCAAATAATTTATTTTTTTTCTTAAATATTCATATTTTGTTTTAATGCAAATTTGCATTTTTTCCGTTTTTCATTAATAACTTTTTTAATAATAAAAGTTTTATTATAATTATAAATATAAATTGTTATGTGTTTGAAAACTGAGAATACCAATATTGTTTAAATACAAAATATCATTTCTTGCTTCGATGAGAAAACTGCTGAACAAGATATACCAACCCCTCACGCACATATAGAACGTACATATAACAGAGCATGCGCGAGGCCAAGAATACGAACCCCCTCTGCTGAGAACAGAGAAAAAGAACTCGTCGCCTGAGGCAGTGAAATAGGTTATCTTGTAATTGGATGCTATCGCCTATTTGAAATTGGTTATTGAATGTAATTAAATTCCAATTAGAATGACATAATTCCATATTTATTGAGCAATAAATAGGAGCGGAGCCCAAGGTATAAGCGCTGTAATTGACTCATCAAAACGAATGAAGATCGCCATAAAAGTGCTATCACTCCCACTTTACTTAAGGCCATGCTGATTTCAATTTTACTGACTTTTTGGCAAGGGAAAACCTCACACAAAATAAAACGTCTGTTTCAGAAACCACGAAACATACCAAGCTGCGTTTTTAAACTTAAAAGATTTTTTTCACTTTTCACTGAAACTCGTTTTGATGACGTATTGATTTGAATGACGTCTTCTTAAAAGTATTTGAAATTTCATTTCCTGATTGGGTTTTTATCGCCCACCATATCACAAGTACATTACACACCATCCCTTGGTACACGAAGCTGGACTTATTTCCGTTCATTCATCCCCTACCATCTCCTATTTCGCTGATTTGTAACTATTTACTTTGGGGGGAAGAAAAGAAGGACGGAGATAATCTTTCCCCGGGAGCTAATTTCCTCCCCAAAAGATATTTTGATATTTTATTTTTATTAAAATTACAGGCTCCTACATCTTTATAGAGGAAAGGTGGGTTATTGCATATTATCATTTTGTATTTATAAGCTTTTTAGATAATTTTGAAAGAATTTAATTATAAATTAACTCACAATTATGAGTCGGATTTACGCGAAATCCATTGTAACTTGTATTTTTATAGTTATTTTTTTTAAAAAAAAATTAATCTCGCACAATTTTTATTTAAAAAAAATTAACTCTGGCACTAATAATAAATATTTTAAATACAAAACATTATTTTAGAAATTTTTTAGCAATTCAGGTTTTCGTCAAATTTTTTTCGAGTTGAAAATATCCAGTAATAATTCAAAAACACCCAAAAATTGAATGTTTTTGAGTTTTAATTTAATTAATTGCAGAATATTGAAAAAATTAAAAACAAGAAAATTGAAATCCCAAATGCTTCACAAGTTCATTTTTAAATTTTCAGAGTTTTAGATGCATTGGAAAAAGAAATATATAAAAGAAATAAAAGGTTTGCAATCACCTGCAGTTGATTGAGTCAGCACCTTAAACTTCGCTGTTTTGTTGGGATCTGTCTTTTATCTCTTTTATTTTTCAATCAAATTTTATTTATGAAAAGTTATTAAAAAAAAAAAAAGGAAACGCTTAGCTGTTAAATCAATATTAACTGTAATATATAATTATAAAACATATCAGGCAAACAATTGTTTCGATGAAATTAAGAATACACCAAGTTGCTGGTATAGTCCAACAGACGGATATTGAAGATCTCGTTTGCGTGAGAATTACGGAAACCACGAGATCTGGCCATTAGCCTTTTCAGGAGGTGTCAAAGAGATGTACGAAATATGTACGAGTAGCTTCAGCTACTCTGTCTTGAACTCTTTCTAAAGGAATGAGAGGTCCTCCATTAATTAATTCACTCCGAAAATATTCCTCAACTTGCAATATTATTGTGCGTAATATTTTCCGTGCGCTTCTTCGTATAGCACTGTTTCTTGACATTTTGTGAGAATACTTGGATAGAGGCTATTCTCGCGTAAATTACGTGAAATCACAAAAAAACGAGGCTCTTCAAGATCCGTCTGTTGGACTGTAGATGTTATGCATTTAAGAAAGAAACTGATGATTAAAAATTAATGTGTTATGTTTTGTTTTTTTTTGTAATTTTTGTGTTTTATGTTTTTTGTGTTCATCTATCTCATTTGATAAATGCTTTTATAATATTAATTACACTAATATGCAACCATTTTGCTTCAGAGAAACTATTTATATTTTTCAGTTCCACACTATAGGTAAACATAAAAGTCATATTTAGTTTTGTTTCATAAGGTCCAGTTTTTGAGAAATTATGATTTTATGGAATTTTTTGAAATGCTTATTGATGACAAAATTCACTACATATATACATAATTACATACATAATTAAACTACAATTATAATTTTTGCCATTACTGAACTATAAAATATTTTAATAAAATATAAAATTTATAATTTATATAATTGCATGTGCCTTTTTTGAAATTAGTACTCAATAAATGTAAAAATAATATATTTTTATTTTGATATTTTAATTAATGACATTATTACTTCTAAAAAGTCCTTTTACCCCACTTCATATTAAACTTGGAATCATGAAGCAATTTGTTACCAGTCTTGACAAAGAAAGCAACATTATTCCGTATTTAAAACGGAAATTTCCTAGAAAGACCGATTTATACTGGTATATTCGAAGGACCACAGATACGCGATCTGATGAAAGATTCAAATTTCACGACCGTCATGAAGAAACAGAAAAATCTGCATGGTTGTCTTTTAAGTGCGTGACTGAAAACTTCCTAGGAAACAAAAAAGCTGAAAATTACGAAGAACTTGTTGATGAAATGTTAACAAACTTCAAAACACTGGGTTCCAAAATGAGTGTTAAACTTTCATAACTCAGATTATCCCATTAATTATTTTTTATTTTAATTCTGAAGTTCACCAACTTTCTTGTTTTTTTTTAGTTTAAGGTGCAAATTACAAAAACAAACTAGATCTGATACAAAAATTCTGAATACAGATTCGGATTCAGGATAGTTGAGTTTACTAAAATCAGTTGTTTTTTCTCGTGAAGCAGACTGAGAGTTAAAAAATGCATATCAGTGTTATAAGTAACACAAATAAATGCTTTCCTCTTTCGCAGATTGTTATATCATATAATAGGGAATATAAAAATGTTTTTATAAGCCTATTGACAATTGTATTTAAATTTGGTGTCTATCCTCTTTCTATCCTCTTTATTTTTTTAAGATTTGATTTTGGAAAGGTTCTCTTTTGATATTTTTAATTGTAATAAAAACACATAAAAACGCATTTGCTAAGGCTGGTGCTGTCGATCATTCGCCAAAGGAACTAAAAAAACCTAACTACTCCACTGCATCCTTTCTTAGAATAAGAAAGAAGCTACTATTCACTTTTTTAAAATACGAAATACCATGTTTAATACGTATTTTATTGTTATTGATATTTATCATTATTTAAACGAACGATAAGAGAAAATGACGTTTATATGAAAACTCCTAAATTTAATAAGTATTTATAAATTTAATTTTTCAGTAAATTTTATAAATTATTATTATTTTTTTAATTACCATTTCGCAAATCGTCTATTATCGTCAAAGCACTACATGGTACATTTCTTTGTAGAGATACATCCTGCATCTTCTTGTGAATTATCATTAAAGGATGTATAGATTGAACCCCAAACTATATTTGGGATTTAATCATTACTGATCGTAGTGTGCCATTCCAGATTTGCAAGTCAGTACAGTATCTATAAACTTGCACATCTGGGAATGGAAGACTACGTTCCGTAATGGTTATGGTAATACACTTCAAATACAGTAACTGTAGTTAATTTCATTTCTTTTTGCTTAAAATTAAGTCATTGTATAATTACATCCGTGATTTAATTTAATTTTTTGTTAATTAACAGTTACTTTAATTCTTCAACTGCACTTCATGAATGAATACCATCACAGTTCAATCAATTCTTTCTTATGTAACTATTCTTAAGGGCTGTTCAGGCACAGCCATGTGGTTAAGGCGACGGCTGAAATGTCTAAACCTGCTTCGAATCCCTGAGCCTGCTTGGACATTTCCTTTCTTTTCTGTTTTTGCCTGCTTCTTCTTTCCTTCCACTATCCAATGCGTATTCTGAAATTCTAGGATTCGTGCAATTGATCTAAGGCCACGTATCTAAGTCCCTACTAATTAAATAAAAAAGGAAAAGATAGTAAGAAAAAACTTAAAAATTCGAGCTGGTTTCTTCATATTAATGCAAACCACTTTAAAACAAATGTTCTTCTTATATATTCTAATGATACTTCTTTTCTTTATTTATCTATTATAATAAGAGCAGTTGTTTCTTCAAAAACTATTTTTAGAAAATTTACTACCAGTTACCAATAAGTTAAGTAATTTTGTTATGGTTACTGATATTGAAAAGTTTATCAAAATGTACGCTATTCTTTTTAATCAAATACATTGTAAAGTAGGTTTGTTTTTCCCTTCATATTGTTTGTACGGCCTTCATAGTCAATGGATGGCTGGATTTTCTTAAAATTCACTACTCATTTCTTTGATAAATAAGTCAAATTATGATTATTTGTATATTTTTTAACTTTACATAAGGTAGAACACTTTCTTTATTAGCATTTTGATCCAAAGATAATGCTAAGTTACTTACAACAACTTTAAAAATACAGTTTTAAATTATGAATTTTTAAACTGCATGTTTATAAATTTTAATCAAACATTTTCAAATAATTTTTAACGTGTGCACAGAGAAAATAAAAATGAATTACGGCCAACACACAAATATAGATTAAAAAACATCATAACAAAATATAACATCTTTCTGCACAACCGGTTTCGCCCATGATACTCGTAAAAGCCCGTGCTTGGGCGAAACCAATTGTTCAGCAAGATTTTAAATTTTGTTGTAGATGTTTTTTAATCTATATTTGTGTGTTAAACGCATTTTCAGCCCCTAGAAAAATCTCGCTTTTATTAAATTATAATAAAAAAAATTAAATAGAAAATTTTTTTATTTAAATTTAATTTAATAAAATAGAAGTAATTTAAAAAATTAACGAGTAATAAATTAGAGCAAAAATACTATACAAACAATCATGAATTTCCAATGGTAAAAACTAAAGAACTAAATAATTAATAAATAAATAAATAAATAAATAAATAAATAAATAAATAAATAATGATAAATAAATTGCTACACAAACCAATCACTTTATTTAATTAAAAAAAATTTCAATAACAACAATGAGATTTCTAAATTTCTGCTTATTAATACTAGTGTAAATCCTGAATTTATTAAAGTCAATATCAGGAAATTCGATGTGTATCGTATCATGTTTACATGAGCCACATTGAAACATAATATTCCTTCCTTCTTTTTTTGCTAAAGAATAATCTAAAGAAATCAAAGGTCAATTCAAATATTCTTTACATTCATCAATCCTTAATTCTTCATGTGACAAAATATTATTATATAAAATTTAAAAATAACAATAGAAAAAAATCGTATTAAACTTAATTGTTGTAACTATCAATTTAAATAATAATATTAATTCATTTTAGGAACAAAAGAAATAAAATTCGAGAATTTCAAAATTATAAATTATAAATTAAAAATTAAAATCGATGAGAAAATTTTGTTATAGTTTTTGTGAGTTCTTCAAATACTGTTCCTTCATTTATTTGCTTAGACGTATTGTGAAGCTATTAATTCAGGACATTATATTGATTTTATAAGCCGTGTAAATTAAAATTAAAATATTATCTCAAATCATTTCGTAATTTTGAAATTTTGTTCTGAAGAACTGCATTATAATTGGAACTCAACGATTTAAAATATTTTCATTGTTACGAATTATTCAATAAAAGGAAATTAAAATATTTATTTTAAATTCTTATTATTTTTATTAAAAAAGAAATAAAAGTTATATTATTGAATTTAAAACTTTGATCTGAATTTACCCTTAAACAAACGAAAATTTTTTTCATCAATAGTTAAAAATAAATAAATTGAATAATCAATTTTTAGTTATCTAAAATTCCAGTTAGAAGAAAGTTAAATGTTATTCATTTGTAAAGAAATTTATTTATTTCTAAATTTCTTAGAAAACTTTTAATTTGTAATTGGTTTTAAATTATTTAGTTTATTTAAATTCAATTTAACTAAATACCAACTATGTTTATTTGCTTCAATTTAACTATGTTTAATTATAGTTTAATTAAATAGAATTTACTGATATTCATTATATATGATTTGCTTTAATAGAAGGAATAAAAATTTACATATTTAAAATTAAATATATTTCTAATATTCATATATTTCTGTATTCAGTTTTGTAATATAAAATTTTACTTTTTATTTATTTTTTTTCCTCATCCCTGCCGTCGAAATACATTTAATAGTAATTTTTAATTGTATTGGATTAATTTTATGTCTTGCACATTAAAGAAAACTCCTTTAATCTGCATAAATAAAGTCTTCAATGCAAACCAGGAATCCGGAGTTTTTTTATAAAATCGTTTATAACTATATCATGTATAAATTAAAACCCCTTTGTTACTTTGTTTTGTCTCTTAATATTCGCTTGGATGCTTTTTTTGTATTTGATTTTTTTGTCTGGTGTGTTAAGTTTGAGTAAATCAATAGATTCTCAAACTAAAAAAAAATGTTAAACAATTCTTTTTTGTTTAACGCATTTAGCCTACTACTTAGATATTTTTCCCTTTTTTTATTTATTAATTTTTTTTTGGTTATTGGTGCGTTCTAAATAATTATTTTGCCCCAATATTTAAAATCAGAAATATGCCTTTGACTTTAATAAAAAAATTATATTTTTTAAATTATGTTCTAATTTCAATTTCATTAGGTAATTGTAAAACTACAATTAATATTATGTTCATTTATATGATTTCAAAATACAATAGTTAAGAAATTTATTATTATAAATATTGTTTTTGTTTTAGTCTTGAGTAGAAGTTTTCCACTGAGTCACTGCTTCAAATAGATTAGAATGTTTGAATATTTTCAGTTCTTTAGTAGTTTCTTGGAAATAAACAGTTCTTTAGTCTTTTTTTTCAACAATTTAACTTGTATTTATATAATAATTTCATCTGTAATAGCTAAATTCTACATAAATACTAAAGAAATCACAACATTTCTATTTTTTAAAATAAATTGAATTTTATTGTTGAATTTATTCATTAATAAGAATTTTTCTTCCTTTTAAGTCATTTCCACTGTAGTCTTTAGCAATCCAGACATTAGACTCTATTAAAACACTCCCAACTTAAACTTTAACCTTCCGGTTATCTCAGTTTTTTAAGCAAAAACATAAAATCCGGATTGATTTCTTGATAATTAGCTTTCGATTGAGAATAGCTAAAGTTTGTCCTTCAGTTTAGACGTGGATTTGTTGACTCTGTGTTAAAACCCAAGGATTGAATTTTACATTTAAGGCTATTGAATTGATTTCGAAAATGTTCAAAAGCATTTATCACATATATTTCTTGTCGTTTTGTTCCATTTGCATTTGTAACAGCCATCCTTTATCAAAAGAAACCCAGTGTTCTGTTAGAAATGTGGAGAAAACCCTACAGTTAACATTAGATTTCATCAACATAGTAAAAGGTAAATACTGATTTTTATTTTTATAGTTAATAGGACTTAAATCTTTTTTTTTAACAGTATAACTGAAATTTTGAGAAGATGAACAATTAATTAAAGGCATTCGTAAAGTAATCATACCTTTGTTATTATTATTTTTTTTTCGCATTATGTTTAATTCGAACATTTTACCACTTCAACAATTATAGTTGATAAAATATAAAAGAATATAAAAAGAGCATTTTATTTAATAAGGATTTAAATTATTATTTCAGGACATTTGTTTTTGAAAAACTGAACTAAAGAAATGAATGAATGTAAAAAATAAGTCGATAATGCTCATTACTGTAATTCCTGATATTCTGGCCATTGTAAATCCAAATGTTAACTTTATCAATCTTCAACAAACAATATTAATCTGAATGTCCTTAATGTCTTAATGTACAATATTTCTTCATAGAAAAGAACAAAACATTGTACATGAAGAAAGATTGTACAAGGGAATAAACTTCCCTTTTTTTTTTATTGTCAATTTTTCTAATTTAATTGATTTACTTTATTCACATTTTGAAAGACTTCTCTTTACGTTGACTTCCAAGCACGATAAAGAATTGTGGCCATTTCTTTTCAGGGTAAACCTTGTTTGAAAGCAAATGTTGTTTAATTTTTAAAATACGATTGTTTTTGCTTTCGAAATTTTATTTCAGTGATAATAAGCAACCTTTTATCTTGAAATGAATTTTTATTATTGAATTTCTAAGATTTAAAAATTTACGAGTTAATCTACTTATATAAACGCCAAAGTCGTTTTTATCTGTTCCACAATCTTTTCACGTGATGCGGATTTCGTTTCTGATTGGTCTTAGGACACCGAATAGTCGCATTAAATTAATATCCAATAATTTTTCGCCTAAGTACTTTTTTATTTAAACTAAATGGTAACCAACATACAATCACAAATTTAGTGGGCATAATCAACAATAATATCATAATATATATAATATAATCGCATATAAATGAAGATTCTCTAAGCTGTTTTTAATATTTATGATACCGGGAATCCAAGACGACTGTTACTGTTTTCTAAAATCGTCCAATATTTATAGCTCGGTGAAGTTAAAAGACATATTATATATTATAATACATAGATTACAACGACCTTCCCTATTAAAAAGAAATCAAAAAATACTGAGGAAATCCAACTGACGATGATGTAAAACCAGAAACAGTCCGGTTGGTCTTGGATAGCTGGTATCGTAAAATGATAAACACAAATAAGTTGTGTATAGGTATATTTAAAATTGTTGATTACATCTACGTAAAATTTGTGGTTGTATGTAATTTTTTCTAACAATTAGTCCTTTATAAGCTAAGCGTTTTTTTTTTTTTTACGGGGATTAGTTAATTGACCTTTTAATTCTTTTTTTTTGTTTTGATGCTTTTTAATATGGAAAGCATTTGTTTTGCTTAATTATGTTTTGTTTATATGTATATTGAGTTCACTGAGATGTAAATACTGTGCGAAATCAATTGACCCATGGTTAGGAACCCAGAAATAGTCTGTCTTGAATTCCCAGCATTACAAGTATTAAAAACAGCTCAGTCTTTATTTCTTTATTTTTATGCTATTATATTTTATATCTTGCTTTAGAATTAATGCAGGAAATCGTTTGCAAAAATGATTCTAGAAAGGAAGATTAACTATCCATTTGGAAATGATAACCAAAAAAAAAAAGAGATAATTTCTTTGTGGACAAATGAGAGGGATAAATGTCAAAAAGAGCAAGCAAGTTGTTTATAATTCAATTAGGAGAATCCTAAATGGAAATAATGATAATTACCGTTTTATTTGCACAATTGTAAAGAAGTTGATTTGCATAGCTTTGAAAACAAGCAGTAGTAGTTGCTATCATTGTAGTTGATCCAAATAAGATAGAGTTTGGCTGTTTTCCCCTTTAACAGGCGCTCGGTGAATATTCTCTTTTCGACTTCATTTTAGATGTCGTTGAAACTAGTGTTGAGATCACTAAACATTGCATCTTGATTCAAAGTAACTAAATTATTAGTTGTAACGCTAGATGCCGCTGATGAAATAAAGATCAATTGGTATTATCGTTGCAGAAATAGAATTAATTTAATTAGAGTTTTTTAATTAAAGTTTTAAAAAAATCCTACATTTCTGTCCGACTTATTATAATAGCGTAAGTTAAGTTATTCTTGTAATCTCTACTATTTCAAATTTGCGATAGTCTTAATGAAATCACTGCAACGGAAAACTCTTAGATATAGATTATGAGTTATGCTATTCGATATACATAATTGTAGAAGTCATTTTGGTAAAAATAAACTATTTAAATAGCTGTATTTAAATAGTATAATTTATAAAGTAACATTTCAAGACTTCTACACTAATTGACAAAAAAATTATCGCACATAAAACGAATGATCCGGAAACTTCAAAACTCGGTATCCGACACCGTGACAGGAAGTTGTGTCACTGATTGTAATTGGGCTGCGATTGTCTGCTGAGAACTGTCACCAGGAGCATTGGCATCGCAATTGATTTACTCATGTGAACGACCATCATAAGATCGTTGCTTTGTAATCATAAAAAACAAAACAAAAAAAAACATTTGTTTTGGGCTGGAGGTCTCTGAGTCCTTAAGATATGTCGACGAAGCATGCGACGCACTTCTGAACTGACTGTTCAGAACTGACTGTCAGACTATTCTGACTGTACGGTCGTCGGTGTTCGGAGCAGTGGAGACCAAGAGAACACACTCGCATCGAGGACAGAGAGAGACCTATGCAGACTAACAGAAGAGATGATCGTGTGATTGTCCAACAGCCGCGAACTTATCCAAGGGGGGTCCCTGTCTATCATCCAGGGACATATATCGTCAGATATATAGGGGCATCTCCAGAAACCTTTGTGTCTACCAGCACGATTGCAAGGCGACTTGCAGAGCGAGACTCTCTGTAACACTTAATCTATCTGCCATTTAACCCTCACCATCAGCGGCTTGTTTGCAATAGTGTGGTGAGTAGGTGGCATGGACAGCTGTCGACCGGCAAGTGACAGTTTAGTGACGAATCCAGGACGTTTAGGAAACTCTGCGACCGCATGTGCTTCCATTCATAGAGTGGTCCATACAATGGTCCATTTTCCAATAAGATAATAAGATCTCATATCTTTTTACCAGTGAAAGCATTATGAGCGTGTAAGTCTTGGCAACTTATTTTACATGAAATGTTTTGGGTGGGATAATAATAACGTCTTTATAGATACTTAAATATTTCTTTTACATCTACAATTCGATTAAATTAATTTATAATGTAATTTTTTTGTTTTAATACCCATAACTTACATGAATTTTAAAATATCCCAATGCTTCGGTTTATTCCTAATTTTTGATAAGGCTAAGTCTGGGTTAGAATCCTGGAGTTGGATGGATGTTTTCTCATTTTCCTGTGTTTTGAACTCTCTCTCTCCTTCCATATTGTCTATGACCATTCTTCACTCTTCTGGTCTGACAATACAAACCCTTTCAATATGACCTAGCGGCCGCAAAACAAGTAGAATGTACCTCTGGCCCTTCAGTTCGAATAGAAAAGGTTCACTTTCTAGGATAAGTAATAGTCAAAACTGATTGACTACCAATACAATTGATTGACTGCTGATTGACTACAAAACTTCCAATATTGGTTCCAGATTCGTTATATTCTTTACTGTACAGTGATATATAGTGATTTCTTGATTCTTATTGCATCTTCTTCATGTGCTATTACACATCTCAAGAGTCTATTTGAAACTGAAAGTAATTGAAAGTTGAGACAGCCATTTCAGATTTTATAAAGCTTTCTTATACATAAACTTTCTTGTATATAAAGGTTGGTGGAGTGCTTAGAGGAATCACATAACTGGTGCGCAAAAGTGGGCAATTAAGAATCGCCATCAATATATCCATTGATTTCAACCAACGTTTTTTGGAAATACGTAATTGAAAAGATGCTTGCCTTTCCACAATCTCGCCAGGAAATAATGTAAATGGCTCGAATGAAAATAATGTAAATCGCTTGACCGGTGTTATCAAAATCAATATATTAACTACATACGACATTATTATCATTATAGCAGTGATTCCCAATTGGGTCCCCCCTATCACCTCCTGAACATATCCTAGTCTGATCATATCACAAGGAGAATCTCACTTAGATCTCACCTAGAAACAGATGTTTTCTACTTTTATAACCACATAAGTGATATATTAATAATATGTAGACATTGCGCCAATAACTGCGCGATTATATTATTTTGGCAAACGTGAATTACGAACTTGCGTTCAGATGGCGTATTATAAGTACGATAATAAATCTTTCGAACTTGTTTCTCGCTAGTTTTAATGATATTTACATCTATTTAGATCGCTATGGGATTTATTGAAAGTATTATTTTTTTTCCTTTACTTTTACTGCGAAATTTTCACATTTAAGAAAATTTTTCTATAGCCGTCGAAGTCCGTTTCGCAACATTTCGTGTATAATTTTATAAAGGCAATTTGAACGACTAGTGATAGGAGGAAGAAAGAGAGAGAAAGATAATAGGAGATGGCATGGGAGAGAAGCAGTTATAATTACTCATACTCTAATCAATCTACTCTTACTCTAAATATCTAGCTTTTACTACATTATTTGTTGAATTTCAAAACATGAATGAATAAAATGGTTTCGGAAACCTTTGATAGTTGCTTGCTTAGGATGTATTACACCATGTAATTTAGTAATTCTTTACTATTTTTTTTTTGTCGAACATAAGAAATAAAATAAGGAAATATAAGCAGAATAAAATAATCTCTCATTATCCAAGATCTAAGGAAAAAATCAATGATTGTTTAGCGTCAGCAAGGATAGGAATGGCTCTAGATATTCTAAAGTAACAGCAATACATTACATCTGTATTGATATTTCAGTATTATAATATATAATTATTATAATTATAATGCAGTCACAATTAGATGAAAGTATTAGAAGATTAAAAGGCTTCTGTTTAACTTGAGGCTCATGAGAATTTTTTTTTTTTAAAGAATTGCTTTAAAAATCTGTAAATGAAAAAACATAAGAACTGTCCTATTTCTAGAAAGTTTTCGAGTCCCAACTGCATTTGAAAAACACTGATTAAAAGAATATTAATGACAGAGAGAAGAATTATTTTTTTTAAATTTCTCTTTAGAATCGAAATCTCTTCTTTTGAAAGAACGAGAAGTATTAAAGATAAACATTTGATTTTTTTTTTCTGTTCATACATTAAATAATCTTATTTTTGTTCTTGAAGTTTCGTTGTAAAAAATTGGAAAAAGATCAATAGTCAAATCCTCTATTAATACCTGATATTTTTCACTATATTCTTCATTTTCTTTTTATAACAATATTACGATCAGCTACCAAATTCTTTACTTATTGTTTAATTCATAATTGTTTATTGCATAAATTGTTAGTTATATTATTATTTTTGATGTGATATCTTTTACTGCTTAGAATATGAAGATTGAAAGCAATTGAAAGCAAGTTTAACATCCGTAATTATTCATAAATGGAGAGAGAAATTCGCCAATCGTACAATAAATATTTATTGTCCGGTTGGCAAATTTCTCTCTCCAAATACGAAGATATTATTGAGAATTGATGATTGTTTTGTCATAAATTGTTAGTTTTAAAATCTTAACGAATTTAACAGAAGGGTTTTATCCCTACAAACTGAAGAAGATCAGTAAAGAATTTGTTGTAGCTGATCGAAATATTGTAATAAAAAGAAGATGGAAAATATAATGAAAAATAGTAAAATGGCTTTTTTTTTAACATTTTAAAAAAAAATTAAGTTTTCAGGCAAAACTCTGATTGTAATATATATACATTTTTCATTGCTGTTAATGAAAAAACAAAACAAAACGTTTCTTGAACGAATCAAATTTTTATTAACCATAATTCTTCTAAAATAAAAATAAAAATAAAAATTTAAAAAAATTTGATAAATGGTTATGGACTTTAAATTTTGAAATTTAAATTGAATTTGAACTTTAGTTTTAAATATGAGCGTTATAATTGTAATTTAACGTTCTAGAAGATGGAGTGTTGTGATCGAATTGTTGTAATCGAGTATTGGTGTAACAGTAAGTGTCTCGTGGAGTTGTAGCACGTTATTCTCATGTATGTTGTGAATTTGAATTTATTTTCTGTTTGTTGTTGATAGGGAGGAAGAGTCTTATCCCTATTAGTTTTATTTTATTTTATGTTATTTTTATTTTATTTTAGCTTGGTGCTTGAAAAAGATAGTTGATTAATGGCCGAGTGCACCAAACTTCAATTAACTTTGATGGCTGCATTGTGGACGTAGCTAAAATTAGTGGGGGTTGTTGCTCCAGAAAAATTTTAGCCTTTGTTTTAAAATTGTGTGAAAGGAAACAAACATGTATGAAAAGAAAATTTATTAAGTTTCTGAATAAATTTTCTTTTATACATGTTTTATACAATGCTATCAAAATATTGTATCTTATGGAGAATTTTTATTTTTATTTTAAAACAAAACTTTATTGAAATTTTTTCATTAAAAGAAAACAAAAACTAAACAAAACATAACTAAACAAAACACAAATATTCACTGAACTATTTTTGGTATTTGTGCTGGGAATCGGAGGCAGTACTGTTTCGAGGTTTTTTGACCTCTCATCAGTCCGATCCAGTATACCTAGCTCAGTGAAATAGGATAATATACAAATCAATGACTCCTCAATTAAAAAAAAACATCAAAACAAAATCAAGAATAAAAGGGGTAAGTAATTAATCCCCGCTAGCATTCAGCTTAACATTAAAGGATTAAATTATTAAAAGATTAATAATTACAAATGAAATTTAACGTCCGTTAGAACAATTTTTACATTAAAAGAAAACAAAAACGCACATAACTTTTTTTATTAAAATTTATTTTAAAATTTTATCTTAATTTTTTTTTTTAAAATTGCTATTTTTTACGTATATAGGTTATCTTATATTGCTACTAGAATTGGTTAATATTTATTAAATATTTATTATACAAAAGTTTTATGTTATTCTCCTATTATTTGGTTAAATTGTTTATTTCTTATCAGTAGTATGATATTTGAAATACAAAATACTTAGGAGATAGATAAAATTGTTAGGTATTGAGTTTAGATTTTAAAAATTCAGAAGAAGAAAAATAGCTAAATTTCTTCAAGCTGAAGATTCTCCGTTCAATGGAATTTCAACGATAAAGAAATACAGACGCAGTTGCCAAGTCAGTGTAAGACCTGTAAGGTAGTGACCTCTGTTGGGTAAATTTAAAACCATGTTGAGAAAATTTTTGTATTTAGTATATTAGTATGTGGTGAGGGGTTTCTTTTTTTTTTTTTTAGCTTTGTTTCACTGGTTGCATTGTAACGATAATAAAAATATCGTATTTTTTTTTTTTTTCATACAATAAACGAAATATTTTCATATGAAAAAATATTGTGTAGAAACTTGATGTACAGGATTTAACATAGTTAAATAGTTATTATCATTGTTATTTCTTTTAGTTTAAATTTATTACCTTAAACTTCAATTTATTAACTGTTTATTAGTATTATAAATTTTTGATAACATATTTAAAATAAAGTAACTACTTCGATCTGATGCTCTGTATTTTATATAAATTGAAGAAAGTGATCCAAATTTTACAGTAATTAAATAAAACAAGAAATGAATTCAGCACAAATTTAACCAAATTGACGTTCTGGTTTGATTATCGGGAAGGAATCGGGAACGGTCGTTTTGTCCTACATGGGACTCATCAGCCCGATCTCCGCCTTCCGCGATGAAAGACCCAGTAAGGCAAGATCTTATCTGAAGGCCACCGTCCCATCTGGCACTGACCCCCCCACCCAAAAACAAAAAAAAACAAAAAACAACAACAATAAATGTTGTGCCAATTTGCACAACTAATAACCTCTTCCTAATAACTAATAGGACTGTAGGTTATTTTAATACAAAAGAAACATAAGTTAAAAAAGTTTAACGTGCCGCAAAATAATTTAAATTAAATAAAGCAAGAAATGAATTCAGCACAAATTTAACCAAACTGCCTTTCTGGTTCGATATCGGGAAGTAATCGGGAACGGCCGTTTCGTCCTACAGTGGACTCATTAGTCCTATCAGTTATTAGGAAGAGGTTATTAGTTGTGCAAATTGGCACAACATTTATTGTTGTGGCTTTTTGTTTTGCGGGGATCACTGCCAGGTGTGACGGTGGCCTCCATATATGATCTTGCCTTTCTGGTTCTTTTATCGCGGAAGGCGGAGATCGAGCTGATGAGTCCCCTGTAGGACGAAATGGCCGTTCCCGATTACTTCCCTATAATCGAACCATAAAGGCAATTTGGTTAAATTTGTGCTGAATTCATTTCTTGTTTTATTTAATTGATCCAAATTTTATTTATTAGAAACAGAAATCCAATCCGTCAAAAATATTACAAAAAACAAATTAAATACCAAGGACTAAAACTAACCATTGTTACTCATTATTCCTCAGTTATCTTGTGTCTCAATTTTAACTTTGATTCCATTAAAGAAAGTTTGTCAACTAAAATAATGGGCAATACTCTCAATCACGCCTAGAAATCCACATACGAATTATTCAGTATTTGAAGAAAATAATATGTAAAAGTGATCATTAAAAAAAATTAAGGAAATATTTGAATTTACAAAATAATATGGATACACTAAAGGAGTTGAATAATATACAATACCATATTATTTTACATTTATTCAAGAAACGGTTTACCTAGAACGTTTAATTCATAACTAAAGTCCATTCACTGTAAATCTGAAGACACATGATAACTCCTTTTATGGGGTGAACAATTGAGCATTAGTTATTCCCTGTACTTCCGTTTTGAACGTGGCAGTTGCTGAGCACACAGCGTTGTTCGTTTGTGCCAACAAAACTTTTTATCACTTGGAATGTTACTTTTATATTTCAAGTCGTCTATCTCTATCGTAAAACGACTGAAGCAGCAGGTATTTCATCTCATTCAGTGTACAATATTGTTAAGAAACCGAAGCCTCGCTTAGCACTAAGCCTTGCCCATTTGTTCGAAATGCCGGCCAAGAAAAGAGAGCAGCCAGCATCGATGGACAAATGGACGATTAAAAACAAACTTTTTATGAAATCGAAAATACGAAAATAAGTAGAAAGATTAAATAAATATATAAATATATTCTTAATATTGAAAAACCAACAAAAATAATAAAGATTAAGCATTGTAGCGCGATGACGAATTTGAAATAAACACCGGAAATAACTTACAAAGACATTCCAGACGCGACCAAGCAATAACTAGAGTGAAGAAAGGAAATGATAATGATTGGTTGACTGAGATCACGTGTATTCAGATTTATAGTAAATCGACTGTAAGTGCCACGCCTATTGAATTTCTACTTGACCTGAATTATAAGTTTTAGAATTTATTTTAAAAAAGAATTGTCACTTGTTAATTAAACAAATTCAAACAGATGGATGCACATTTATTAGTTTTTGAAAGTTTCATTTTAAGGATATCTAATTAGAACGGAAAATAAATGTTGTTTAAACTCTCTCTGTATATAAACATCTGAAAAACAGATGTTATTGAACCGCAATATCTGAACTTCACAATGTCAATTACACTGGTCGATAACGATTTTTGTTAAATGGATAATGTTCGCTGCTTGTCGCGTAATTTTTCGGTGCCGATTCCGAAAATAAGGTAAGATTTTGTTTTTTAGGCGCCAGATTTCTGTAACCGATATAAAAATATACATTCAAAAAAATATACATTTTGCTTAGAACAGCCAGTTGTATTGTTCTTATTTTTGAAAAATAATTTATTTTTTCGTCGGAATCAATGTAGAGCCTTTAAAGCTAAAAAGTTTTGAAGGCTCCACATTGGTTCCGACGATATTTCCTATAGGCCTGTGTATCGAGACCTTGTTGTTTTCTGGTGACTGCTCCTAGCTGATGATCGCCATATTAGCGTGAAACAGCTATTCTAGGATGTCACTTACTAACAACTTGGTCTCACCCATTGATATTTATTAATTTATTTTTATTTCAAGTCTTTTATAAAGAACAAAATATCATTAAATGCAGTAGCTTTTCCCTATGAATCATTTATTTATTTCTTAAATAGAAAAGAAAGTAGAGGAATCTGCTGTGTAAGATAGTTATTTCCGTTAAAGGCAGCAGGAATTCGGACACTTGTTCTCCTTGAAAGATGACTTAGTGTAGTGCCATGATGTGAACTCTTTATTAGCTGCATTAGGACGCGCTAACTTAGGACTATAATCCTGAGGAATATAGACTTTTTATAGATTCTTCACAAAAAAGTTTGAACGCTGTCCTCCTTCATAATGGAGATGAGAATCCGTCCAATCCCCCTAGCTTATACAGTAGAAATGAAGGAGTATCATGACAATATGAAATTTCTACTGACAATGATAGAATAATTGTGGGGATTTAAAGGTGATAGCTTTTGTACTAGAACTTGAGGTTGATTAAACAATGCTCTGTTGCTTTTTATGTGAGTGGGAAAGTAGTAAAGTGGAAAAACTTTATTAAATTTTTATTCCTAATTTCATCATGAAGTGGAAGATTTTAAAAGCGAATTCAAAAGCTCTTAACATGAATGGATCTAAGTGTACTTCCTTTGAAGACATACCAGGTCTTTCGGAAAATAATTACAGATTTTCGGAGGTGCCACATTCACCTCGCCCACAATGGTAACATACCAACATGATCCACCATTCTTACGATTTGAAGGGCCAACTCATTGCGCCACCTCAACACCATAAAACGTTGAGCTGCAGTTATCAATAGTTGTATGAGAGTGGTCAGTATCTCAGTTATAAAGAAGTTGCAGATGGTTCTGCTTCATGGCTTCAAACTGGATCGTAATGCGGCACAAATCTACCGTAATATGGCCGAGGTATGGGGCAACATTTAAACGTACTGTTCGTCGGTAATTTGAGAAATTCCGTTCGAAGGCACGAGCCTACAAGATGAAGAGGACCGACGGCATTCTGTCATGGATAACGATACTCTAAAGGCATCTGTGAAGGCAAATCCTCGCGTTTGACGAACAGAAAGGGTCCTATCCTCCTACATGATAACGCAAAATCATACTTGTCAAGAAGAATGACACAACAGAAACTACACAAACTGAGGTACGAAACCCTACCGCATCCACCATACTCCCCTGACCTGGCACCCAGCTTTTCATGCATCTAAACAACTACTTAAAGGATAAGCTCTTCAGAAACAGAGAGAATGCAGAAATTACATTCCAGGACTTTCTTTCTTCCAGGCAGTCAGGTTTTTCTTCCGGACTGGCATTCAATTACACTTGGCAGAGGTATAAAGCTGCTGAAAGAGCCTATTTCGATAAAACAATATTGTGTGCTCTATTGTATATTTCTTTCAATTTATCCTCCAAATCGGCTATTATTTACCGAACGAACTGGTATTAAGAGCTTCGATTTTCTGCAGAATGAAGACGAAACGAATTATATATATTTTCTGTTTATGAAACCATTAAAAAGTAAAAATCACATCTAAAGTAAAAGAAACAACAACTTATATATTCATAGAATGCCATAAATTCAAACATTAAAGGCTTCTAAATAAATTATTGCAACATCTTGGCTGGTAATATTTCGAATTTTAATCAAAGACTTCTTCGAGAGAGTGTTTGTATTTTCCTAAGAAATTTTTATTTATGCTTCGAAGAAGTCTTTGATTAAAAGACGAAATATTACCAGCCAAGATGTTGCAATAATTTATTTAGAAGTCTTTAATGTTTGAAACAACAACTTAGTTTCCAGATTTATTTTCCGTAATTTATTTTCAACAGATTAGATTAGATCACAATAGCTTTAAAATAATGCTTCAATTAATATAATTTTTAGTACATCTAATTAAAATACAATTTAGAGTACAATTTAGAAACTTATTATTTATTTATTTATTTATTTTGGTTATTTAGAATCCGAGTTTCAATCACCATACCACAATGATGTTGATTATGAGCTCATAGACCTCATTAATGGAACTAAAAAGGAATCTCGTCCCCTTCTGCCAAGCAACTGTGCTGAAATCCAGTACATGCACGGTAATATATCTTTATAATATCTATCTATTTTTTCGTTTAAATCTCTAAATTATAAATGATAGAAGCGCGAGAAGTTGACAAAATTTCCATAGGTACGCAATCATTAAATTTAACAGAAGTATTATTATGAGCAGTAGAAAGCTAGAATAACGTCCTCTGCTTGAATGATTGCAGACTAGTGTTGACATCTTCTGTACTTTACTTGGAAGCTGATGTTATTTTCGTCAGTGTGTTCTTGATTTTTCGTCATTTTTTAAATAACTCACGTGCAGCCCCATAACTAAAAATACTAAATCAATGAAACCAATGGGGGGGGGGGGGGGAGAAGCAAAGCAGGTGGAAGTACCAGTAAACTAATTTTTTAGGAAGAAACATCGTATATATTTATTTATATTCATAAAAAAATTCACTATATTTAAAGTTGAAGTTGGCCAATAATAAGCATTATTCCAAATTTTAGATAAATCAGTCCAGTCGTTTTAGCGTGATGCGCATAAGAAAATAAAGAAATAAAATGATAAAATGGAATAGTAAGATTTCCCATGCTCAGCCAAGAATGCTTCTAAATAATATTTTTAATTTAAATAAATGATTAGAAATACTTTTAACCGAAATTAAGGCTTAAAAGGATGTTAAATAAATGAACAATAATTTAGCGTAAATAATAAGTTTTTATTCTCACAGTAATAATAATAGTACAGGTATACTCTCAAATATCCATGGACTAGAAGGGAATAAGCTTACAGTTGGGGGGATCAATTGAAGAGTTTTCTTCTTCCTCTTCTGTTTTCTTTGCTCCGAAGTTCCCTGCTGGATCGTCAGATGTCAGGCCTGCTCATGTCATCCCACTTTACGGCTTCTCCATTGGTCTATTTCCCAATATAAACTGCTGTCTTGTTAAAAATCCCTTGCCAACTGCTCGCGGTGCGAGCTGAAACTGTAGTTTTATCCTTTTAATGTTGTAAATTTTAATCCTAAAATATGCGTGTTGGCCTTATTTTATTTTTTAGTGATATTCAGAATAGTGTTTCTAAGAAAATCTGCATCTTAGAAGATGCAGCATGGAAGCTAATGAATAACCAATTTTATGCATGTAAGGAAGAATTGAGAGGGATTCAAGATCAAGAGTTAAATATCAACAAAATATTAAAGTTAAGTTACCAGATGACATGTAGGAGATAATGTCTGTTATCTTCAGAAAGTATCGGAATTATTTGAATGAATATTTGACGTGTACTGTGTATCGTTAAAATCATTACTGAAGCCGTACATCTGATTATAGCTTTATAAGCGATATTATAAGTTTATAAGCCGTACACCTTTCGCTGCCTTTCGCCAGCGAAACTAGTCGTTTCTTGTGTATATCTCTTTTATGTATAAAGTTTTTTGCTATAATCAGGTGTACGGCTTCAGTAATGATATTATCGGAATTATCTTGGAGGATTAAAAAAGCAATGACTTTTTCGAAAAGAATGGATGTTGTATTTAGGCTATTATGCAGGGAAAGGATCTATATTGGTAATACTGGTAGAACTTTGCAAGAAAAGCTTAGAAAGCAAATGCAAGCTATCAAGAATAATAAGAGGAATATATCGGACTGGGCTGGCGACGTATCAACAATGGTCACAATCCAGATATCTGGGTAAAGATATTATTTCAGATAAAAGATAGCAAAACCAGATTTATCACAGAAGCTTATTCTATTAATACTTATTGTTGCATTAACAAAGACAAAGGAATAAAGATTAGTTTTAACACAAAATTGTTTTCAAAAAGGCATTAGGGGTAACAAGGATGCGTTTTCTTGATTATTTTTAAGTAAAGCCATTGTATAATGTCAACAATAAGGTCGCAGTACTTGATTAATTAATAATTAATTAGTTAACTGCACCCTATCTGACCTATCTAAGCTTCAAGTTTTTATTAAGCTATGTTAATGCAAAAAAATATTCTTTCAATGAATGGATCTGAGAGAGCAACTTATTGGCAAGTAAAGATATAAGTTTGAAGAGATTAGATTTTAATTAGAAAATAGATAAAAATGTTTACAAACAAAAAGTGCATTTAGACCATAAATTGGGTAGCCTATGTATCCAAAATGGTCTATAATGTTGAATCAAAAAAAGATTCAGATTAACTTCTTAAACTTAAGAAACTTGCGCAGTTTGGGCATAAAAAAATCGTTTTATCGTTCTTATAAACCAACGTATTCTTCATGAAAGTAGGTCGCACAAGCAATGCACATGAGCATAGCCTTTATCACATCTTCCTTGCAGATGTTACAAGATTCTTTTCTTGCAGACTTTTTTGATTTCTTCGGAATACATTTTGTGGGCGCTCTTTGACCTTTATTTTTCTAATGCTACATCTTTGGTTACATTTTCGTTGGATAATAAGGATGTTTTCAATGCAACTGCCCTACTATTGATAGTTTTTTTTTCTGAGTGTAACCTGCGGAGTGTTTTTGGTTGGGTAGGGGAGTAAGTCAGGAACTGTGCTCATATTAGCATTAGCTTCTCATCATCCGCTGAATTATCATCAGAATTAATCAAGGAGCTTCAATAGTATCAATCTCATCCGTGGACATGACATTTGCTCTTGTGGACTTGCGAGTTAATAAACCTGAAGTTCCAGGCTGTGTAGAAACCTGAGATTGTGATTATTCAGGAACTGGTAGATTAGATGCTGCAGTAGATTTGAAGGCTTCTTCAGCAATTGCATTCTGATCGTACAGATATAAATCTGTGGCTCTGAATCTTGATTGTAAAAACAGGAAATACATCACACATGTACCCAATATGGTCTATTCGACCGTGCTGGGTCCCCCAACACTAAAATATAATTCTTCTTAAAACTAAAAGAAAGGTTAAAAACTAATAAACCATGTTTGAGTCATTAAAAAGCAGACTAAACATGCTATCTATAGGAACATTATCAATTTTTCCAACTATCTCTATCTAATATTAAAAACAGATACCTACTCGCACAAAATTAGATGCGGCTACTTTAAGTAAACAGATGCTCGCAACCACCTCTTTTAAAAGATATTCGCGCACTAGCTGTGGCGTGGGATTGCATCAGTCAAATCTACCATACAACTGGCATCATCTTTTCTATTCATTGCATACTAACGGAGATAACGTATTCAGGCCATATTGAGTCCTAGACGAAACTGAGTATAGATGAAGAAACACAAATATGATTATGATCAAATTGAAACAAATATGCTTATGAATGTATATATGATCAGATGCAGTTGTATGTATGTGTTTGAATATAGATATACGTATGTAAATGTGTATACTGTACTTTCATATTATTTCGAAGCTGTGTTCCGACTACAACAAGGAGGAGTTGTTTTTGGGAAGCAGCCCAGCAATTTATAATTACCTTATTAACGAAATTGTTATTGTATGTATATGTTTGTAAATGTTTAGGTATATATATGAACATATACAACAAAATAATAGAAATTAACTAACAAATATTAGTGAATGTTGCCATACACAATATATGTATTAATAATATATATATATAAGAAAACCCAGAAGATTGCATACTGATATATTCAATCACTCTAAAGACTCTATGTATATACTTCTGTGTATACATATATATATGTATATATCCACTGTATATTGTTATATGTGTGAATGTATGTTAGTGTATTTATGTTTGTATATGTATGTGTTTGTGTATATATATATCTACATGTAAGAATAAGCTTTTTGTTTGTATGTTTATCTCTATAAATATATAAGTTAGAAACAAAAATACCATGAAGTAACATGTATGTATGTATGTTAGTTAGTCTGTAACAAAATAAGTAAATATAATGTAGATATGTAACTATGAAAATCCTTATGTAAACGTAAATAACTTCTTTATTTGCTACTCTTCTTTTATGGTTATTGTTTTTGTTTTGTTTTTCTATTCTAATCACTCTCTCACCTGGCCAAAAATTTATGTTTTATCTTTAGTTTTTAAATAGTTTTAATCATTTTTTACATATGTATATTTTAACATAAAAAAAACAGCACCTGTTGACAGGGAAATTAACTTCCCTAACGGGACTGAATTGTTGATTCATGTATATTATCAATAAAAAAAATAAAAAAATACCTTATATCTCTGCCTGAGGAAGTTTAAAATTTGCAATAAAGATGAAGATGACAGTTTTGTCTTCGAAGAAGTATTGTTGAAAATAATATAATGCTTAATATAATACATATTTGTAAGCATCCTTAAGTTTCATGGAAACTTTTCTTACTGAAAAGTCAATAAATATACAAGTATATTTAAGAATTCTTATTTCCAATTTAATACTTACTAACACCCAAAAAATACACTCTATTTATGAAATCTAAAAAACATCATATTTTGAAAACCTACAGCTTTTTAATATAGCTTTTTCTTTTTTATTATTCTTTATTTTCTTTAAGTAGGGCGACGTCAAAATGGAGTTTTTGAAATATTCTTAAACGGAAGATCGAATTCTACTCCAATGCGGGTCTACTGTGATTTTAAGACGGAAGGAGGAGGTTGGACAGTAAGTGGTTCTTTTTTTGTAGGCAATAATAGTGGAATGTGGTTCTTTGTTTTACAGGTCTATGAAATGAAATCTTAGTAAATTTCTCAGTTCTCTTCTTGGAGTAATGATTCAAAGTTGAAGTAAATTAAAGTTCGGAAGTAACTTTTCATATGGTATCTTCAAATACCAATGCTTTATTACAGTAAATCAGAGGTTATCAAATTTTTGTGGTTTGCGATATTTTGAGGCTTCCGGAATTCTTTTACGGAGCTCATAGAACAAAATAATTTTGTTTGTTTTGATATCAAAAGCTTCGTTTATCAGTTAAGTCCAAACTAATGTTAAATATTTATGTCCTTTCAACGTAGTCGTCATTTGAAAGAAAATTGAAATTCATTTATATTGAAAGCAAAAAAAAATATTTTTATATCATTCTATGAAATTTGATCTATTTCCGGCGCCCAATGGGTGAGTGAGGTATCTGCAGAGTTTGAGAGCCGCTGTAATAATCAATAAAGATTTCAAAATCATTGGTTTCTCAAAGAAACGAAGGCACAACGCTACCCGTTTCTTTGATTAATTCAGGCACGCTAAATCTCTCTTATCATTGGTTTCTTTTAAACAAAACCGACTTATTTTGGATTCTTTAATTAATGATTTTTTAATTCTGTTATAATTGAAAAATTAAAATTTCGAAAAAAAAAATAAAAAAAAAAATTCTTCAATTGAAGAAGAAAAAGGCCACCAGAGTGTCGAGCTGGGATGATCTGTGAAGCACTTTAAGGACATGGAGTCCAAAAATAACTAAAAGCACAACTACTAAACAACGTAAGTAATTCCTCACCTATAAAACTGGTTCAAAATTCAAATAAATACTATTAATTAAAGTTTCAAAAATTACTTTATCCAAAAAAATGCTTTTGCAAAATATGTTCAAAATTTTACTATTCTTGATAGTAAATGATACTATTTATGCTATTCATGCCAATGCACAACTTTGAACACAATATCATTAATCCAAGAACTGATATCAGCACATTTTCAATTATTCCAAGAGCACATTGTGCCCTGTGGCAAATTATTGTGTAGTATTTGGTGTGGGGTACATTTGATATTCATATGTGATGATTTCATACAAGTTACGTTGCTAGTGATCCTGGCCTCCCGGAATCTACTGATAATTCGTATCATTGCTTGTCTTGACGGATGCCTTTGGTCAGGTTATGTCTGGGCAAAAATCCTAACTACCAAATGTATGTTTTGCTGGCTAACACTAGAACATAGAACTATGATTACAAGGTCATTTACTGGATATGAAACCACCCGGGAAGTCAACAGTTGGTATTGGCCAACTTGGGAGCTACCTTTTTATTATCATTAAGAAGAAGTACCGTACGTGGAATAATTTGCGAATCTCCCTGACATGTTTTCGTTGGGAATCTGTCATCAAAGTCTTCATCATTCCTAAATTACGAAAATTCTGGGAGGGAAGGGGGTAACATTTACCTAGACAATCCTGTACAATTAATGTGACTCTAAGGTGACAAGACTCAATAACTTTGTGTATTTTCTTGTTCTGATTTCTAAGCACTGCTTAAAAGGATTTTAGCAATATTTCTTATGGAATTAATGTTATGTATGCTTTCTTTTCTTTGAAGGTGTTTCAGAGAAGAGATGACTTTGGTGAACCAAGAGAGAATTTCTTCCGCAACTGGACTGATTACAAAAATGGATTTGGCAGCTTAAGTAAAGAATTCTGGTTAGGTAAGTATGGAAAATAGTTTATTCTAATAATAGAAAAATATACAACGCTTGTTCAAAGAAAATTTCTTTGTTTGTAAAATCATGTTATAAAATCTCTTCTATTTAAATGTTTCTTTAAGGAAAGATACAGAAGGAGAGACTTCAAAATCATGTTCTTGAAAGTATTTGTCGTGCAAAGAGGCCATTGATTCCTTGTATCAATTCCGCCGCTAATTGTTTGACAGCTTTAAAGAGACTGCAATTTTCCTATTAATATTCTTAATTCTTCAATTCTATCAACGGATCTTACATTATTTCAAAACTTCTACTACTTGGCAGATATTTTGTCTACTGTTTGGTTTCGATGATACGATGCTTCAAAAAATCACAATTGGTCTATGTATAGACAGAAACAGAAAAATAAAACATGGCACTAAATAACCCTACATTATCATCATTAGGATTCAGAAGACTTTGAATTTGAAAAATGGAACCAAGGGACTGAAACTGATGTTAACATTTCATACAAGTGAAATGTAAAACCAGTGATCTTGCATGAGATCTTCTTGCAATTTTCTTCTTCCTGATATGCTCTGAAATGTCATAAATACTACGTGCAAAATCTCGTTCTACTTTTTACAATACTTGCATATGTGTGTAAATACAAAGACAACAATTTACATTTCGAAATACTATTTATGTGTATCAATAATGAAGAAAATTTTTGAATGAAAAATATGTCTATTGAAATGTAGTTTTTAACTTTAATAAGCCTGACGTATTTTCAAGCAAGATTTTCAGCTTTTTCAAGTAAAAAAAAGGAGCTTTAAGAGTTCACATTGAATTCTAGGATTAAAAGTCACAAGACATAATGTCTGTGAGGCGAAAATCTGACAATCCTCCAGTCATTCAAAGCTGAAAGTAATGAAAGTCTTCCCTATCTTTGTGAAACTTGAGGTAAATAAGAAATTTCCCAGAAAACTAACTTGTAAGTTTAAAATGTGAATATCTTCATTGTTGCAAAAGGGTGAATTCTAAATTTCTCTTTTTTCTTTTTATTAAATTTTTCTGTATTTAATATTCTATATCTCTATAAATAAAAATGTAAATGTTCGTTTGTTCATAATCTTAAATCTCCGAAACTTCTTCACCGATTGCTTTAAAATTTTGACACAACGTTGCATTTTAATACGCGAGTTTTTTTATATACGTATTATTTAGATGTCACACCTGTGACAGGTAAAAACATGCTTTTTTTGACAATCCCAGGTGTTTGGCGCAACCCACAATACACCTAAGTTAAGCGTAGAAGCTACAACGGGCTGGGAAGTCGTATATTCTCCGATCTCGATATTAATTTGCTAAATAAATAAAGTTTTTGTTTTTAATGCTATATATGCAAGGGTTGCGGAACGAAGCAACGGTACCCGCCTAGTTTGAAATAAAATTGAAATTGAGTTTCTTAAATTTGGATTACTAGATTTTAAAAATAAGCATTTTAGCAATAATAGTAAGTCTCTTTAATAATTCCCTACTGAAATGCCGTGAGTAAATATGAATCAACATAGAAGGAAAGTTGAAAAATGTTCTTAAAAATGGCATTGAGAATAATGTGGAACTTTCAAGAACTAAGAAAAGAAATAAAAGAAAAAAAATATAGCTAAGAGGAAGTTCATATTCAAGGCTCTAACGCCAGATAGAAATCAATTATTTTTAGCATATGAAAAAAAAAGAAAGATAATCAATTAATAAGTCTTTAGAAAAACTGTTTAACGCTTGATGATCATCAGTAAATGTGAAACATGTAACTAAATAAGCACTTGGACACACTTATTCTTTATTTTTACATTAAATAAAGTTTACATTAGTTAATACATACATTAGTTTATCTTAATATCTTATTCTGTTGTTTAATACTGTTAAATTTAATAGCTTGAAACATCCTTTCAATAATATTCTGTATCTGTTACATTCTATAAATTTCATCAGACTCCATATATAATACTTCTTCATCTTTTTATTCGCAATATTTCGCAAAAACTGAGATCGTTTTGCTTTCTCAAGCCTATCTTATTTTTGAATATTTCTACAATAAGTCTACATTTAATAGCAAAGATCAGTAATGATACAGTTATGTTTCCATTGTTATAATTTTAGCAACAATGATACAGTGAGTTATGATTCAATTAATTTCTTTCTATTATTACTGATAACAATTTAGATTTAATTTAGCAATGATACATTATTGAAATCTGTACTCTTTTCCCTTAATCATATCTTGAAAATAGGACAGGGTATTATGATTTACTATATAACCCCTGTCCTTATTAATACATGTAAAAGTTTGAATAGTACAGGCTTCTATAATGTATC
>JAFIDM010000002.1:31040002-31061007 GCA_023159025.1 Thereuonema tuberculata
CTATCAACCGGTTCTGAATGCTTATGTAATTTATTTTGAATACAAATGTATAAAAAATATATATTTTATACAATGTTAAAAAGCAGTAAACGACTTACATCAATATTTAGTTTTTCAACTGATTTTTGTCAAAAAAGCGCTAAGTGCTAATTTTTCAAATAAAACTAGGTGGTAACGTAATTTAAGAGAAAAACATATTTTTTGATTTAGTTCTATGTATGTATGTACGTTTGTATAATAAAGTTACCCATGTTTAGCTTATTTTTATTGAATAAAGTAAGAATTAATAACAATAAATAAAAAGACATTGGAAGTGTACAAAATTAAACATAACAATTAAGTAAGGTATAACATACCGAATTTACAATAATATTGATAATAATTGAACAACAAAGTTCATCCTAATTACATATTATCAGTCACTTTTTTAATAGTTTCTTCACATTGGGTATGCTTCCATTTCTTATACATATTTCTTTTTCATCTATAATGTTGGAATATATTTTCAATTATATAGCTAAAATTCCTCTTTCCATGATCATTTACATGTAAATGGATAGGGAAGACTGATATTTTTCTTGTTTCTTAGATTATATGAGGATTTTTGTTTTTCTTCTATCTTGTGTTCAAAGATTTTACAATAGTTTTTAATTATTATGTTGTACATGAAATTTTATTTGGGATTTAGTATACTATATTGAAGCTTTTTCTTTAAGATTATATTGCATCTTTACATTTTCCTTGAAGAAAATTAAATTTAAAATTTTATTTTGCAGATTAATTATCGGTTTTAAACAACTGTCTTTAGTGTTGCCTAAATGTTTGCTGCATAGTTTATGTTCGAATCGAATAAAGCGTTATATAATAAGATTTTAATCCATGTTGGAAGTGTATCTTTTATGTGATAGAATATGTATGGCAATTTGTTTAGCTTTTTGTGTAACATTTTAATGTGATTATTCCACGAAAACTTTTCATTTATGATTAAGCGCAGATCTTTAATTGTTTTTGTGTACTTTAATTCTGAACAGCTTTTACATTCATCTGGTGAGTTATAAAGACAATTATGAAACTGAAAAAAAAATTTTTGGCTTATCTGTTCTTAGTCTTTTTTTTTTTTTTTTGACTTATTAACATTAATTTTGTTTTGTCTTCATTTATTTCAATTCTGTTGTCATGCATCCAGTTTTGTATTCTAATTAAGTCTTTTTTGTAATTTGTCTCTTATTTCTGCCGTTTAGACAGACCATTATTTCATCTGCAAAAATATATCTGTAACATGATTATCTGAAATAGATCATTGATAAAAAGTAAAAAAAAAAAAATCAAAGGTCCGGGTTGTGAACCTTGAGGGACTCCATTTTGAATAGTTTTCATGTCACTGTGAATATTATCAATGGAAACACAGATTTTTCTATTCTTGAAATAATCTTTAATAATTTCATGTAATGAGCCTCTTATTCCAATACTGTATAGTTTTTTTAATAGTATATTTGTATCAATGCTATCGAATGCTTTGCTTAAGTCAATAGATATAAGAAGAATTAATTTATTTTTGTTTAGGTTATTCTTTATGTTTGAGAAGTTTTCAAATAAGTTGTTCGTATCTTTTTTTTCTGATACATATTTTGTTCTGAATTTATTATTTTAAATTTAGTTAGATAATTATTAATTTTTATGGCAAATATAGTTTTCAATACTTTTATGTATCATCGGCTGAATTGAAATTGGTCTAAAATTTTTATAATTTAGTATATCATCTCCTTTATAAATAGGAATAATTTTTGAATTTTTAAAATGTTGGGATATTTTTTTATTATCTATAATTTTCATTAATAACAACATGATTATAAATATGTGCACAAAAAATTTATTATCCTTGATTTCACTGATTTTAAGATTATCAAAACCTACGAATTTTTTGTTTTTTAGCTCATTAATAATATGTAACATTTCTTGATAGTTGGTTTCTCAAAGACAATAGAGTTTTGTACATATAAGTTTACATCATTACGTAGTATTTTATCACATTCCATTAGATCACTTTCAACAATTGAGAATTGGTTGAAAATTTGTCACTAACAATTTTTTCTTTATTATAACATTTAATGCTCTCCGTTAGCTTTTTTAATTCTGTGTTTTCAGGCATTTTGCTAATAATAATAATAATAATAATGATAACAATAACAATAGCCTTTAAATAATTGCAAATTTTCTATGTATATTGAAATAATCCGATTATTTAACTTAAATTTATAAGGAATTCAAAATGTCAGTACTCTAATACTGTTTGTTTTATGCAAATTTTCCAAGTCAAGTTAGATTCATCCGATCTTCCAACTTGTGTTTGTGGAAGGGTGTCTCCTAATAATTTTTGAACCCCTGTTTTCAAGATTGAACCGCTGTTGATCTTGAAACTCTCCATGATGATCTAGCTATTGCGAGAAGATAACAAAGACTCCATAAAAAAGCTCTACAATCTAAACCATGGACTTATTGATGTCTTAAACAGATGCTAATTCTCTTAATAATCCTCTTAATATTTGAGCAAGTTTTAATAGGATTAAATGTAATTGGATTCAGATTATTTGTTTTTTTTTTTTTAATTTTCAGAATTTAAATTCTCTATTGTTTACATTCAACAGATTCTATTTTAAAAATAACGGACAAGCGTTTATTTATTTACTTTCATGATTTAAAAAAAAGATGAAAAAATCTTTAAATTTTAAGAAATTTTGGCTTCAAATTCTTTCAGGACTTCGCATTTTCTTATTAATTCCAAACAACAATCTCAGCAATTCATCTAGCTTTAGTTGTCTGACTGGAAATAGGCGGGAACTTCTTTGCCTGAATGTGATTGTTACATTACCCACACCTTAGTTTGTATTAGAAAGAATAAACATTAACTTTTCTTCCCTTACAACAAAGGAAATTGGAAGATGATGAATCATTTTCAGCATTTTTATGTTAAGTCTTTAATGTAAGAAGTTCAGTTGCTGAGAATCAATTAAAGGAACAATGTTTAATTCTATTTAATCTTAATTTTGTAGAGAGGGGATGTTTCTTGGTGTTCACGGAGGCTAGTTTTGCTGCGTAGTGGAGTAGTGCCGGTGAAGCACCATTTATCTTCAAACCCGTAAATAATCGTTGTGTCAAGCACAGAGGGACTTCACTTGGCCATCGCTTCTGGGCGTTTGCCACCCACAAAGAGAACCCCCGCTACCTACACTCCTTAATTAAGAAATGTAGCATCCGATAAAGCCAATGATGGGACAATGTTTCTACAAAATACAGAAAATCCATTCATTCTGGAATTCTTTCGTCACTAGAAGATTCCAGAACTCAGGAACTTACTATTAATTTACTTTGTATTTGGAATTGAGAAAGTAATATTTAATTAAATATAAATATAAATAAATACTCCATTTATTTCGAATTTGTGAGGACCCTCATTTCTTTATTTTTCAAATTTAACCGAAAAATTTAGAAACTGAAATTTCAATTTTTTAAATTATTATGAATTCTCAAGGTGATAGTTTTTATAATATGCTTTTCGTTACATTATCATTGTTTTTATATATATTCATTTATTGTTTTTTAATTATTGATTAAAATAATTTTAAAAAATGAAACATTGTTTAAATAGAAATAGAAATCGTTGTTTATTTACTCAAATTTCGTAGATTTTTTTTTCGTTTTGTTTTTTTAAGTTTTTGTAATTGTTTTCTTGCCATGTGAACCAGAAAACGTTCTATTTGAATATCTTTATATATTCCGAATTTCTACAACACATTGCTTCTGTATTTTTTGTTAATATTTATGCCAATTTTTGAAGATTATGATTATTTTTATTCTCAAAAAATTGTTACAAATACAGTATTAAAAATTTAAAAAATGATAAAAAAAAAAGGAAAATTAAATAAAAATTTTAAAAAATTGTAAATATTAAAACTTGAAAAAAAAATAATTGTTAAAAATAATAATAAATCAACTGTATTTTGTTTTTGTACAGCATTATTATCAATAATTATAAATAATGAATGTATCTAAAAACAATGATAATATAATGAAAGGTACAATTATCACACTATGATCGAGAAAACATATTGTAAGAGAAAAAAAAAATGCAATTTTTTTTTATCGGTTGATCTTGAAAAAGAAAACCGAAAAGAGTATCACAAATAGAAAATATATATTGTATGAATAGAGGTATTCATTTTCTATTTTCGCTATAAATAAAAATTAGTGTTTTTATTTTAATTTAATAAGAATAGGTATAGCCACAAGTCGAAGATAAAATTTATGTAATCTACGCCGAAAGTAAAGATACTAAAATATTTAATTATTAATTATGATATTTATTTATTAAATAATTTCTAAATCTCATTTGGTCTAAGTTCTTAATCATTAGGCCTGAAAATCTTAAAGATAGAATACAGATGTAGCGATCTTTCAGTTTATGATTTCGATTTCAGTTTTATCTTTGATCGATTTAAATATCACTGAATTCGAATTATTCGATTGAGGGCCGGTATTTTCTTTCTTTTCAATTTCTTTCTTCTTCTTTATCAAATAATATTTGTAAGATGTTATAGTATTATTATGTGAATACTTTACATCAAATTTAATATTGCCTTAGCATTGATTCCTTAAAAAACATTATTACTATCATTTAAAAAAAAACATTTACTTTTAATCCATGTGAGCATCTATGTGAATTCTTCAAATCTCAGAGATGTAAGAAAATGATTGACTGAATCTACAACATTTACGGATTCACTTTTTATAAATTGTTTTTTTCTTAGTATTTGATCATTTTTATTAATGCGGTCAAATACTAAGAAAAAAAAAATGTATAAAAAGTGACTGAGAACGAATTTTGTCATTATTAAATAGAAGCGGTTTGGGAACCCAAATTCCAATTTAAATTATCTCGCCAAACCTAAAAAAAAATTACTTTAAAACGAGTCCCACGTAGAACGAAACGGCCGTTCCCGATTCCTTCCGATAATTGAATCCCAAAGACAATTTAAAACTTCTTAACAACGCCATTAATCCATAAATCTTCATACATTCTTTATTTACTTAACATCTTCTATCAACTGGCTGTATTTCGACTTATTTCTAAGTCTTCTTCGGGCCATTTACAAAAAGTTTTCAAAGATAGAGGAAGAAACGGGAAGAATGAAGAAATATAAGACCTAATGAAAGAAAAAGAAGAGATTTTAATAGAATTTGGATTTATATTTTGAAGACTTTATTAAATAAGACTTTTATCAGAAAAAAGGACAATTGGAATGATTTATCAAAAAGGAATATTAGGAAAAAGGACATTTGTAACAGTATTAAAATTTTATTTAGAAAATATAATTTGTAATTTAAATTTTTAAATTGAACGGGAATAACCACGTGCATTAATGGTTATATTCTTGGATCGGTGTATTATTATGTGTTCAAGGCTTAGGAAGGAGAGAATTTAATTCTCTATTCCTTTAAAATTTTTGTAAATGGCCCGAAGAAGAATTTATTTATTCTTGTTCTGCCCTTGTTTTCTGATTGTTTTTTTTATTACAATTTACAGCACGTTAAACTTATTATTTAGGCTACAAACCTTTACTCATTTTTTACTTTAGTAATAACGCAATTATCAAAGATAATAATTATATGCGCTTAATTATTATATATTTATAGAGTAGAACCTAGACAACTTTGCCTTAAAATGATCTAACTTTTAAATTTTCGATGCTTATGATTTAGTTTCTTGGTTCTCTTTCTCTTTTCCATATTTTCATTCTTTCCTTTGAATATGCTAATGAGATTGACAGAAATTCAGACAGAGATCCCTGATACAGAATATTTACTGAATACTCATTAAATATATAAAAGATACACGAAAGATTATGTACATTGATAATACTTTGAGAATGTAGCATTTGTGGAACATGCTATAAGTTAAATGGTAATATTTAGTTATCTTATTAACAATGTACAATAGAATTATTATTAATTATTATTAACAATGTACAATAGAACTCCATTTGTCTGAATGCCAAATATCCGGATCGATTTTCAGAAGAAAAATAAATAAAATTAATTAAAAAAAAAACTTTTAAAAGATACTTTTTTTTGTTTAAATACAGGTACATAGTATTTGTAACTTCGGTTCTTTTAATACATGCAGTACTGCAGTTTTCCAACTAAAAGTTGCTAGAGTCAGGGCCGCGCCAAGCGGGGGTGCCAGGGGTGCACAGCACCCGGGCGGCACGTCTTGGAGGGCGGCGAGCGCGCAAATAATTTAATGCAGAAATACTAATGGAATGGAAATATATGCAAAATATGTAATTATATACATATTTGTTTTATTATGAAAAATATTAAATTTAGTCTAAAATAAATTTAGCTTATTAGGAGCGGCAACTTTTGCCTGGCACCCCGGCGCCAACATACCTTGGCGCGGCCCTGGCTAGAGTGATTTTCACTTATAACCCAATTATCCGGATTTCTATGTAATTGGAGTTCTACTGTAGATATCCTAAGACTGTACACAAATTAAACAGAATTAATTGTAAATTTAGAAAAAGTAGGCTATGCTGTTTTTTATTTTAACAATAATCTTAACAGTATTCTCAAAAATATCACTAGAGTAACTTTGGCAGCATTAGGAAATTGGGATGGGAAATACATTTCAGTGAAGACTATTTTCCACTAAAAACATCCAAAGAATCTGTTGTTGTATTTTGCATGTAGATGCATCTCTGTTTACTTGATTTAACAGAAAACTGTGACTAATAAATAATTGTCTACAATTAGGAATGCCCAAGAATTGCTTTTTTTTACAACTTTTGCTGAAGACGCTAAAATTGAGCTTTGAATCTTAATAAATCACTAAGCTATCAAATAACAGCAGTATAAAGAACGGAACTTACAATAGATGTATAAATCCGAACACAATTACGAAAAATATGATAATATTAAAGAAAGAATAGATTCATCCAAAAATTCCAAAATTTTTTTAATGATGCTATGGAAACCTAAAATGAAATATTTTGAATCTTTTCGATGAATTTTATTTTTAAACTTTTTTTACTTGGAGTTAATGGAATCTTTTTACAGGCTTCCTCATTAGACTGTATTACAGAAACACTATAAATTTTAAACAATTATTAAAATTTAATAACACTATTTATATATTGATCATCGGCTATCCAATGTATTTGGACAATCAGGCTTTTCCAAATATAGAAAAGAGAATTATTTAAATCAGTGCTGGAAAATAATTGTTTATCGTAACGAAATAATGAAATGATTATTGATTAATGTAACGAAATAACGGAATGATTATTGATTAACGTAACGAACTAACGGAATGATTATTGATTAACGTAACGAAATAACGGAATGATTGTTGATTAAATAAGATAAAATTAAGATTATTTTCATTTTATTTTAGGTATTATAAGCCATTTTTAATGAGCCATTTTTTCTGATTATTTGTTTTGTTTTTTGTTGATAACAGACACGTTTTGATTTTCTAAAAAATATATTTATAATAACAACAATAATAATAAATTATTTTTCATTTTAAAATTACATATATGCATAAAATACATATTTTAACATAAATAAATCCAATATATATTTATATATTAAGTCAATATTTTATAATAATAATTATTATAAGTAACATTTATAATTATTGCTATTGTTATTGTTGTTAAAAATAAAAATTAAATAATTTATGCTTTATTAATATAATATTTACATACATATTTCACATATAGTAAAATAATGTAAAATTTGCTTATTAAGTAAATAATTGATAATGAATAATGCTGTCTTATTTCAAGCCTAATTATTTCGTTACCAGCAAAATTATCCGTAGTTCGCGCTGGTTAAAGATAAAGATTTATTCTGATGTAGAGAAGGAACAAACTGCAATTGTGAGATCACTTCGAAACTTTCCTAGTTGGTAGAAAAATCAGGAGATAATTCAAATTAATATAATATTAATTTTTGTAACTCAAAACCTTTCAAATAACGATGCGTTTTTGAATCGAGCTGAGACTCTAGGATGGTCTTTTCGAGCTCTCCTCAGCCAGAGCTATTGAGCCAGTGCAAGACTCAAAAGGTGTACGAGGGGAAGAATTGGGAACTCGCGATGGAAATAGTGACACCTGAATAACTAAAAACAAGAAAATAAAAAACTAAGAACAAAATGTGGAATACAAATTCTTGGGCAGCATTCCGGCTAGCACAAAAGGTATTTGACCACAAAAAGGAAAAAATATATATATAATAAACCCTTTAAAAGGGTTTTCATCGCGAATTCCCAATTCTTCCCCTCGTTCGCCTTTTGGAATCTTGCAGTTGCTGAGTAGCTCTGACTGAGGAGAGTCAACAAGCTCGAAACGGCCGTCCCAGAGTCTCAGCTCGACTCAAAAAAGGCATTCTTATTTGATTGCTTTTCTTTTACCCTTTAAAGGGTTTGTTATATTCTTTTTTCTTTTTCTTTTTTTGTGGTCAAATACCTTTTGAGGTAGCCGGACAGCTGCACAAGAGTGCTGTCTTCAACATTTTGTTCCTGTTTATTTATTTTTATTTTCTTGTTTTTAGTTATTGAGGGGAACACTGTTTCCATCGCAAATTCAAAAATCTTTTGTAACTCAAATATTTATTTTTGTAATTCCAAACTCCTAGATATCAAATTAACATCTACGTAAGAGATTATAAGACTTCCCACCTCTTTCCCAACACCCCTATCACTTCAAATCTTCTCCAATTGGTAAAAAAAAAATCATTACAAATGAATGTTTGTTCTATATTCTTATTTGCAACCCAAAAACCCAGTGGAACTACTCTTCAACAAAATTAGCCCCCCCCCCCGCCTCCCGTTTACATCCATTAGGATGCGAATATCGAAGATTTGTCAAATACATTTCTTTTCGATTTTGACAAGTAACACTCATGTCAAATTTCGTGTTTCCACCTCAAGCGGTTTCGGGGATACGCATATCCTTCAAGATAGTTGCCCCCGCCCCCCTCCGATTTTTGTTGTTCAAGAATTATTCTAGGATTAATGTGAATCTCCGTGCCAAATTTGGTAAGGATCCGTTGAGAAATGGCGACATTGTTTTCAGACAAACACACAACCAAACAAAAAGACAAACAAACACACTTTCGCGCTTCTTATATAGATAATAACATTAAATATAATGATGCAGTAAAACCTCGTTAAGTCGTCACCCGGATAAGTCGTCACTCCGTTTAAGTTGTCGTTTTCCTTTGGTCCCGACAAGGTCTCATAGAGAATTATTTAAAATAACTCTTTTACTCGTCACCAAATTTAATTCTACTCCGGATAACTTGTCACCCTCAAAAATGACGAAAAGCATCTTTATTTTCAATTTGCCTGTTATCTTTTCAGCCCCGCCCCTTCAGTCTAAGAAAGCCTAGCCTTTACGGGGAATTTTCACGTGGGAAATTCACTTGGAAAATTACACACTTCTCGCTGCGACTCTTTTCAAGTGTATACGTTTTTCTTGATCGCTACTGAGTGTGATTTCATTTCATAGCGAGTAAGCCCCGCTATAATGGCTATTTTTTATCTTGCAATTTCATGGTTCTATTACATTTGTAACATGTCAGGGAAACGAAAACTTACCTCGTTATGTTTTGTTTTTTTTTTAAAAAAAAAAGACTTAATTGCACTTTTTTAAAAATCAAATGTTTCGAAAACAGCTTTTGCCAAAGAACATCGTATTCCCAGGACTACATTAAACAAGTAATTGAAGAAGCTGACTGCAAAGACAAAAGAAAGAGAATGAGGAAATCGAAGTTTGATGAGATCGAGGAGGTTTTAGTTCGGTGGCTAAAACATACCAGATCGCAAAATGTGCCGATTTCTGCCGTGATTCTCAAAGAAAAAGCCTTGGAAATTGCTAAGGAGTTGAACATTGAAGATTTTGGGGCAGCAATGGTTGGCTGGAACGTTTCAAAGACAGACATTGCCTTTCTTTTAAAACGATTATAATGTGGTAACTATAAAAAGTTATTTTTTTTTTTTTACTTTCCACTCATTTGCATGTATTGATTTCTGAAAATCTTGTTTTTCTCACCGAATCCTACAGCAATTCATGAAAATACTGTATTTCAGTGTTTTTTTGTTGTTTTTTTTTTCAAAAATTCCCACTTCACTTAAGTCGTCAAAATGTTTGGTCCCTTGAGTGACGACTTAACGAGGTTTTACTGTACATATTACAAAACAATTCTTACTCAACTTCTTCTTCCTCTATGAGATAGTAATGGAAAAGTATGCAAGCGACATGTAAATACAATTTATTTTTTATAATGTAGTAATCAAAAAAATATGAAATAAACAATCAAATGAGGAATAATTTCCAGTAGATATTATTCCGTAGTACCCTACTAGTCCATAAGAAACAGGTTGGTTGAGGCCAATAATACACAATATACAATCGAAAGTTTTGTACTTTATCAGTTGCCACCGGAGATATGTCCGATTTTGTGAATTTTGTGGGTGGGCTATGCCTTCTAAAAATTAAGTTTTTCAGTCTTTCAATGCATGAGAATGTATTCTCTTCAGATTAATTTAAAATTATGTTCTTCATATAAAAAAATGCTAGATTACATAAAGACAGAAGCATTTGTCAGTGGCGTAACCCATGGGTCTGGAAGGGGGGGGGTATGCTAAGGGGGCTGAAGTTTATATGTGTCCTACTTCGAACGGTTTCTTGATAGAGCTACTGGAATTCACAATTTTTATGGATGTTATTGCTCACAGAAAGGACCATGAAAGTGCACTAAATGAACACTATGTTCTCACACGAGTTGTAAAGTGCATCGATGTTGACGTGCAAATTTGAAACTTTTTTTTATAAACTCTAACAAATTTATCACTTGAACAATGAATATTAGAAACAGTGTTAATATCTCTTTCTTTTCAATAACTTTACAACTTATCTATCTAACTTATTTATAACTTTACAACATTCAAGTAGCTCTATTTCGACAATCATTCGGAATAGGTCACATGTTCACATAAACTTATTGTCTTGGAATTACCGATACTGTAATCTCTCAGAATATTGACATTTCCTCCTGGGACATCTTGTGTAAAATATACGAAAAAAGATATTAAGGACTTTAAGGAATTGAAGTTACATACTTCAGATTTAGAGAACTAATAATGTAATTTTTTTGTGTTTTTGATAAACCGAAATTGCGCCCATGTCACTTGATCTCAATGTTGGTCTCGAATTGTGCAAATACATGATAGACATATGCCTGTCAGAATTATAACAACGTAAACGCATTTTACTAAACTGAAAAGAGTTCGGATTTCTCATTTTTGGAAATCTTTATCATTATTTATTCATTAATATATTCATAGAAACTCTTATATAAGATTATATAATCGACTTTTGAAAAACGTATACTAGCCACTTTCAAATCAGTCTAAATACTAGAGATAAAGGAGTGTCATCGCAATTTAATCACGGCAGTTCTTTCGGAAAGCAACGGAGATGATATCGTCACTATTCCCAGGACTCCTTCCACTATTCCTTCTTTTCCTCTGATGATCAAGATTCTGATGAAGGACACTGTCGTCGACGTTGGATGATTTGTGAAGTTTGCAAAGGACACATTTACGTCAAAAAACACGATTTGATCAAATTTAGCAACTGATTACTCACAATATACTAAAGACTACAATTTAATGCCTGTTAAGTCGTTAAACAGTGTTTCTATCGTATTGTTTAGATTCTTAATATTTATAAAGCTATTGACAAATTATCATATATATATATTGCACATATATTTAAAACAAGCGCAAGTTTTCCTTATAATAGATGTTTTGTAATTAGTAACACATTTGACTTTGATTATCAATATTTACAGTTGTTCAAGTCAACGAAAGAATTAGCTTAATAATTAATTAAACAGTAATATCGCCATTTTGTTTGTTGTTCTTTGAAGTACTTGTTAATATACCCAATCAGTAGCTTCTATGCATCCTTAATATATCTGAGATACATCACAAGACATGTATGCAGAAACTGTTTAGCTTTTATTATCCATTGAAACAAACATATATGTCAAAAATGTATCGTATTTAAACAGTATTGAACTCGCGCTGTTTTTCAATTCACACGTAAAGCCCCGCGAACACCATGCAATTTTTCAGCAACTTAGTCGTCCAATTTTGACGTCACGAGCTGATATAATCAATAAACGGGCTCAAAACTGCTCGTGACGTCAAAATCGGACGACTAAGTTGCTGAAAAATTGCATGGTGTTCGCAGGGATATTGAATAATTGGATATTGATTCAAAATTCTTCTTTTAAGCATTTACATAATAGCTATTATCTCTTTATGTCATGAAAAATGACAGTCACTTATAATCATGAAAAATTAGATATAAAATTAATGAAATTTCCCTTAATATTTTGAAGTTATTAGAACATATTGTATCTTGAATGATCATCGGAAGTGCAGTGGTGCCTCATGAGTAAAAAAACGTCTTTCTTCGTAGATTTTGCTTTTATTATTATCTTTACTTTTTTTGTAATCTTTATATTATTAAGTCAATTTACCTGAATAGAAATAAATACCATCAAGGAAAAAATTAGAATATCTACAAGAAAAACTACAATATTCTTCTAACAGCAAGTGATAACAGTAAAAAATTGTATTTAGCATCAATGTCAGAATAAGCAATAGAAGTATATATTTTTTAACTAAATCATTTTGATCATCGGAAGCGCAGTGGTGCCTCAAGAGAAAAAATGAACAATAAAAAACTCACTAATGAAAAATTAGTGAGAAAATGAATTTTTTTAAAGCATAAAAATTGAAACTGCGCATTTGAATTATTAATAAATAACAATGAGGAGACCAAATTTTTTACCAAATGACATCCTGGAACAGCTTTTTGGCGATCATCATCTTTGGCGATCATCAGTCCGTAGCCGAGTGGTAAGAGCGTTTGGATGCAGGTTGGAGGTAGCGGATACAATTTTGCATGTAGGTAGTCTACGACGTAGGCTACTTTTCATTCCGGTGGATCAAGTAGTTCCCGTGGGATAACTGAAAAATTCCCAAAACACTCCCTAGATGGCGCTCACGCAGTTTTAAATCGCGCCTTAGATCTCAATAATTATACGATACGGTTAATTAATACATTGAATTTCAATATTGTACAGCATGTACAAAATTTAAACTTTAATTTATAGTACTTTCAGTTGTAAGTTTCGGTTTTTACTTTATTTGATGTAATTTGGTTTTTCGAACAACAAATGCAAGGTTTCCGGAGCGAAGCGACGGTAGCCGGCTAGTATATATTTATAGATGCTGCTGTAAATCCATCTTTACAACATAATATCCAATTAAAATTATCTAGGAGAAGATGTTGAAGTAAAGAATATTCTAATAGCTGTGCTTATTAGAAATTATAAAGATATAAATAAATCTAAAAGTATAAATATTAGGGCGAAATATCACTTATTTCATAAAATTTCATATTATAATCCTACATATATTTTTTTGAAAGAATGATGGACTACCAATTGCTAAGATTTTACTAACAATTGCAATAACACTTACGGTGGATATGATCATTGCTGAATACATGTTTACTAAATTGTTGTATCATTTAATTATTTAAAATTAAATTCTATATATCCAAGAGCCATTTATGAAAATAAATATGAAATATCTTTATTTATATTAACTTAAACTATCAATGAAAAGATGTTGGCACCTATACATTCACTGATTTTTTTTTTAACAGACAGTGACTAGTTCAAACAATTAAATTTGAGTTTTCTGGAATTTCATCATAGATATTTTGACCCCAAGAGTTCGCCTGTAAAGGAAATTTGTAATAGTTTCAATAAAGAGTTCTCATTCGCATTTTGAATAAGTAATTTTTTTCAGAATAACTATTTTTGAAATTATTTCATAGAAAAACGTTTATTGATGATTTGTGTACCTTAGCCTCTTATCTATAAACTTATCAATTATCTTCTGTATTGTCTTGAACCTAGAAATTTTTTTTGGTTAAGGCAGGCATCTGTTTTAGCTCAGAATGGGAAGCTGAAACATCGGCTAATGCTGCCATCTAGTGTCAGCTTTCTTAACTATTGTAAGTTCACTTTCACATTGAAAGGCAATGGCGCTATTGTTATTATTTTTCTGCAAATCAAATTTTTCATATACACTAAAAACTCGTTTATCCGAAAATCTGATCTAACTGAAACGATTTTTAGAATATTTTAAAATTACAAAAACACATTTTCCCGTCGCTAAAATCAATATTTAATAGCATACACAAGCGATTATGTAACGGTGACTATAACTACATTAATACCATTAATGCAAAGTAATTAATGTAATTGATATTAATAACATGTACAGTAGATGTTTAATACAATATATTCCAAATTTTATCCGAAATTTTGTTTATCCGAATCGGGTGGGGTTCCATCAAATTCGGATAAATGAGTTTTTAGTGTAATTTATAAAAACTAAATTATTTATATTTTAGTTTAAAGATTTTTTTAAAATCCTTAATTGCTTTAATTAATTATTTTTTTTTAAAAGTGAATAAATTCTGTTTTTAATTTGTTTTTAAACATTGGATACCATTCTACAATTACAACTCGGCAAGATATTTTTATTTTGTTTTCCATTTTATTTAGCTAATTTTTAGAGCTTGTCCGAAATAAAGTTAACTGCACAGTCATGATGTGAGAATCAACGACTTTTCTATAGAAAAAGAAAGGATCTGACTTTGTATTGATACTTAAAACCAAGATTCTTTTATGCGAAATTTATGGATTCAATTCTAAGAAGAATTTGTTAGATTTTTTTGTAAACTTAAAATCGATTGTTTACTATTTCTGATAGAGCTCTCCTTACCCTAGATGGATAACTATTTATTTATATTTTATTAAGCAACTATTAATTCTTTATTTTGTAATAATACTTAAGACTTACATTTTTCGTTTTCACTTATTTGGCTAAAACTTGACAGATTTGAATTTGACTAAAACTTTACAGACTTTTCTCCTTTTTTAAATTTTTTTTTATAATTTTGACAGTTTCCACTTATATAATATAAAATATATATTTCAGCAATCCCTGCATGATAGACCTCCATCTGATGGGTTTATGCCCGGTTGCACCATTGAAGTTCAGGAGCTGAACCACGTTCAAACTGCAAGATGAACGGAGATCATTCTTAAACCTATTGCGCCAACAACATTTTGTGATAATCTCGGTTCAAAAGCGTCGTCAACTTGAACTGCCGATTTCGGCCGTTCAAGGCGCTGAACTCGGTTCAAAACCGCTGTTCGGCGTTCGGCCTTTACTGATATTCGCTTGCGAATTGAGACCAAAGCATGTTTTCTCTCAACTATCAGAAATAACTTTTAAAAATGACAACATTTATTTGATTCGTTGGACAGTGACTGTGAAGAGGAATTTCAGTTGTTAACAGAGTTGCATCATTTGTAACCAAAAGACAGACTATTTCGCGATCAGTATATATTAGGGTAATCGTGGAGTTTAGCGTCCCAAATTAAATAACAATAAAAAACCTACAACAGTAAATGACAGTGATAAAATGTGAAATTTCACCCAAGTCTGCACGGATACCTAAGTGTCCCACCCCCCATCGACACCGGGCCTTTTTTCTCGGCACCGAAGTTTGCCGCTGTTGGTCCCATCTCTGCCGCCGATGGATCGCCCTGACCCGGAGGAGACCGGCGCAGAACGCCGGACTCCAGAACGCGGTGGCACGAAAACAGAGTTTATGAGTGCCCGTTCTCGGTCGGGGGATGGACACTTACAGCCAGCCACCCACCAAAGTGTGATGAAATTTCACATTTTAGGACTGTGTGTTATTTACTGTTGTAGGTTTTTTATTGTTTTTTAATTTGGGACACTAAACTCCACGATTAGTAATATTCAGCATCGGTTTTTTTACATTCTAAAACGTGTTATGTACGATTCAATTATATCAATTAAAAGGATTTTTTTTTTTTCGACTCTGTGTAAATAGGGACTCGGCAGAATTCAGTTTCCTGAATTCCATTTTCGTAATGAGATTGTTGACTGCTGAAACAAACTATTGAAAACAATCCATTGGGTTGATTTCCCGCAACGAAAGACGAATCTTGTAACCAATCAGGAATCAGCTTTGAACGCATGACGTACTTCCGCCGCCATGAACGCAGATCACAGAACGTCGGTTCAGTTGTGACTGTTGTAGCTTGGTGCAACAAGGCTGAACTTCAATTTGAGGTTCAAGCAGAACTCGGTTCATGGAAACCGTAGTTAAACGCTACTTTGGTGCAACCCGGCATTAGTATGTAGTCTATCATGCAGGGATTGCGGAAGTATATACATTTTGGGAGCACCGGAAGAACGGTGAACAAAAGACTCTGCACACATGAGAACTTATAAAAATAAAAAGACAAACATTTCTGATTGGGCTGACCATTGTAAGAATAAAGGGCATAATCCAGACCCTATTGTTAAAATTGAGTGTAAAATTGCTTATGAAAAGGAGAGGTCAATGATTGAATAGTGTTTTATTTACTCTAACGATTGTATTAATAAAGAAAAAGTTCTTAAAATTAGCTATATTTCAATCGGAAATGTAAAAGATATAAAGTCTAAACAAATTTTTCATAATATCCATGATTCAATAATTGAAACAATTAATCAATGTGTATTAAGTATTAAATATGATGCTTGTATGTTGTTAATAAGTTGTTGTTTTTTTAATATTGGTTCGTTTTGTAATCCTAACGATTGGAGAAAGAGGATGAATTTTCTGTCGTCACATTGACACCTGAGGTAGTTTTTCGCCTGGAAAGACGAAATATTGTGAAGATTATATTGTAGTCGGAATATTTTATCTGTGAAGTAAATATGAAAGTATGAAATTATGAAGAAATTTGATGAAGAAGAAGAGCCATAGTGTTATTTCGTAATTGTCGTATGGGTGTGTTCTGTGCATAGAAGAACAACACATAAATGAACTGTAATGATAATATATTTTAATGTGGAACTATTTAAGTGATCCTTAAAAGAAAATCTCAAAATCTAGTGAAGAACTATAAGTCACTTTTATTTCAAGACTTTAAATTGAAGTACTTTGGATACAGTAGATAAACGTCTACTACTTTTTTTTTTTAATCCCATCTTTATTTGTTTTGTTTTTATTGTAATTTTTTTTTAAATTCCATTTTTAATTGTTTTGTTTTTATTGTAATTTTTTTTTAAGTTTGATTTTTATTTGTTTTGGCTTTATTGTAATTTTTCTTTAATCCCATTTTCAAGCCTTTTCAATATACTCGAAGTTATTTAAATCACAATAATTTTCCGCCTGGTTTTTCAATTTATTACTTGTGAAGTGAAACCTTTATTTAAATATTTTTAATTATTTCTTTAAATTTATTTTTAAAGGCTATTTTATTGTATTAATTTCCATATATAATACCAACTCCTTGTTATCATAAATATTATAGTAACTCATATTATATTTTTTTTTTATTTTTCCTTCCGCTTTCCCCCATCAATAATGTATTCGACCTCTTTTTTGAATCTTAGATTGTTTATTTATTTCCGTTCTATCTGTTATTTGTAACTTGAAAATGGCAATGGGAACTATAAATATCGTAACGTTGTATTATGCATATAAAATTACCGTGCATAAACAACAAAAGAAAGAAAAATAAGAATAAAACGCACAAGACTGAGAGTTCACTGATCTGTTTTTTGATATTGCGATACCGGGAACCCAGGATGGACCATTTGTGGCTCCTGACCTCGTCAGTTGGGTCCGCCCACTATCTTACATTTCAGTGAACTCAAGAAAAATATAAAAAGCACAAAATCCAATTTTTAATTGGATGGCTGTTTTGATACTGGGCGGACCCAACTGACGAAGGTCAGGAAACCAGAAATGATCCATCTTGGGTTTCCAGTATTGCAATATCAAAAAACAGATCAGTGAACTCTCAGTCTTGTCCGTTTTATTCTAATTTTTCTTTCTTACGTTGTGTTATATTTTAAATATATTTCTTAATTAACCAAAGTTTGCGGGATTTTTTTTAATTATCTGAATAAGCATTAATTCATTCAACAGTTTGTTCTAAGGTCAAATAACAAATTTATTAATGGGATTTTAGGAATAAAACATGGAAATTGATATTGGTATTCAGCTTGATATTCTTTAATATACAAGGTAGTTATAATTAAAGTTGGCCTATTTAGAGCATCCTGCAGCTGCAAGCAGTAGTCGGAGAGGCACCAAAAGTTGTACACATACTATTCAAAGGATGCCCTGAACGATTCTGCAAGCGCAAAATTAGTTACAAAATCGTCCGCTAGAGGACGCTTTTACAGCTATATGAATGAAAAACGAAAACAGAATGTTCAAAAACACATATATTTCACACAAACTGTATTAGACGTTTGAACGAGTCATGTGATATTGCTGATTATGTTCCCCTCACAAATGTGTGCCATTTGTGATCACCCGTGATAGTTCGCACATGTAGCATGATACTCTTTTAGTTCTGCTAATGTTGCAATTCCTCCACGATACACCATATCCTTTAGGTATCCCCACAATCAAAAATCGCATGGAGTTAGGTCAGGAGAATGTGGTGGCCAGGTAGTAAGAAACATGCGACTAATTACTCGATCATTGGTAAAGTGTTGATGCAACAAATTTTGCACGAACCTTCCAATATGAGGAGATGCATCATCTTGCATATAAGAGGTTGAATCAAGACACTGTCTTTCCTGCAGCTGGGCTACATTATGTCACGATATCTAGCCGGAGTCATGCAACATGTTGAGGACCATTAGCAGTAATTTCGTCACAAAAATTAGGATCCAGGATAAAGTTGAATGTGAACCCACACCATACTGTAAGCTTGGGCGAATGCAGAGACATTTCCTGGAAAACATGTGGATTTTCCTTGGCCCAAACACGGCAATTTTGTGTTCACAGTGCCATTCAATAAAAAAAAAAACAAAAAAAACGAAACATTCTCTGTTGTTATAGCATTGCATGTTTAATGTTTTTCTAGAATTTTTTTCATTGTTGTAAACATAAACCAACTCTAATTATAATCATCTTGTATAATGTAATATCTGCAATTTAGAAATAGATTGCAAAATTGGTTTCAGCAGATTATCCTGCAGACTAATCTCTACATAGTTCTTTCAGGAATCCAAATTTAAAAACTGCTTAAAATTGCAGATTTGATATTATATATTCAAGAATATCAAGTTTGATTGAAATATCAGGAAGCAAGTTTTACTCCACTGTTAAATAATTACTAAAATTTATTTCTTTATTTTTTTATTTTTTTAGCGCTTTATGGTAACCTGTGTCCAAAGGGCTGTACCAGTTGCTCTAATAGTAATGGCTGTGTCACATGTAAACCTCGATATTTCCTCTACCTACGACGAACTGGAATGCGTCAGACAGGAGTTTGCGTTCTCTCCTGTCCGTTGGGTCATTTTGGAGCTAGAAATAGAGATTTCAACTATTGTGCAAGTAAGAGCCACACTACGTACATTATATTAGTATTTGTTTATACACTATAATACACTGCCACTACACTACACTATACTGCAAGAATTACACTACAATACATTGTACTAGTAATTGTTTACAGCAAAAGGAAATAGCTATGTAATTTTATAATGAAATTTAAAAGTTGTGGGTTTATTTTTTAATGAGATTCGTTATCATTTTAGAAATATACAGGGTGTTTGAAATTCCTATTACAAATTCCCAGGACTTGTAGAGGGGATGGGCAAATAACGTTTTGAAAAGAAACCTATATCCCGAAACGCACAAGCAAAACAAAATCAAATCAAGTGTTTAAAACATAACTACAAAAATTCTTGCGTCTGCTGTGTCAAAGAGCGATTATATGTGTGTACATTGAACAGATGTTTCAGGCTTGACTGTACAGGAGACAACCCACGTTGACAACGAAGTTAGTGGCCACCATATGGAACATCTTTTTTAGTGAACCAGGATGCAATGCCAAACAAACACTGGAACTGCAAAACAAAAAAGACATCTATTTCGTGACCTCACATGACATGCCATTGAGTAAAACATACCTTCCGTACAGGAAAACTGGAAACATTTTTTTTATTGGAAGTGCCATTCACGTCAGTAACGGTCTTTGATCCAGCAGAAGCAAGAATATATTTTGTTATGTTTTATAAACACTTGATTTAATTTTGTTTTGCTTGTGTTGCGATGTGTTTCTGGACAAGGGTTCCTATTCAAAACGTTCTCTGCTCGCTCCCCTCTACAAGCCCTGGGAGTTTGTAATAGGAATTTTGAAACACCCTGTATAACTTGAAGCGTTTTTTATAATATACTGCATTAAATTACTATAAGATTTCATATAAATTGAAGAAATGGAATTAAAACAATTGGGAAATTCAATTCATCGTTTCAATAAGTTTATTTAAGAATCACTGTCCATAATAATAAAAGAAGGATAGAAATATGGAAAATTGTGCCGTGCCGACGCAATTAAAAAGTCCATAGCTTTTGCCTCAATGTGACGGAGCTTCTTCAGTGGACATCCAAAATTATAATTCAGTGGAAAGTTCATTTTGGGTCAGCTTCCTTTCCACACACACTCATCCTAGACACACGATGCGACAGGTCATGTCGAATTCCGAGGCCATTTTCTCAGTCAGAAGGTAAGGCGAGTAGGTGACAGGAAAGCCACTAAAAATTATGCGGTTTGCTATACATATTTATACATTTATATATATAAATGTGCTGCCAAACTTAAGGGTTGTATTCAATCATGCAAAACAACAAATAAATGTCATATAAGCGTGGGTCTGGAAATGCTTTTTTTCCCAGTCATCTCGGGGTACAGTAGCTCAGTTTCACAATACAGAGGTGTTGGCTGTACAGTAG